>JAMJFZ010001100.1:4447500-4765000 GCA_026225945.1 Cricetomys ansorgei | reverse complement strand
AAGACAGCCCAGCAGAGGCTACTGGTGAAAGTGCAGCCCAGTTACAGCAAGGGACCCCAACAGTTTTCAAGATGCCAATACCATTCAAGGACAGCAGTATTAGTGGAGGGGATCCAGCCAGAACCTGGAAAACAAATTGTGTGTTCTTCAGAGTGCAGAGGCAGATCTAAGCCCTTTGGAGGAGCCCAGAAAATTGTGAGTGAATTCCAGATAATTGAACATTGATGTTTTTCTGTTGTTCAAAGACATTGTGAAAAGCTTGATAGATATTTGGTTTCATTTGGTCCTGTGCATTAGTAAATCTCATGATTGTTCCTCTGATAAATATTTTATAGGTGTAGTATTAAATTATATTGTAACAACAAAGCAATTTTTATGCAGAAAAGGGGAAATATTGGGAAAGTTTATTTTTAGTTTGTTTAAAATAATTGTTTTTGTGCACTGTTGGAAAAACGGATGTATAGGCCTTGGCATTTTGTATTGTCTGCAAGTGTTGGATTTCTATGGGGGATGTTTGACTGCTTATGATCTGCACCTGGGGAGTTCTGAATCAAACACCTGAGCTCAGACACTCAGGATTCTGCTGTCCAGGTTGGCATTTGCCATGGCAGTGGTTCTATCTGTTGAGGTCTGGAAGGGCAGCATATATGATAACTCTTTCCTGTCTTCTTTGGTGAGACCCCACAGCAGTGTAACAACTACAAGTTTACCTTTATTAAAAAAAAATATTGTCTGGGCTTTACAAAACACATATAGTGCCTTACTTGTCCAAAAAATTAAATATAGAATGAAACATTTTATGTCTATATTTAATTAGAAATATTGGAAATAAAATCATTTGTTAGGTATAAAAATTTTTTTAAAAATGTAAAATTGTACCAATATTTCTAGTCTTAACTTTCTGTTGTAGAACTAGTAGGAATAGTGCCTTCTAGATGTGTATACATCCTAGACAGGGTTTTCGTTCCTTGTTGAAAGGACTCTATTCAATCTATGACATTTTGTTTTAATATTTTATACAGAGTAATTCAAGGATAAAGGAGCTGGCATATAAACCCAATGTTCAAATTAATAAAATCCTAACTCTTGGCATAGTTACCGGATATGCTTCAGGAAATTAAATATTGCACCAAATGGGAACTTTCTGGATGCCTTTAGCCTACTTTCCATGCCTTCAGAAGAATGACTATCTAAAGGTGGTATTTTCCCTTTCAGTGTGTACCTATATGCAAGACACTACTATTTGTCAATTAAATTTTTCTGGGTTCCTCCTACAAGCTGCTGTGGCCACTCAGTAGTTTATTGTAGAATACATCAACAATGACACATATAACATATTTTCTGTAATTCTAGACATTTTCTTTTCTTTTAAAATTTTTTAATACATGTATACAGTGAAATATGATCATATCTACTTCCTAGCTCCCTCTCCACATTCATGTCTTTTTGTGCATATAAACCTTTATAATCACTTTAATAAACTCTTACATTAAGAAATTCTGGCTTCTTATTGAGCAGCAGAACTAGCCTCGCAGAGTCAATGAACCAGCATACTTGAGATCCCTCAGAGCCTGAAGTGGCACTCAAAGAACCTTCAGGGTCTCCTAGATATGTCATATAGTTGTCTGGCTTGGTGGTCTTGCAGAGAACCTACAGGCTAGAGTGTATGTGGGGGTTCTCTGATGCTTTTGCCGGTTCCTGGGAACCATTTCCTCCAGCTGCGTTGTCTACTCCACCCTCCATATAGGGACTGCTGCCTGTCCCTGCCCCATTTGTTGTGCCCTGTTTGATCAGTAACCCTGAGAGGACCGCTCTCTTCCATGGGGAGAAGCTAAGGGTGGAATGGGGGAAATGTATAAAATACGAGGAGACGGAAGATAAGGGGAGCAGGGAAGAATGAAGGGAGGGTAGGAGGGGTGTTGATATGTATTATACAAAAGAAGAAAAATAAATTAAATTTAAAAAGGAACTCTGAATGCATAAAAAGGTAAAAAATAATAATAAATTCCAAATACACCTTTTATCCAGCTTTTTCAATATTAACAATGTGTGTACACTTTATAAAATTGTCAAACCAGAATCTCAAACAATGGTAGTATAGTAAGTGCTAAACCATATATCTTTATTTAATTATTTCTCCAATTTGACTTCTTTGGTTTTGATTTTGTATCAAAAGTGTATCCACACTTTGAAGGAGTGGTTGATAATTATTTTGAAGAATGTCTTTCAATTTTGTTTCATCCAATCACTTTAAAAGCTTCTGTTTATCAGGAGGCTGGTGTGTAAACACTTGTATGTGCCACAGTGCATGTATGGATATCAGAGGACAACCTGTAGGAGATAGTCATGTCTTCCCATCAAATGGCTTCCAGGGAATGAGCTCAGGTCATTAGCTTGGCAGCAAGCACTTTTAGTCACTGAGCTATCTTGCTAGCCTTCAGAAACCCTTGTTGTTGTTGCTATTTTGTTTTTCTTTTTTACAATTAGATTTTTTTCCTGGTTTGTCATATCTTTGGTTTCTTATGAGCATTTTTATGTAGTCAGATGTATATAGTAATGGATTTTGTATATTGAGTCATATGTAGAAAGTCTTTCTATAGTGTATAGAGAAATTGTGTGTTTTCATCTCATACTTGTATGACTCATTCTACATGATTCATATTTTTGAGTATAATATGAGAACTGGGTCTAATTTTGTCCTCTTATGAATGGATACCCAGGTGTTCAGCATCACTCAGTGAAAGATTTCCAATTTCCATATCTACTTGATAATTTTATGGGATTTCTATTCCAGCTCCTGAACTGTTTGTACATTAATATCCAGAGCCATGCTGCTTACTTGTGAAGACTTTAGGATCTCTTTTAGGGTCTGCAGGCAGTGGCTCCCTCATGCTGATTTTCTTTCACTATGCTTCCCTAGCTATTGTATTTTGTTTGTTTGGTTTTTTATACAAATTTAGTTTTGATTGTTTAACTTCATCAAGTAACATGCTTGTATTGGATTGAAATTATTATTTATCCTGGGAAGAACTATCATATAATATTAAGTCATCACTGAATAACATATCAAATAAAAGGGAAGGAGAGACTTTATATCATCCAGATATAATCTGCCGTTGTCAGAAATGTTCTAAAAATTTAATTATTTAATTTAATATTAATCAGGTAATATTTTTCAACTGCAGTATCAACACTGAGAAAGCAAGGAGCTACTGAGGAATGCCAAGTTCAAAGATTTAAATCCTGTGGGCAGGCATTCACAGCAAAATCAACTCAATAAATTTGGGCTGATTCCAGTTACTAAGTAATATGAACTGTATAAAATGCATATGGTGTAATTGCTCTCTTCCAAAACCTGTGCATATGGGAGACACAATCAATGTCAACGGTAATTACAGTTCTAGGTTAGTACAGGATCCCTGGTGTGATGGAAAATGTAGAAAGGAGAGTGGGGAAGTGCTGGCACGGAGAGGTTTGTTAAGATCACACAGTGAATAGAAGAGGACATCTCCCTACAGGAAAACTGGTATGTGATGATCTTGAAAAGAAACCCCAAACAAACACCAAACTGCACTGGTTATCATTCCTTACCTGCCTACTAAACCATAAGAATTGCCACACGGGGGCACAGTGTTCTCCATTTATCTCTGACAATGACATCAGCAGGGAATTTTCTGTTCTATAATAGGACACAGCATGGGCTTTTCTCATTATTGGATCATGCCTGGAAAAACTTCACCTCTCTTTTAACATATATAACATACATAACAAATATAAATCTTAAGCATTTTTAAATGCAGAATGTATCATAAATTCTGCAATTAACAATATGCTACACATAAAGTAATGGTGCTTTTCCTTTTGAATTATTTTTTTCTAGAAATCAATCAAGTTATTGAAAAAAATCGTTTTCACATAATGACAGAGTTTGTAGTACAGAAATGCCCATTTACAGACTTCTACTCCTATATTGTATCCCACTTTGATAGTAGTCTGTTTTCTCTAAACCCACTCACTTACATGAAAAGGTATGTCCTGAAAACCATAATACTACCAAAAGAGAAGCATTTAATAAATACCTCTTGAATACAATTTCACCCATCTTCTACCATTCCAGTTTTGGGGTTTCATTCCATTTTGGCAAGACTCTTAGCCTGAGTTAACCATTACTCTGAAATCTTCACCATCAAGGCAAGAAGTACAATGAAACAGTATTCTAAATCATGATTGACTTCAAAAGGTCATTTAAGTATATTTCAAGGTTATGTGAGTTAAAACAGTATTTTATATTGATATTCTGTTTATACGGTATGGCTATGACTATGGGAATATATTTGATAATAGTTTATTGCTATTTTGGAAGAGCTATTGTTATCTTTAGGGATCATAAGTGAAACATGCTTCATAAATATTGTTTTCAAGCATAATTCATGTTTATATTCTACATTTTCACTTCCATAATGTCATGACTAAATGTTTAAGTCAGATAGATTATGTAACTAGAAAAATTTGAGTAAAAACAAAGAACGAACTATTATGTTACAGATACATAACTAAAACATCATTTACTGGATTTTATTTTCATTACATTTTTTCCCAGTTGTGCTTTCAATATAAGACAAAGATGCCAGCATTTAGAAAGGAGAACTTAATAATATATTTATCTCTAAGCTCACGGCTTTTAATTTAGATTAAAGCCATCATTGAAATGGCATAATTCTTAACATTTTTCCTCAGTTAAAATGAGCTATACTTTATATTTCACTGGATAGTTTGTTTAAAATATCATGCATTTCTCTAAGAACCATTTCTCAAGGTAAATTCTTAATAAAATTCTATTCCATTTGTACTTATACTAATGACACAAGCTTCCTAGTTATATGTCAACCTTCATGGCATTATTAGCTTTCACCCTATTTCTTTAGAATGAAATTACAGGTGGAAGCCATTGCATCTGGGACATAGACCACAAAATGAACATCATTAGTACCATTTGGTAGAACTCCAAGGAGACCCAGTCTATTGTACGACAACCACCACTACTCTACAAAACAGGTCACATTCTCCCTTGGAGTCTTGTTGATGATTCTGATTTATTGGACCCAATGCATTTAGGATATTGAGTAAGGAGTTGATTATTTGGACAATATCCACAATGTGATATGAAGTGAAAAATATACATAATTTCTAAGTCCTTGTTAGTACAGAGATTCCATGAAGTTTCCACATAATAACAGTAATTGACAAGATACAGAAGTCATTATCAATCTCTGGATACAAGACTTCCTGTCATAAAAGAGATAGAAATACATAATAAATATGAATAAATATGAATGTTAGAGGTCAATGAAGATGAATCACCTTCAAAGTAAATGGACCAATTTATTCTGTACAATAGCATCCTGACCACAAATGGTTTAGGAAAAGACCTCCAGTGCATGGTCCATGCTCTTATCCTCTCTTAGAATCCCTTTTAGCCTATAAAGATTTCTAATTTCATATTGTCAACAATTTTTATCATTATCAAACAGAGACACATGAATACATCCACTATTCCTTAAATAACTTATGAACTAAGCAAAAACAGGGTTGAATTATAAGTTATCTCAAAAAACATCTCAGGATTTATAGTATGTTAAGGCTTAAACTCCATGATTGGACATAATACACGATATAATTCTAAGTGTTTAGAGTGATATTGGAAACATTGCAGAGGTTAAGAAAATACAACATCAACCCCTGATGCGTTTGCATGACCTGCATGCCAAATTTGTTGGCGTAAAATTGTGAAAATGAAAATTCAGAGATCAAGATCTGCTGTCCTTATTGTCCTTGACTGCTTTGGGGCTACAACAGCCACACTGAGTAGTTGCAACAGAAACCTTGTAACCGAAAAGACCCAAAATATTTATTGCCTGACTGTTTCCAAAAAAGAGAATTTGCTAACCCATAGCCTAACTAACAAATGCAACTTAAGAAAAGAGCAAATGTGTACTGACAACAAGAGTGAAAGTGAGAAGGATTACACTCTATGGCATAAAATCTTTATAAATAAAATATGTCCCTAGCATATGGATTAAATATGAAAGTGATATTTGAGTTCCAGTGTCCTTGGATCTAAATTCTGATTTGTCTGCTTCTCTCTACTCTTCCTTCCCATCCAGTGCATACTACTCAAGAATCAACTTTCTCACCAATGCCTCAAACCCAACTCTCTGTCCTAAATTCTTGACTTCTTGGTAAATTTTGTTACGACACAATTTCAAAGTTTTCCATTCCCTACAACATTGGGAACTTCTCAGATCTAAAGTCTCCCTCTGTGGTGAGTCACAGTAATAATAAGCTATGAATAATTTGTTTGCTGCAGTATATAGCAATGTGGTAGCCAGGGTCAACTCTGTTCCAACCAGTTGAGAAAATATAACCCAAGTCTGAGAGTACCCAGAGGGATAGATACACTAGCTGCAGCTGTCTTCAAAACAATTGAGAGATATAATTTTGGTTTTATAAGGTAAGTAAATATGACTAATAAAACTTGGTCGATTGCATAAGACCCTACTTTATGCTCTCAAGCACTCTCCAGGGGTGCCTAGAGGTGAAACCCTGCCAGACCTGTAGGACATTAATAAACTTTACTCATACCATATTTGCTGTCCTCATCTGCTCTGGCTTCTACCGAAAGCCTTTGCCACTAGTTGAGAAGTCAGATGGGATTTCTTCTTGTCCATGTGTGGGACTGCATTTGGCACAGAGACCGAAGTAGCTAGGTTAAGAGACAGATGTAGTTCCCCAGTTCTTGATTCTGTGGCTGGAATACGGTAAGCAACTGGAAAGCAGGGGCCACTAGAGTATTGCCAGAATAATCAACTCCTTACTCAATGTCCTAAATGCATTGGGTCCAATAAATCAGAATCATCAACAAGACTCCAAGGGAGAATGTGACCTGTTTTGTAGAGTAGCGGTGGTTGTCGTAATAATTATCTACCCCAGTCAAGCACTAAAAGCTAACATTATTACTGTTACTGGGTAACGTGAATCGTGACTGTAAGGACCTCTAATCACCTCTCTGTGTTTACCAGGGCATCCCATTTTAAGAAGTGAATGAAATTACAGTAGGATTTAATAACTGCATGTTCCTCCTCTACATAAGTTTTTCAGTATGTTCACATATCTAATCTTCTTTATTGATACCTGTTTGAAGTCACGTTAAAGAACAGCTAAGAAGCCTTACCAAGAAAACTGTCATAATATGACACATAATCCTTTTAATATCCATTTAAGCACACTGGATATATATGTCCTTTAAATATAATTTTATAGCTTAAAACTTACATTATAAAATATTTCAAGCTGGGCAGTGGTGGTGCACACCTTTAATTTCCACATTTGGGAAGCAGAGGCAGGTAGATTATCTGCGGTTTCAAGGCCAACCTGGTCTATGGAGTGAGTTCCTGGATAGCAAAAGTTACAACAGAGAAACCCTGTCTCAAGAAACTAAAAAAAAATTTTCAATAATATATTCTGTCAGTATTATATTTTATATGACTATTTAAAAGATACACAATAATCTGTAGTTTTCCAAGATTTGCTATATCAATAATTTTATGACAATCATTCTTTGTTGCTTTAGACTAAATATCCAGAAATATGAATTTTCTGTTATGATTCATGTGGAGTACTTCTTATGTTTAGACATATTAATCTAATGAATTATATTATCTAATATTCTCCTAGAAAGACTGTCAGCCTTCCATCCTTGCCAGAGCACACTCAGGAAAGGTGAACATGGAAGGTGCAGACATCTGCTGTTATAATGACTTTGAACTTAAATGACAATCCCAGATCAAAATTTCTTTTGCCTTAAAATGGTAAGATCTACTTTTATCAAGAGCAAAAGCAATTATAATACAAAACTGACAAAGGAGCTCCAGCACCCACCAGACAGACTGAGAGCAGGAAGGAGGGAAACAGGAGGTGGCAGCCTCTGGGCTCCTGTCTCAATTCTGCTTCATCACTGACTGCCCTTCTTACTTTCTGACATTCTTCCTGCAGAGATGCACATTGGCCAGTATCCTGGGTGGCTCCAGTTGCTCATGGAGACCTGAACATAAATAAGGTTTGAATTTTCCATCTCCCCATGCTTTTTAACGCTTAACTGAAATCTGAACAGAAATAAAGAGACATAAGGTATTTGTTCATTCTTTTTTACAATACTGGAGGCAGACCCTGTGATCTCAAACATACTCAGCAACGTCTGTCGCACTGAGTTATAAGGCCAGCCATCTTTTACTTTGGGATATGGGCTCACTAAATTGCCTAGGCAAGCCTTGAACTTCAGTTCCCCTGCCCCAGTGGCTGAGGTTACAGGCCTGTACAACTAGTCTGGATGCTAAGCCAATCTCTTGACCTTGGAAGTGATTGATGAGTTCCTTCATTAACTAGGATTAAGACTGGGAGGGCGTATTAACTGACCGCAAAATCTCCTCTCCTTACAGTTTGAATTTCTGTGATTGTTTTTTGGGGGGAAATGGGAAAAATACTCAAAGTACACAACACGTTGCATTATCCTAATAATTTATGAGTTATTTTTTCTCTAGTATCAGAGTTTTTAGTAAAAATAGAAATGATTAAAACCCTAGCATATGAAATTTTATTGAATTTCCTCCAGAATCGTAGCACAGGTAATATCAACTGACATCAAAGACTTTCATTTCCAAAAGATAATTCATTTAGGTCTTGTGAGTTCTTCCATATTATTTTTGCTACCTTCAAAAACTCTAAAGCATAACAAATTAAATCTTTAAAATGCACCAATTAAGTTAATATGAAACTTTTCAGGGTCAATTTTGGCAAGAGTTACATAAGAGGTAAAGACGTTGTAAGTAAAAACATGCTGGGCAGTTTTGTCTTTCCTTTATTTTCCGAGATTATAATGTAATTACATCATTCCCTCTTCTTTTCCTCCCTCCTAACCATGCCATATACCCCACACTTCTTTAAATCAAATTCATTGCCTATTTTCATTAATTGTTATCTGTATATATGTATATACATATATACATATATGTCTCTAAATACAACCTTTCACTCCATATGATGTTACTTGTATGTATTTTTCAGGAATGACCATTTAGTATCAGGAAATCCATTGATTTATTGTCTGACCATCAGTATTCCTTAGTTTCCTGTGGTCTTTGTGGGGTTAGAGGCCTCATGGACTTTTCCGTAGTCCACTTTACAATGTCTATCGTTGTGTGCAGTTGAAGAAAATGTTAATCATTCAAAGTCATATTCACCAGACATGGTGGGATATAAAATAATCTCAGCATTTGAGAGGCTAAGGCAAGAGGACCACAGGTTTAGGCCAGATTAAACTACACAATGAGACCCTATCTCAAGTGGGAAACATAACAAAATTATATGGGCTATTTCAAATTAATACTTGCACCCAAACACATCTTTCAGTGAATGCTAACACTTGGATGTCATCCCTCACGATAGTATATCAAAATCACTAATAAAAACATAAAAATTCCTTTTTTTATCTTTTTTTTATATTTATAAATTTATAAAATGTATAAAATATACAATATAATATTAAGTCTTGAAAATATCCATTTTGATGTAAAGTTATATACATAACTTTAAATGTGAAGAGTTACTGATGTTATGAAGATATGTGTCACCAGTGGTTATCTATACTTAAGAAATCTATGTGATATCTTGAGCTTGGATAGTATATTATTTTGGATTACTATTACAAAGTGACAAACACTTCATAACTTAGAAACATGGAAAGTTATTTCTCACAATTTCAGCCAAGAGTGGCAATGTGATAGACTTTGATGAGAACCTTTGGAATGTAGACAATAAACTTGTCTTTGTACCCTCACTTTAAAGAAAGAGAAGGCTGACTCTATTCTCATCATCCATTCGTGGCGGTTTCATCTGACATACTCAACTCCAAGAATTCCATCTTTGTGATGCTATCCTACTGGGGACTAACATTTCAGTACAGAATAAGGATCACAAGTAGATCTATTCAAATTAATAACAATTATACTGCAAACTTGTACTGATTTTAACTTTTCTAAACAGTACAGAAGCTATCAGCCAGAGACTATATTCTCAATTCCTTTCCAAAGACACTTAATAGAAAGAACATTGAATTTAATATTTTAGTTCATGTTTTGATTAATACTACATCTAGATCTAGAAAAATCACTTATATTACTTATACTTCATCTTTGTCTTAAGAAATATGATATAATATTTATAGATGTGTGAAGATAAAGTGAAATGAGAGTAAAGTACTTTGAAAGTAAATACTACAGAAGAGACAAAGAGTTCAGGTATTGCAGTCTACTAATAAATAAAACACTTATGTTTTCCCAAGAATAAATGTCTATATTATTAGTCAAGAAAATTTTGCCTAAGGATCTTATAGTTAAACACCATAGTAATTAATCAAAAAATAGATGAAACAAAGACTAGATTACTTGAAAATGTATCACTAGAGAGCACATTCTTATTCTTTTTATTGAAAAGTTTCATAAGAAAATTTTTCTAATTAAGGACTAAAGATGAATAAGCCAGGAATCGATGCCTGCATACAATGACTAGATGAATTAATGAAGTACTCAAATGTACAAATGAGCAAATATGGAGATTAGAGCTACAAAAACAATATAAATTCTAGGTATCTTGACACATTTAACTGTCTATATAAATTAGAATTATGAGCTATAGAGGTCACAGATGAGTGTTAATTATGTGAAGAGATCAATAAAGCACTAAATATGATGTTTATAAGACATAAAATTTCTACACTTAGGTATACATGGAGCAGAGGCAAGAAGAAATCAACTTTTACAATTGACGGTGGTAAGACCCATCACTACTTTTGTACATACAAATAAATCATATTTACTCTTAATACTTAGCAGTAAATATCATTGACTTTTTCTAATATCACAAGTATACTTACATATTAAAATTAATTTTGTGAGAACATAGTAATTCAATCTATCTTTTAGTTTTACCTTAGATTTTTGGGAAATAAAATTATAAAAACTTATTGGAAAATATCAAGATTAACCATGATTGTGCTTTATGTGTGTAGAGATGCTGGTACATCTAACCATCTTCTCTAGTAAATAGCATTTCTTCATTCCAGATCTACCTAGATGTAGACAGGTAATAGTGTGGTTTATGAGATAAAAACTGAAAGTTTCTAGGAATGAGAATTCTCCTCAATTTTTTTGTGTTCCTGATCACAAAATACAAGCCCATTCCAGGATTGAACTTTCACTTTCTTCATGCTTTGAATGTAGACACATGGATCTAATGAAGCCATTTTGCCACCATAGGGCCCAAACTAGGCATGTGAAAATAACACAGAAAACCAATACAGAACATTGTATTCTATCACTGAATTTCAATACTTTTCCTAAGGAGGGAAGAAGTTATCTCTATATATCTTTACCATTGTTGGTTTACAACTAAATCACTGTTGATTTAATCTTGGGTAAATTGTTATTGAAATGTTCTTCTTTTATAAATTATCTGGACACATAAAACAACAAATATGCACACAGGGAAAGATGTGCATGAGACATCATTTATATATATATATATATATATATACACATATAATCTTGGTAATGAAATTCTGAGTATAATTTTTTCTGTTTTTGTACTTTGGATTATTAGTTGAATTTTTCATACCCAGAATACAACAGCTTTTCAAAGAAAAAAATGACAGATGATTCTTCTGAAATTTTGATTTTTTTTTATGTTTGGTAAAGTCAATAATGCAGATTTATTTCTAAATGTTGTCAGAAGATATGAAACAGGAAGCAATTTTGTAAATGTTAGTTTGTAGTTAGAAAATTCCAAGACAGTTTCAAGCTGCAAAGATCTGCTCTTTCTGAGTCTAATTTACTGAGTGAAATAAATGCTGTGATAGTGTTTAAAAGGCCATTGCCACTCCTTAGGTACTACTGTAAGTACCTATTAATGTATGCACTACTGTACCTATAATTTCAGTAATAATTTGAAACTGTAACATTACATCATTCCACAGGCAAATGTTTGCCCTATTTCAAAGTATTTTAATGGTGTAAAAAGTGAGCATTCATTTAAATAACAATTGACTAGGTATTACTTAACACACTTATATAGATATGCATTTTCTAATCTACAATATGTTTTAACTTTTCTCATGTCATTATGTTACTTTTTCCATGGTTCAATAGAGTTATCCCTCTTCATTAGAATAAATCACAAAGGTTTTGTATCATAGGCAACAATACATTGAACTGAATGTTTTTAGAACCATAATTCAATTAACCTCAGACACTTGAATAGTTTTTGCCACATAATTAAATTTATTATCTGCTACTCCACACTTTAATAGTTTAAATATGCCATGTATAAAGAAGAATATAAGGAGAAATAGCTTTTAGTGCAACAATGAAAGGACACAAGCTTCCAGAGAGAGGATTTGTATTCTCTGAGCATCCATTAGTATATCAGTCAGTTAGTTCAGCGTTTATGTTCTGGTTCAAGAATTGAGTGAAGCAACACAGATTGTTTTATTAGTATTCTTGCTCAATTGCAGTTACTCCCAAACAAATGATATATTAGATTACTTAAAATATGTGAGATTTTTCTTCTTTTTTTTCTCCTAATATACTGTCTCATGAGATTCTTGGTCTATTTTTTTTTCATTTTTCTTCCTCTATTTCAGAGATGTTTCATAAAATCCCTTCCAATCTAAGATAAACAAAAATACAAAAAAAAAATACTTGTCAGTAGGATTATAGAAGAAATGAAGCCTCTGCTGGATAGCACACATCTGGTTCAACAGGGACCTTCATGAAGGGAGGACTTGGAGTCTAGACATTACTGTAAGCCTTTCACTGTTTCTGTGTCTAGAAAGAACAGAAAGTAATAGAAACAAAAACAAAATAAGACAGAACAATTATTCCATATACATGAAGTAAGAGAGCTGCCATTTGAATGACAAACAAGGCAGAGAAACATATTTTTTTTCTCATTGTTCTTATATATGGGTAAACATTGGGAAGAGTTAATTTTTTAAATCAACAATCTGAAGATCAAAATGTGGTATATTTGTTATCTGTTGTTTTCATCTAGCTAGATTATGTAAGGTAAAGGATAATACATTCTTGAGCAAATGTATGATTGTACAATATCCTTGGTTGAGCAGCAGAGCAAAATACAAAAGAAACCAATTACACATCATGCTGTGAAATTGCTTTAAATTTCTACTCTTAATCCCTGTTGGCTAAACTCCTGATTAACTGTTCAAAATATGTTATTGAAAGACTTAGAGAGCTCCTAGAGTCATTAAATCCTGTAGTGTACCTTAGTAGGCAAAACGCTATGTTTGTGCAGAGTGCAGAGAAGGTTAGTGAGGATAATGAAGGAGAGCCCTCCACCACCTTCGCCAATCTGGGCAGCATGCCTTTGCCCCATTCCACTGCAGTCATTTCCAGAGGATATCAAGTGAGCATTGAAAATTAGTTATTAAATGAACTTAATGGAACCTCTTCCATGTGGAAGATCCTCTGAAAGGATGGAGGCAAAGGCAACTTTCACATTGCTGAAATGCCCTGGGATAAAGACCTAGTGCAACCATGAATTTAAATCAGGGACAGGCAAAGGAACTATCCAAGGTACTAACCAGTCCCAGTTTAAAACCTGTTTTACTGATTGTTTTTGGGAAATGGGAGAAAAGCTAGCTAGTAGAAAGGGAACAGATGTTCTTGTGTCTTTTTAATGAAACTCTGGAGTAAATGTTTCTGAGAGAAGCATGGATTACAGGTAGGTTAACATAATTATTCTGACTTCACCAGTTTCCAAAGCAACAACGCAAACTTGATGAGGATAGAATTAACAAAATCTATTTTTTACATATTTCCTAAGAGCCCCCTGGCTTGTGTGCAACTCTGTCAATCTTACTGTGTTCAAAATACCACATTTTAAAAACAATTAAAGTTACATGCAAAAAGAAGCCTGTGACTTATTTGTAATAAGAAAAGTTTCTTATTCTATGTAATGAATCCTCAAATAAAACTGGAAGGTGTAATTATTAAAAAAAAATCAGACATATTGTATAGAGAATAATCCTATATGATTATGGTGATGGTCAGGATGGTCTCTTCATTTTGTCTCCCATGGGCATTTTGCTTCTGAGAGATTACATCAGTCACATAAATATTTCCGTTCCGCTCATCACATCCCTTCTTGTAGAATGCTATCCAAAACAGACCACAGCTCGCGATAATCAGTACAAGGATTCCAATGGCAGATAAATGTGTTGAAGCTTGGTTGACTCTGCAGTCTTGTAGAAGCCATATGCTTTCTTATTAATGATGCTTAATTATGTGGATTCAGAATAAATGGGCTAAAGAATTCACAATAAATGTAAGTTAACTGTATAATGGTGGCAATTTGTATTTAAGCAGCATCAAAAGCGAATTTTCATTTTCAGATGTGTTTTAAAGTAAGTTGAACTAGTCACAACTGTCAAACAGAGGCCAGTATGAATTTTATAAGTTGACATCAAAGCTATTAGAATAATTTTAGTTTTATTCAATAGTTTTATTCAAATAGACACTTAGTGAAGTTACAAGACAATGTCATAGACCACATTTCTGTTCTTTTCATTACCTGTGATACATCATGCCTGTTAATATAATGAATATAAAAAGAAATGGTCCCTTTTCATAACTTTCCTTAGAATTATACTCTTCTCATTGACTTCCTGATGATTTTAGTGTTATAACCTCTAAAGATCCTAATTACAGATAGTCTACTCTTCACAGAAATGAGGGAGCAATAGTGTGAATCTGAATACCAAGTCAATTGTGTAAGTTTAGTTTGTTCAAAATCAGCCAAAACATATAGATGACTTTCTTATATCAAGAAAAATCTTAAAAGAATTCCATTTAGATATTTTATAAATATATTTACTAAAATGATATTTTAACCTCTCATCTAGTTCCGTGTGCTTATAACTCAGCAATCATACTCAACTTCCTATACTGTAAGAAAAACTGTCTTATGTTAGAATGGATAGCTGATCAAAATTTAATTTTATTAGTCTTTTAAATTAATTGACCAACCCCAGAATTTCATGCAATCTGGCTACTCTGACTTCTTGAATTGAGATATCACCTTTTTATGTTTATTTTTGTAGTGCTAGGATTTAAAATTATCATGGAGCTATATCCTTATCCTATGAACAAAGATTTCAGGACAGAAAATACGTGCAGAACAGGTGGCGTATCTCCGCTGGTTCAGAGTTGTCAATCTCCAGGGTGGCCTTTTCTGGAGAAGCAGATAAAGCTTTCAGATAGAACAGAGCCTCTGTCCTGCAGAAGCAGATAGAACTCACAGTAAATACATTTTTGTGTTTTTATTGATTTCCAATTTTTGAGATATGCATGTCCTCAAAATATTACAAATGTTAGTTTTGTAATATGTTTTTTAATCTGCTTGGACAACCCAGCTGCAGAAGCCATACCATTCCCTCTGACCTCCACTGGTTGTAAATGAGTCGCTCAAGTAAACCCAGATCCTTTATGTTTTCTATTTTTCTCCAAAGAACAAATAACCTTATCATTTAATTCTTTATTATATGCCTTCCTGTCCAAAAATATAAACTTTTGTGTGGACAGGAATTTTGTTATTACTGTTTATTTGCCAACATGTTCTCAGCACTAAGCACTATCATAACCCATGTTGACACAGGCCAATCTTTCCCAAATAGGTTAATGAATGCATATATTTTCATATTTTATATAATATGTATGATGAAGTCAGAGTTGTCATAAAACGTAGAGATGTTGAGTATTCAAAAGTGAAAATTACATTTACTCAAAACCTAGTGAGTAAAGTATGTGTTGTAGAACATACACTCTTATCATACATTGTACAAAATGGCTTTCATGCTTCTGTACTTGATAAACTTTGAATGTTTCTTAACTTCCCCAAATCATCCATATTGAATACATAAAACATATTAATGTCTCGAGATTTAAAGCAAAATTTTACTCATTCACTCCACTTTCCAGAATTTAACAAGGAGTCATTAGCCTCCCATGAAGCTAATTTAAGACAAATTTGATGCCAACTCTCTCATCCTACTCTGGACTTGTTTTCTTAATATGTAAGTGCTCCAGCTTACAGAAAAGAAAGTCCACTCTGGTAGGATGACATGACAAAAATAGGCTGTGAACATCAATCAAGTTTCTGAAATCACAAAAAAAGGAGTTACTGGAAAGATGAAAGCTGAAATTTGTTCTTCTTTCTGTTGTGAAATGTTTCTTTCAAAATACCACTTTTCTCTCAGATTCACAGACTCAGCCCTACATCACACTTATCCCGTACAGATGGATCTTCTCTTAAAACCCTTGAGAGACGCAATTTGTAATCTCCCTCGGTAGCCTGCCCCATTATTTATCAACTAAAACTCCGATTGCAATGCAGTATAATTCCATTCAATGAAGAGAGCTCTTTCTTTGTCTGGTTTAAAATGTTCTATTAAAAAAATAATTTATGATAAATTCACAAGTACAATTTGCACTTGTGCCTTGGCCAGTAGCATGGTGGGGCTTGGAGCATGCACTCAGTCCTTGGCTCCTGGCCCCAGTTTAATGACAGTCTGAGTCCTCACACTCAAGCCTCACCCATTGAGCCTGCCAAGTGTTTGTCATAGTCATGCACATCAGTCAGTCAGTCACAGGAACGGAATGTGAAATCGTGGAGAGTGCAGCAGACCCTAAGGCAAAGGGGATTCAGCTACAAAATGCAGAGTCTTGAAAATGTAATCTTTCTACATGATCCAGCGAAATAATAAAACACGGACATCCTTTGATCATAAAAACATCAATCTCTGATTTTATATTTCCTCAAAGATTTTTATGAATCCACTTATGTTCAGCTGTAATGACATTTATATAGACATTATAAAGCAGTCTCTGTAGGTGAGCATTCATCCAGTCCTTCTACTGTGTGGTATAGTAAGCATAAGCAGAGCCTTTAGGAAGTTGGTGACTAGAGAATGAATAGGGATAGAGTATATTTAGCCTGAGTTAAACAGTCTAGAATGTGTACATGTGTCAAAATATTAAATGACAGTCCACTACTATGCACGATTGTGTGTTTCATATGTTAGTTTTAAAACATGCTGAATGAAGCTTTATTTCCACAATTCTTAAAGCAAAATGATGTTTTATGAACCTTACCATACTATGTAAGCCTTTGCAGATTTAATTACAAAGGTAAGATTTCCACATCTAAGATGGGGAAAGGAGGCGCTTCAGTCTACTGCAGAAAGGCTAAATAAAAACACTTATTGGAAAAATCACTATACATGGTATAAAATACAGTAAGTTTTCAAATGTATTCTATCTGTGTCTTATAGTCACTGGATACCTTAGTAACTGAAAAAAGTCTGACTCATTTATTTACCATAATGATCTCAGCACTGCTGCAAATGACAGCAACCCATTCTTTCGGTAGCTGAGCCCTATTCTATTGCACATACACACCAAGCTTCTTTCTGCATTTGTCAGTTAATATAAACAGGTGGCATCCGTATTTTTGTCTGTTACGGTAGCGTCTGGCATCGTGGTTTTGTAACATTTGATAATATACCTAGTAAAAGCATATTTGGTTCATATATCAGTTGCAAAGTAGCCAGGCACATGCATATGCGCGCGCACACACACACACACACACACACACACACACACACACAAAATAGCACATTACCTCACTCATATACAGAATCAATTTAACAAGTCTGACCCCATGGAAGCTGAAATTATAGTAGTGGTTACCAAAGACTGTGAAAGGAAATTGAAGGAAATTTTCATCAACAACCTATACTGCAGTTAAACAGGAGCAAGGTTTTCAGCTGCTCTGTCTTATAGTAGTTGAGAAGGCAATGTATTTAATCTGACTCAAACATTACACAATATGAGGACATGTAACCAAGCTGCCTTCTAAATTTTTATGTTTATACTACAAACTAGTGGTATAGATCTCAACCTTCATCACAGAAGCTTCTCTATCAGTGGATGGCAGTTAATGAAAAGACCTATACACTGTCAAAGGGCTGAGAATAAATGACTGTTGCATTTTCAGCCCTTTATGTTCACCCTTATCGATGGTTTAAGAAACAGCGAGGAAGAAATGACACCACAAGACCACAGGAGCTAGGGGATTGGAAAGAATGCTATGCAATGGTATCTTTACCATATGACATGTCATTGTAATCATAAAAACACAGTAACTTTGGTTACCTACACAAGACTACACAAAAGGTGGCATGAAAGTAGGAGGGAGGTTAACTGGTAACACGTAAGTGGAAAGAGTCAGGAGTAAGAGGAATAAAGTTAAGCAGTAAATAAGCATGAAATTGACAAAAAAAAGTCCATTTAAAAACACTATATAATGAATACAGGAACAAACCAACAAATATATACAAGCACAGACAAGTAAAAATCACATAGCCATTGACTGAGTTTTAAATGCTTATTCTATAGTTCCAGTGTGATTCTTTTTCTGCTTGTTCTTGATTAGAATTTTAACCTCTCAAGCACAGGCTTAACATCCATCACCTAAAGAATGAGAAACTATCTTCTAGATGAAAGTAGACTCCAGAGCCAGCTAACTTCTATCTCTAAAACCAAGCATTTGTTTACCTACCTCGGGTCGTCTTGCTCTCCTTTTGAAATGGGTATGGTAACAGACTTTTTGGCATAAAAACTGTGGTTTACTTTTAAGCTGAGTTAGGATCCCAGAACATGCCTCTAGGCTTTTACAGGTATTTCACATGCATCTAAGAAGCCATGAACTAAGCATTGGACCTTTCATCTATAGATATCAGCATGGATTAGTCTGAGGCTTCTCTGTGATGATAAATGCAACTTTATTTTTTTTAATTTTCATCCCCTTCTTTTTTATGCCAGCCCCAATCACCTAGAGTGACTTATTTACATGTTTCTGATATTTCACTGTTGTGGTTAAGGAAACCATAGGCAAAGCCCATACAAAGATGATGTTGCCAGTAGGCAAGCGAATAACAATGTGCCTGTTTACATTATCTTCAAACCCAGTAACCAAAGGCATGGAAATTTCTCTAAGTAAAATAGCATTTAAATCTGGCAAAGACTATAAAGTGAAGACAATGGTAGCAGTTTTACATTTCAAGTCATTTTTTCCATAAACACATACGAGCATTACTAGGTTAAAACTGAAGTTTACTTGTGCCTCAGACTGTAGAATCACTTTATATCGATTGTCAACCAAATCTGCCAGCTGTTCCCATGTACAGAAATAAAACACATGTCAGCGCCTAAAGTATATTTCTGAACATGTCCAAATAAAATGAATCATGAAAACAATTTCACTTGAAAGTAAATGAAGGTAGTTATAACCCAATTTCAAGAGAGTGCCTTTTAAAAACAGAAAAATCAAGTTGGCTAAACACTTACAGTATATCAAAGGGAATACCTGGAAAGACACTCAGTCTTTAAATTATCCTATTGCAATTAAGTCAGACCTCACCAATAATTGGACTGTTTCAGGAAAATAATTTTTGTTTTATAGCTTCCTAAATTCAAACCCCCTTATTCTATGAATCCATTGACTCATACTGGTCTGAGATTTTCCACTACACCATGATCCAGCTGGCCTAACCAGTCCAAAGAGAGTGACTAAGCAAATGCACTTACTATGAAGATATGGAAAGAATTGTTCTGAGGTGAGATGGCTCAAGGGCCAAGACTCGGTTCATAAAGGAACATGTGTAAATGTATTAACTGAATGTGCTTAGGAAAGACTGAAAAAGTCCAAATGAATGCATCAACAGGGGTCATTTTAATGTGTATGTTATAACTGGTCACCGGCCAGGGTGTCTGAGACAGGAGGACACTGAGTTCAAGGAAATCCCAAGCTTCATACCAAGGCCAACTCTCTCAAAATAAGTAAATAAATAAAAATAAACTTAGCCCCATATTAGTGCTTTATTTTATACATATTTTTAAAACAATCAAAATATATTTTTAATTCTTAAATGTTATTAGTGTTTGTAGACGTTTGTGGAAACTTTGAAAATGGAAAGGAATGAATGCAGGTGTGAGGAAGACAATGTTTAGGAAGAGGAGGAGGCCGTCTCTTGAAGAGTGATCTAAACTTTGTTTTCTCAGCTTCAAACAGTAAAGAGTCAAGCATAGGAAAAGTTATAAAGAATATACTCTAGGCAAAAGACACAGGCAGTATAAAGCCCCAGAGCAAGTAAGATCATGATTCTTTTCTTTATTTTTTAAAATTAAAATAGAATTGCATAATCCCCCCTTTCCTTTCCTCTCTCAAACCTGTCCCCACAGGGCTCCCACCCATAGACAAAGACCTACAGGCAATTAAGGAATGCTGAGAGTGGGAGAACAGTCTTCCCCAGAGATGAGCCCCCTCATTGGTTATCCAATTCAAGGAAGTGATTCTTTTTATTATTTAAATAATGAAATCAAATTAAAACATCACACACCCATAGTCTACACAACTTAATAAACTTATGCAGTTAGATTTAGCATAAAAAATGGAAGCTGTTAAGCTTCATATTAAATTTATGCCTTCAGTATTGAACATATTTATATACTAATCTACCACCAAAACCAAGATCAAGGGGTCAGAGCAAGGAGGGAGTATGTTAAAGATAGTTCTCATGTAAAAATTGTAAGTCATTGCATGTCTATATGACATATAGACATAGAGAATATAAACATAAAATGAATGTGTATTAAAGATGTACACAACTCATCAATTACTGAGGAATCAGAAAAATGTCACAAGGCATTCAGAGAAGGCAAAGACACACAGAGTTTTTATAGAGTTGAGAAATATTTGACACGTGGTAAGAATTGTTTTCCCCACTAGACAGAATGTATTTCTGTCTCTATAGATGAGAATAGTTTCCTTGTTTCAAACTGTCTATAATTCCCAATGAAAACCCAGAGGATAGGCCAAAAGTAGAGTTCAAGGGCTCCATAGAAACATAAATTCTAAGGGCCCAGAATTGTCTTTCTGATTGTCAACCAAAACTATGCCTAGTATGAGTAACCCAATGAAAACTGTTTGCAGAGACCAGTGGGAAAATGCCATCAACAAAGAATAAATGGTTGTCTGTTGAATCTTGCCAGAATGTGCAAGGAAATGAAGACAGAGATGTGGCCTTTTGATTAGACAACATGGAAATCAGCAGTATTCGTAAAATAACTCTTTGGTGGGGAGGGGGTGGTGGAGACAAACACCAGACCTCTGGAAACTGAAAAAGAAGCTGGAAAGTGGAGACTGGAAATGTAAGGAAGTCCCAAGGAGATGCGATCTTTGCTATTCATTTTACATTACTAAGGAAAGGGTTGAAATATGATGAAATATAGTAGCAGACTTGACCGAGGAGCCTCTTGGTTTTTACTGAAGTGTACTGAGTGTGGTTTGAGTCTTTGAAATAAGAGTCATAAAGGAGAGAAAAAAGAATCAATATAAACATGTGAAAGGTTAATTAGTAAGATCTGTTTTTCACATGAAGTCCATAGATGATAGGAATAAAGCAGAAAGAATAGAAGTTGGTATTAAGCAGAACTTTTGATCCTTAGGTGAATGAATTCCCAGCTGTTCTGTGAGTTTTGATATTCTCGTTCATATTCAACCCATTTATTGCCTTTCCTCAGAAACGATTCTTCCATTAGTGAGGAAACACCATCCCTGTGTTACCCTCTTTCCGCAGAGATAGCCTTAACAATTTTTTAATCCGCCTTTCTATTTTTAGCTGGCAAGGCCAGTGCCAAATGCTTCGATTTGAGTCATTTATCCTTTTTCTGCTAAAATGTATGTCAAAAATCTCTAACTTACATTGAATGCTTGTCTTTGGTTTGCTTACCCCTTGAAGGGCATCTGCCTTTGGATCTGCCTTAGCCCTTGGTCTTCATGTCTGTACCAAAAACACTACCTTTCTACTGTGTGAATGCCCTTTGCTGGACATTCCTCCCTAAGGACCACCATAAATTACATAAACGTTCCCTTAGTCAAATGATTTAAATACAAAGATGTGAGAAAATTTTACAAATTCACTAAACTAGACAGATTTAGAAGTATAATCAAACTGAGAATGCAATTTAAGTAATTTTGTTACTGAATTTAGAGAAAATAATTAGGGGTTTGTCATAAAATCCTACCATGTGGTCTTGCAACACAGAAGTACGTCTATCCTGTGCATGTGCATTAGACTGAACATGTGAGAAGAAACACAACATTTACAGGTGTTGTGAAATTTCTAAAAGGTTATTAGCAAATTACCCACCTTCTGGCCCTGCAGAAAGTAGTCCTGATGATCTTCAAAAGCAATCACCATATATGATGTCATAAAATGTGTGTGTGTCACATCAATCCTATCAAATGGCAAAAATACATAATTTTTGGATAAACTCTCTCTCAACTCAGAAGAAACACATATTATTTTTTCTTAAAACTTCTTGAACTCCACAGTTATTAAGAAATCACACATATTTGTTCATAAATTTTAAATATTACAATCCTATTTCATGCTTCAGACTGAATAATATAAAGCATAAGAGAGGGTCTATTTCTAAAGCTCAGCTTTATGCAAGTCAGTATGTTCTGTACAGAAGCTAAGAGAACATTGGTTAATCTGATGGTGCTCAATTCAATGAAGGCATTTAAATGAGCTTCTGTCATCATTTATCCTTCCAAAGTTCTATGGCTCATCTATCCCCATGGCAACCATGCTAATACAAGCCTAGTACTGAATCCATTTTAAGCTTAGTATTATATTTGCAGGACATGCTTATATAGACATTTGATTCAAATTTTAAATCATATAGCTCAGGTCTAAAATCAAAATCACAATGTCTCCGTGGGGTAATTATAAAATCCTTAACCTCCACTTTTATGATGTATAAATAAAAGAAAAATCAGCCATTTTCCCAGTGGGAATGAAGAGACTGGGTGCATGTGTCATTTATCAATATCCCAGTTACTGGAATATACTAGATTATCAGTCAATGCTGGTTCCTTCTCTCCCATCCAAATAAAGAAGGTGGAGGCCAAAATAATTCAGAGAAGTATCTAGCATCCCACAAACAATTCTATGAAGCAAAAGGGTGCAAATCAGGGTCCTTTGTCCTCATTCACAATAACAGCCAATTAATCAGTTGTAATATAAAAGGTCTATTCAACTAATACGTTCTGTTTCGAAATATTAGCAGTGTTGGTTACATACAATAACAGAACCTTGTTAAAGACTTCACCCCACCCAAAACCCCAGTTAATGTTCTAGAAATAGAAACTGTCTGGGGACCAGACAGGGACAGACCCGTGTTTATCCAAGGCCAGTGAAAGCTTAGGAGGCATGTCAGGCAAGATGGGTCAGTAGCGCCATCTATGTGTGAGAGAAGTATGTGCGCGTCTCGTTAACATCTCCCAGGTGTTTCTGTGCTAAAGAGCCAGCCACGGTAGGAACACTGTATACATGCAAGCACCCTGTCCAGCTTCTCACTTCAGTTTTATAATCCAGTGTTTTTGATTTAGAGATAGGGACACTTAAAGTGATCAAATGGGAGAAAACGTGGAAAACACCTACTACACTCTGTCAGACATTTTAGTGAGGAGCACACTGTGGTTCAGGTATAAGAAACTTAACCACAGCCTTTATTGAAACTTAGTGTCCTTCCAGTCAGACCCCAGCATCTAATAACCATTATCCCCTCTTTTGATTCTCTAAGTTTGGCTGCTTAAGGTGCTTCACATCAGTGGAATCATGTAGCATTTGTTGTGACTGGCTAATTGCATTTAGCGTAGTGTCCTTAGGGTCCATTCAAATTGACACCTGTTGCAGAATTCCTTCCTGCCTATGTGTGTCTGTCTACATGTTACACTTTAGCCACTCTGTAGTGAACAGTTAGGTAGTTTCCACACATTGACTGCTCTGAATGAAGCTGCAGGAACATACCAATTTCAAGCTTTTTTGAAATCCTGATTTCAATTCTTTCAGAAAATAAACATGGATGAGATGGTTGGATCACATCAAGTTTCACATTTAGTTTTCTGATGGTTCCCCACACTGTACGTCATCATGTCTACAGTTCATCATCACTGTCACTGTGTCTGGTTCCAGTTTTCCCACACCCTCAACTGACACATCCTTGCACAGCCCCAGGGACTTGGACCTGACTGGGAACAATGAAGGAATGAAGAAATTATAAACAGACACAGAGAATCACACAGAGATGAGATGGACTATGCTCTCCACTTGGAGGAAACACAGCCTGCTCCCCTAGATCATTATATTTATATAGAGAATTGAGCAGAAAGGTTGTTGCATACATCTCAAAAGGGAGGCAGGGTTTCTGGTATAGAACTGGGAAAAAGGGATACTTTTAGCTAACTTTGGAAGGAACATTCTATATAGGGTGCAGTCTTCAGTCTGTAAATGTCTGGAGGGGAGCTATGGTGCACATTTTTGGCAAACATCATTCATACTTGCTCCCCTGAGGAAGACTTTGCTTTGCCTCGGAGCCTAGCAAACACTGGGGGCTTTGACATTTTGTCTTTGGTCTAAGGCTATGTGGTCCTTGACATGGTCATGTCCATAACAACAGCACACATTCACTCGAGATCCCCCTCACTCTGGGCTTTCTCTGCTTCTCTACTTGGCAATACTAGTCTTTCTTTATAATAGTCACCTGCAGGTTCCAGTTGACACTGTCATTTCTGTCTGCATTTCCCTGATGATTGATTGTTGAATATGATTTTATATGCATCTTGGGTGCTTGCATGTCCTCTTTTGAATCTTAATTTTTAATTTTAACATTAAATAGACCAAAATAATTATAATGTCCATCCAGTGAGGGATAGAGTTAAATACTATTAACAATTATGTTTTATAATCAGTGGTGATTCCTATCTTACATTTGTCATTTTCATTCCTAGGAAAATGGAATTTTTGGATTCTGCTGAGGTGTATCTATCTTGTTTGCCTTTTGTAATTGAACTTAGTGTCTTTATAATAAAATTTTTCAAGTAACTATAAAAAATTAATAAATTCGTTGAAAATTTGAATTAGCTGAATTTGTCTTTCATTTGATAGTTTTCTGGCATTATTTTTTCTTCATAGGAATAAGTACAATAGGTGTGTAACAATAAAGACATCTTCATTGAATATTAATATATATTCTTATTTTTAAACATGAATATGCCAGATGGAAACCATGGTCCCATTAAATCTAAGTCTAAAATAATGTCTAAGAACCCCTCTTTAGTCAATTGCAAAAAAGGAAAATAGCCACTGGTAGAAGACAAGACTTCACATCAAGCCTGCTGATGTGGTAAGCCTCTGACAATTCTGTATACCAGGTGTCCCTTGACATTTCCTTTTCTGTTTGATAAAATCCAGTCTCCCTGACATTATATTAGTGGATTTATTACATGGTAAGTTTGGCAGATTGTAAGGGTAAAAATGAAAATTTGTTTCTTTCAATATTCTAAGAAATATTATTTTGCTCCTTTGAACAATACATTGATCTCCCTTGGCAAAATATATTTTAGCTCTCATCGGCAATAACTTTTTGCTAGCTAGCTAGCTTATTTACTTTGGAAAAGCAGAAGTTAAAAGATGTCAAGGCAGGAGACTAACAATGAGAGTTTGAACTCTCATCTAGATACTTTATCTGTGCACTTCCCAGTCTGCACAGTAGTCACTCAAGCATCTTAATATATCCATTTAACAGGTGAGGGTGTTAAATGACTTATAAAAATCCAATAATATTAATGAATGACAGAGTCAAGATCTGTGTTCCAGTTAGCCCAGCTTCAGTACATATTTTGCTCCATTAGCTTATACAATATACATAAAGAAATCATATGAACCAGGCATGGTAGTACCCATTAGTAATCCCGGCACTCTTGAGGTGGCCATCTTGGATGACACAGTAATACTTTATATCAACAAAGATAAAACAAAAAAATTATCAATAAAAATTTATGATGATTTCCAAAATCCAAGCACAAAGGAATGATTTTTTACTTGATTCTTTTTATAAAGCAATTAAACACAGACAACTAATTTGTGTTAAAAGCTAAGACTGTGCTTATCTTATATGGTACTGGTGACTGAAAAGAGTCTCAGGTACAGATTATGCTGTTTCTTAATCTACATGCTGATAATTCACAGTTGCTTATTTAATGACAATTCATCCAGTTATGCACTAACGGTTTCTATACACTGTATATTATACTTATAAAAATATTCATTTTTGAGATAAATGAGGCATTTTACATCTTATTTAGGCTTGAATTCATTTCATAAAATACTTCTCTTCAGCTTGTATAAAATCTAACATCTTGAATTTAAAAAGCTAAGCAGAATATCTTTCCAAATCAACTTTCATTTAAGACATCTGTAATTCTATTTCTGAGACCATCAAATCCTCAGAGGTCAGAGGTAAATATTTAAAAACAATAAAAGTATGAACCATTTGTATACTGCCAGCCACATAACAGATGACTTGGATCAAGAATTGGCTTCTGTTACCAATGATGTGTTTTTTACTCTTGCTATATCAGGTTGTTTGGCCTGGTGCAGCTTGAAGAATACACAGCAGTCCTGATTTATACTCTCTCCCTTAATGTAGTAGTATAACTACAACAAAAGAAAAGAATTCAGAGTGTATGTGAGCCAAGAAATATCTATTTCTTCCTTGTCCCTTGATTTTGTAGCTGTTCATCCTGCGGCCTTTGACAAAGTGCTAACTTCAAGGTAAGAGACAACTTATAATATCCAAACTGAAAATAGTATTGAAGAAAAGAATAAAAGGACAAAAAACACGGAACAAGAGGGAAGTTGTGGCTTTAGAACTAGATTTTGAAATTTCTTGATAAACTATTGAAAAATTTTTTGACCTATGTTTGGGGATAACGGCTGAACACTACCAAATTCATAAAAGTTCAAGCCAGAAAATACAATAAGGCATTTGGTAATGCTAGCTTAGAATATAACTGTAAAATGAAATGTGATATACACAATGTTATCAAATCTTACCAAAAATACTTAACTTGCACCATCATTGAGCAATTATAGCTAATTTCCAAGCTTAGGAAACAAGGAATGACAGACACCAGAAAGCCTCCCTACCACTAATGAATTCCACTTTCCCAATCACAGAAATGCCAAGTCTTGATCCTAGGAAACCCTGAGATGCAGGCAAGTTGGATTGGCAGAGCACACTCCCAAGGAATCTGATCAAATTAATAATCTCAGTAGGGCTTTCAAATGGTGTTTATCTGTCACCATCATAACAGTATATTGAGCAACAAAGTCAAGAGCATGGCTAATTTAAGTCCCAGTAATTCCCTGGCAAATAGAATCTTCAGGTTCTCTCTGAGAATTGTGGCAGAGTTCTTGACAAAGCTTATGTACATGACATCTCAAGATGTTAATCTTTGCAAACCAATGCTTCAAATACTAAATGGAAGGGGTATTTCACAGTATTCAAAATAATTTGTTAATCCTCAGCAGTAATGATTGATATGGACTATAAAAGTAGACTGAACATTGATTATGGCCCTAGCATAGGAACTTCTTTAGAATGTATAAACACAAATTAGGCAGATTTGTACTAAAATTGTTGGATCTGTCTAAAAGAAATATCCATGTGCACGAAAAACCCTAAACCTTAAGATAAACATCTTGGGGGCTAGGAAATTCATTGTCATTTTTACTGATTTTTGTAAAGACAGAAAATGTGGAAATGATATCATTGGTCCATATAGTTCTTCAATCACACTCAGAACATACAGGCAAATAGACTGAGCTTGTCCAGTGGAAAAGAATAAGAGTCTGAATGAAAAAGAACATCCTTCCAGCCCTCACTGAAACATAAGGTACCAAGTTTAGATCGGTTAACTGAGAAGGGTTAAGGCAGCTAGATGTTGTAGATGTCCGAAGAAAAATATTTGGTTTCATACATGCTAGATATACTATGAAACTATTCCAAGTAAGTAGTCCAACTAGTCCAAGGTACACTCTGCTCCTCACTTAGACATGTACACGGAGACTAAAATGCAGAGACTATATATGGCAGAATACATAGGAGACATCTTGTTAACATACAATAGTTCTAAATAGGACTTCAAAGCTAATGGGAATGAAGTAATACAGCTGAAAATACAGCAGACAGCCAGCATCATTGAAAAGATCTGCCCTTGAGAACCACTTTACACAGTTTCACATAAGACTAAACTGTGCTAACTTTCAGTAAATTCAATAAAGACTATTACAATTTAGAGTCAGTTTACTCCCCATGTGAGAGAAACAGTTCTCTTTTTACTGTAATGCACTTTTCAAAAGCTACATGAGTGGTGTGGGCAACCTTTGTTTGGGTTCTATCATGAAATACATTGACCGAGAGTAAGTACTTCAGAATAAAGGTCAAGGTGTGGCTTTTGGAAATTATATTATTTGCTAATAATCAAAGTTTGCCATTTCAGACACCAAATTCAAATACAAGTATGAGCCAAAAGATATAAACAAAGTTCAAAGAGGACATTAGAAGGAAAACACTGTGTTCCTTGTGTGTAGTACAGGTGGCATTTATATCTTATTGATCTACAAAGGTTAAGGAAACAGAAGTTCCTTGTACACAATTGATCTTTCTTTGCTGGTAAGGCTTCTGTCATAAAAGGAAGAAAATGACAGGATCTGCTTTACTCGCTCTTGGGAATTTTGTGTTTGTTAAAGGAGAAATCCACTGACCTCCATGTTCTTCTGAGAATTCTCCATGTGTTTAGTACCCATTCACCTCCATCTTCATTTGAGGTCTTTATTTAATGACTTGGGTTGTTTTTGTTTGTTAGTTTAAGAAAAAGAATCATGATTATTGAGAAATTATTAAGGAAACAAAGTTTCAAAATTATGTCAGCAATTTATATTTACAGCATTAAATAAAATAGCACAAAGCACATTCAATAGGTTACTTACAGAATTAATGTGGCTTTTGAGTATTCACTGAGGAGTAGAGGAACTGGTGTAACAGCACATTTTTCAGCTTTCCATTTTTTATTCAAGTTTTGTTCACAAACAGGAGGATCCAGTTTATTTCACAAGGAGTTAATTTCTACTTGACTATGAAGTTTTTATGGAAGTGGGTTATTAAAATTAAGGACAAATTCTTGACATACCAGGAAAAAGAATCACAGATTTGTGACAGGAATCATTAAATCTCCCAGGACTGCTATAATGAAAACCCTCTTTTCAATCCTGCTGCCATCACCATTCACAGAGACTATTACAGAACACTCCTGCATAGCATTAATGATCTCAGTGTCATAAATGCTTAATCAACATTTTCCTTAGCACTTCTGAAATTCTGTCTTGAAAACTTTCAACTTGTCAACTCTAAAAAATTGTTCATAGAGGGTAAAGGAGATAGCTCATTCAGATACTTGGGTGCCATAGAAGCATGTAACCCTCAGTTCTATCCCCAGAATATGTGTAAAAACAGCCAAGTGTGGTAAACTTGTTATCATAGAGCTGAAGTTATAGGGACAGGAGCATCCCTGGCACTCACTAGTCAGATATTCCAATCAAATTGGTAAGCTCCAAGTCAATGAGAAGTCCTGTCCCAAAGGAGGTAGATGATGCTCTTTAGGATAAAACCTGATTTTTTTGGGGGGGCCTATGAAAGAGAGAGAGAGAGAGAGAGAGAGAGAGAGAGAGAGAGAGAGAGAGAGAGAGAGGAGGGAGAGAGGGGAGAGAGAGAGAGAGTGCACTATGCATAAATTTTAAAAAATTTAAAATAAATCTTTTTAGAAAAATCACCAATCACACTTGAGTAGAGAGTTAAGGACCAATCTAATTCCTAATCCATAGTATCTCTAGGAAATCCAGCTCATTTCTGCAGTCTTACCTGACATCCTCTATGGAAACCATTGTAAGCTGAAGTGATTTCCATTTTTGTTTATCCATCTCAATTTTCTCTAGATATGCAAATATCTTCAACCTTTCAAACTCCATTTAAAATGCCTCCCTTAATTAGATGTCATTCATTTCGTCTCTAAAGTTTCAGGGCAGTTTTTATTTTTTCTCTGATGTCCTTGTAACATAGTCAGCCCACATTACCACATTACCAACCTAAGCACCTGAAAGGTTCCCTGAAAGAGAGTACTACATGCTTTTTTCAATAGAACCTGTTCCTTCTCCAAATATGAAGAGTGCCTGGTAAAATACTTATTTCTTTGTTCATCCTCTATGAGCAAGGATCTACAATAAATCTAACTGTAGTTCAATATAATTGCATTACATCTAGCAACATTATGAAGTATGAGGCTTACGTTTCAAACTACGTTTCTCCCTTTAAATTACATGTGTTCAATAACTTCAATAGTCCTGATAGTTTCTTCTCTGTATATCAGTTTTACATCCTTAAGCCTTGTAATGCAAAATTTGTACACAAAACATATAACAATCATATTCTTAGTTCTGTCTTAAAACTTGTTTTGTGTTATTTGTGCCCACAAAAGTCTCAAATAGGTTATTAAAAATGATTGGAACCACGTTTTAAAATTACAGCTTAAACTAATTTTAAAACTGATACCAAATGTTAGCATACCGTAGGACTGACATAGGAAGCACTTCACAAAAAGCAATAAAAATTCTTGAAGATGTTAGGGAATTCTTGTACAATTAAATCAATAAACTCAGAAGGAATTTTTCCCTCATCCCCATATGCCATGAGGGGCATTTGTTTGTCAGAAACAAAGATAATAATAAGCATTTTTATGACAAGAAAATTTAGTGTTTTATGCTTTTAAATTTTATCAGTTCTCTATTGCATTGAACACTGGGCTTGTGTCCTCAGTCCTCCTACATATGATATAAAAGTGACCCCAGGAATGACTGTGGAAGCTGCCTTGACAACATTTGGGAGAGGAAGCTAGCTGACACTGAACACCATTGTTTCTTTTTCTCAAACGTAGTAGAAGCAAGGTGATCCAGACAGCTTCCATTAACTTTACTTTATTATATATAGAAAAGTCCTAGGAAACATGGTGTTTGTACATTTTTAGAAATGTTTTTCACCAAAGCTCATGGTACAGCAACAAATCAGTAAAGCTCTCACAAAATGGTACCTGGAGTTTGCAAAAATACCTGCTGGCCTGGACATTCATTTTGGTTAACCATTATAATCGTCCTTTGCATTTTTTAAAGTCTTTTCTCCAAAGGGGAAGAAATGTGTCCCTATATAAACCTAATGTCAAGAAAAATGTAACCTAGTGCTCATTAAAATACCCACTCTTTGCTAAAGCTAAATTCTGCCTTGGAATTGTAAGGATAACACCCACTGTGATGTCTTTGATCCCACAGAAAATTGTTTCAACCATCTTCCTGCTGTTTGGAGTATGGAAAAAACACAATCTTCCAGAATGCATTCATTACCTTGAAAGTGCTTGACATGCTGGTCACAGTGAAATGAGAGTTATTGTAGCTTATGTGGTACAGAACACTTTTACCTCATTATGGTCTCAAGACAACTTATGTTATAATCCCATTTTCACTTACAGTTGCTCTCAAAATTCCCCACTGAAAGACCTTTACCCTGTAGAAACAGACTTAAATTTACCTTTTATATCTAAAAAAAAATAGTCTGAACAAAAAATAATCCATAGGAAAAATCAGAGATTCATTACATGAAGATTACAAAACACTGTGATCATTTCAATTACATTCAATCCTCCAGGGCATAAGATAAAATGAACTAATGAATAAGTCAAGCATTCTTAAATTTTAATTGGCATCTGGTTTGGTAGATGAGCATTTAAGAATAACATAAAAGAAGGATACTTTCATGTATATAAGTCATCTGTGTTCATAAACTGTATTCGTTGCCACAAAAAATAAAGTTTTATGTTCTTGTTAAAGCTAATGCTATCCATTAGCAAACAATATGTTTAGAGATTATTAACAATTTGAAAACTTAAAATGTATATTTATATTAACTTAAAATAATATATTCAAGCTAATATTCAAAACTGATTGTATTCCAACTAGAAAGTGAATTTGGTAAATGTTTTTACTAATAGGAAAATGTACCAATCTTTTCCATACCGTAATGATTTTGCCTTCATCCAAGTGGTGAACTTCGTTCTGTGGGATAACATCTGAACTTCTTGATGTTTAATTTGGCATCCCGATGGCTCATCTTGGTTGTCAGCTTAACTGACTCTGGAACACTACTAGGAAGCATCCATACAAAAGGAAGTCCAAGGGGAAAAAATGCTTTTGCTTTTTGCTTGCTTGCCTTGTGCTTCCCTGCCTGTCTCACTGTAGAGTTTATCTACCCCGTTACTGCTATCATAGCTGCCGCCATTCTTCATGGGCAACTTAACCCAGCTTATTAGACCCTCCAAGGCGAATAAAGACCAAGAGCTCTCCAGGAACTCTCTAGGCTTTCAGCATCACATTGAACTACCTATGCATCAGGCATCAGGAGCTTAGCAACTGTCAGGTCTCAGCTTCTTCAGTACGGGACAGCCATTCTTGGACTACTCAGAGAATGTGTAAGCCAATCGAATAAATATCCTCTTTAATAAAATTCACCCCACCAGCTCCCGTGGAGAAGCCTGACCAAAACAGCAACCCACCTCTCCTCATCAACCTCTAAGCACGTTTGCTTTTCTGACAATGTGCACACTTTGTGGTGAATTCTTATGCTTTTCACTTTGCTCATAAGTCTACTAACACATAAAATAGCTTACTGCATATATTAATTTGTATTCTATTCATGGGCGGATTCCATTGGTCTTACTTGTAAAATGTGTATCAAGTTCTTTGGCTCCATTGCTGCCATTCATCTCAAGCCAGGCAACACCATTCAGGTCTTACTGGCTCCATCCCGTGCTACATTTCTTCTTCTACTTTGACTCCTTTCTATCTCACATTCCTTGCAGCCTCTAAAGGAATTTTTTGAAAGTGAAATCTTTATAGACCAAGAATTTATTTTAAATCCTTTAACAGGCTTCTGTTGCTTGAGTTACCTCCAGAAGCATCCCTCATCACACTAAAGTAGTTCCTTTCTGAGTACACTCCTGAATTGCTCATATGGTCATATATATGTACATACATATACATATATAATATATATATATAATAAATATATATATTTATTATATTATATATTGTGTATATATATATATATATATATATATATATATATATAACTTACTGGAATGATTCACAGGCTACATCCAGCTAATCTAACAATGGCTAGCTGTGAACAGAAAGTTCAAGAATCTAGTAGTTTCCCGGACCCACAATGCTGATGTCTCATCTGGTCTTCACTATATATGGGAATGGATGTTATAACAAGGCGAAGGCAAACAGACAAAAAGCTTTTTTGGTGGGGGGGTGTGGGGGGAGCATTCAAGACAGGGTTTCTCTGTATAGTCTTGGCTGTCCTAGAACTCTCTTTGTGTCCTTCTATTCTTATTTTTCTATGTATACCAAATAAATACTACATTCGTATTTGCTCATTTGCTTACTCTGTCTACCCTAGACCCTAAAGGCTCATGGAGATATTTCCTGTATGATTGGACGGTGCTCTCTCCTCCCATCAGAGCTTACTGCCTGTTAGTTGGTGGATACTATTAAATATTTGTTTAATTCACTAATTACTAAAGGGATTTAATTCCCGGTTATAACATGAGCTCCTAGAACTTAAGGAGCATTTCTTATTTATCTCTATGCTACAGGATGTAGCACAAATTGTCTTTAGTTAATTGTGGATGAAATAAGGGGGTGTCTTTTTAACTGTGATTCATACACACCATATGCAAATCTAGCTGTAGAACAGTACCCAAGTCACAGAAATCACTCACTAATTGATCTTGAAATAAGCGGACAGAACGTGTGAAGGCTTCTCTGTCATGCTGCACGCATATACACCTTCAACACTTAGAGCAAACCAAGATTCAAAAATCAGAACTAAAAAACCAGAAAATGTCAAGACAAAGATTTTGCTTTGGGCTGCTTGTTGCAGCCTGTTATTCCAAGTCCAGTGTCGTTCAGTTCCTCAGGTTTATTCTTCTTTCTCAACAAAGTCAGAAAACTTTGGGAACTCTATATGAACGCTCTCTATGATTTCTGAATCTATTACTCAGTCAGAAAATCTGGCCTTGAAAAATGCTTCTAAAAGAAAAGTAAACTAATTCAGCAAACACTATTGCTAAATAAATAAATAAGTGCATATTATTTTATCATAAAGTCTTCTAAATTGTTTTGTTGTCCTCCAGAATGGTGGAAAGAATGTCTTTGAACCTTGTTGCTGATAAAAAGCTTATACTGTGAGAGTGAAGTTTAGAACTTGGAGAGATGTGAGAACAGGGTGGTACATCTCTGTAAATAGTTTATTTTTAAAAACATAAAATGTGTTTAGGTTAGAAACAATCATTCTTTTGCACTTATATTTTAGAATAGAAACTTAAATAGCATCCACAAGACTGGAACCATTACACTGTAATTTATAAAAGATCAACTTATCACAAATGAATAACAAGAACAAGAACAAAAACCCAGTTCTTAGAAATCACAAATTTGTGGCTGGTGAGATGATTCAGGGGATAAATGTACTTGTGGTCAAGTGTATGGACCTGAATTCAGTACCCAGGAACCCACATAATGGAAGTAATGAATTGACTCCTGAAAATTATCCTCTGACCTCCACATTTCAGGGTGGTATGCATGCACATATACATACACCCTCATACATAAAGAAACAAACATAATGAATCTAATTAAATATAGATGTATTTACCCGATAGTGTTAACCATATCTATAAAATACTTTTAAAGCCTGGAATTATAGAAAAATAAGCATTTCTTTACCAAACTTTTCAAAAATAAACAAAAGAATCACAGAAATCTTTAAAATAAAAGTAAGTTCCTCTTAGTCTTCTGAGGCTCAAGGGATCTGTGTGCTAAAATACATGGTGGAACTCTTGCAGTTGGACATTGCTTACGTGATCCAATATTATGACCAATTTAAATAAAATTTAAGTGAAATAAAAATTTTAAATAAAAATAAAATATAAAATGCCATTTTACTAACTTACATCCAACAACTGCTCTGAGAGGAAAACCCATTATTGTAAAAGTCTAACCAAGAAATCTGTATTAATCATACTATAGTTGGTTGGAAAAAGAGAGAATGCAGGCAGCCACTCTACCATTCTTGATTATACAAGAACAGACTGGATTCCACGTTCCCCTGCCTTCACTTTCCAAGGTTTGTTATGCAACACCTGGCTCATACTCACCATGGTCATCAAGAGATGGTAGCAGCCCATGTCTGTAGTCCAATTTCTTGGAAGACTGAGTTAGGACCATCCCTAGAAACCAGGCATTTGATACCAACCTAGGCAACAAAATTGACCCTGTTTAAAAATATATATATAAACCACCTTTGGGAGCAAGATAAACAGAACCAGATTCTCTTTAATCTACTTTAGGGTAGGGCCTATAGTAGCTGGCCACAGCCTGGTTTTGACATCCTCTTTGTTATTGTATGATGAAATCTTCTTGAGGCCGAAAGACACTCCTGGGATTTTACAAATATTTTCACAATACTTCATAATGGTACTAGATGTAGAGATGCCAGCGCTAACTCTGTATCATCAATCTCTGAACAAATCCCCATCAAATTAATGTCTAAGGCAATTAGTACCAAGAACAATACTGAAGTCTACTTTTTATATAGTCTCTGGAGAAAACAGGGATGGAATACATTAAAACAGCTTAGCTGAAGCACCAGCAAAGCAAAAAAAAAAAAAAAACAAAAAAACAAAAAAACAGCAAATTTCATTTTCAATATGAAGCATAGCACTTGCTGATGGAATTATAACTTTTCAAAAGAAGTTTAAAAGGAAGTTACTCAGTGCTTTACTTTCAAAATTTACAACAGGTTGGCTATTGACAAGGAGACTGATAAGTGAGAATGTGTATCAGAATTTTAGGAAGAAAAACATTGACCACAAAATTCAGTAAAATGAGTCATTATCTTTCTACTAGCTAAGATTGTTTTAATGTTTTAATGGTGAATTTAAAATATATTATGAAACCAGTTTACATTTATGCATTTATGTATTAACTAACCTCTGTTTACATGAAATAATTATCAGAACCAATCAAATAAAATAATAGCTCAAAATACACTATTGCTAAATTCTACCCAGAGGTTTAACAAATTGAGTCTTTTATTTAGATAAAGTAGAACCATCACCAAAGGAAAAAAAATCCCCCCAAAATAGTTACTTTCACTTTTGTGTTTATTTGCTTCATTGGTCCTGTTTCATTCTGTGACATTCTGTTTTTAAGAATTTGTAACCCTTTTCTCCAGTACAACCATGAACTTTCCATGAATTCATGACTCACTGACCAAGAACAAGACAAAGTTCCACTGTCACTCACACTATCAAATACAACTGTCTATTAGCTATTTAACAGCTTCTCAAGATACTATAGGAAAACTTAGAAATGATAAAATGTTAACGTAATGTGGAATTATAAATTAGTTGTTATAATTTCTATAAGATTAATCCATAAGCTTTTAAATAATTCATGCTCCATGAAATTCAATCAAATTAATAGGATGTCAGCATCATGATCTTAGAGATCATGGCCTGTATTTGTAATGATATATTCAAAGCAAAATTTCCCAGTATGCAATAAACATTTTCGTTTGTTAAATAAGAAGCAAAGCATACCAAACCAACTAATCTTTTTTCTTTGAAAACTCTACTTCATTTAAAGAAATAAAACTTTGATTTAGTTTTCAAATGTTTGTCCCACTATATTTACATTTTAATAAACTTAATATATCATTCTACCATGCACACACATGGATATTAATATTTTCAAAATTTCTATATCCCAAATATTCTTTTTCAAAGCTAACAAAGAACTGTACATATGAAATACAGTGTATTCCTTGAATAAATTATACTTGTATCTAAAGAGGTGAAATTTCTTATCTTAAATTACTCAGTTATTAATTGAAAAATATTAAGCAATGATATAATTATCATGCAGTCCCATATACTGATTCCTTGGGTATGGAAATCATATTCCATTCCCAATCTACACTTATATACAGCATATGTCCTTAGACCAAGGTTCAAGCCTAGGATCCTGAGGAGAAGACTAAATAAGAGCAAAGGAAATGACCTAAAGTCCAGCCATTTCCATTCTCTTCTAAGTTACTGGTAAGATAGACAAGGGCCACTTCCCAGAGAGTCTGGTCCCACTGTGAAAGAGACAACCAAACTGGAGAATAGGCACAGATCCTGCCATCATCTGTTTCAGATCTTTCACTTCACAGATAAGTAAAATGAAGTCCTAAGATAATATTCTAGCTGAGAGGCCATGAAACTAGTTTAGGAATCTAGATTTCTAAATAAGGGAATAGTGAATTGTGTGATCTTCATATTAGGAATGGGTATAAAAGCCTAAGAAGATTGACTACAGTAACAAAAATGGGTTTTAGGGAGATGCTAGCCTACATGAGCAACTGAATGGAAATGTATAATCATGCAAAACCTGCGCACATAGCACATATCTGCCAGGCATCTACACACGTTACATTTTATGATCATATGCGTGCCATCTCTGCACTCGTGCCTTACTTCTCCTCCCTTAAGAAGACTGCATTTTATTTCACATGTATGAGAAGTTCTTTTGTGCTGCATCAGCAGAACCTAAGCTCTGTGCAAGAATAGCAGACCATATTTCAGCTGTGGACCTAGAATGTGCCAACTAGCTGGCTTCATACGCTGCCAAAGAAAGAAGATTGAAGCCATATGTCAAGTCTTCTCATCCAGAAGCTTCTGGAACACAAACGTGGACATCAGGAAAACTGTCTCACACACCCCAGATCAACAGTGTCAAGCACAACACAGAGCAAGAGATAAGAAGCTGTGAGCAGCACACTAGCATAAGAACAACTTTTCTGCAGATAGGTGTTGAAAACTGAGCCGTGGGCATTCCCTGGCAGACTGCAGGGAGAGAATTTCACACCAATGCCCACTGAAGCCCACAAAATAAATTCAAGTTGTTCCATTTGTGTCATCACTTGAAGATTGCTTCTTCCAGGGAAGGTTGAGCTAAATGAGATTTGGGTGCATCAATCTACTTGACTTCTCAGACCTTTTCAGTTACTTGTCATAGCCGTGAGAACTCAGGCCACACACAAAGTTCCATCTTCCTACCACCACCCTAGAAATGCCCAAAGAAACAACTTCAGCATTGTTATTGAGATTTGAGCTAAAAAATCTTCACCCAAAATAGACACCTCACAGTCCTTAGAGAATGTTTTTTTGGGTGGCTGTAAGGTTGTGGTTTCACACAACCCAAGAACATTTCTATTTTTAAAAAAAATGTTATAGTTTGGCTGAAAAGAGTTTTCATTTGATCTGGGACTGAATAGACTTCTGGGAAGTCTATGTGGCCTTTGTCAATCATAAAGCACACTGCAATTTTGCTGTAAACACTTGGCACCCAGCTATGAGTTAGAGTGATTTTCATCTGAGTTTCACAGTGAGATTATCAAGTAGTCAAAATACAGTCGTGAGCAATTTTACAAGGTGTGTTTGCCTCTAAGTTTTAAATCTGTTTTAGAGGATATTTTAAACAATAATTATCAAATGTTACTTAAAGAACAATTTTTGTGCTCCAAATCTGTTCGGCACCTAAGAGACACCTTTGAAATATATTCTTAAAAGCCTGATATCATCTTGATACAAGATTAAATAAGTTCAAATGCAACTCTCTAAACCCAGTAATTGTACATAGATTCTCTATTTAAGACACTGAATTATTTCTTATAGTTCACATTCAGCTTTACAAAGAATAAGCAAATTATTTTATAGAAATTTTCTTCCACCAAGAAAATTGAGATTTAATGCAGTATTATTCTATAGTTTCAATTAAATACATATTTATTCAATAGTAATTTTTGAGATCCAAAGGAAATATATAATATTTATAGTAAGTTAGGACACCAAAGTGTAGGGAGGTAATACAATAACATGTGCTAGTGTTGCATAAATAGTCAGTATTAGCATTTTAATTCATATCCTTCTGATTCTTTGATGAATATTTATGTATCTACTATTTTGAGAAAATTGCAAAAAACATTTTGGTCACTTTATATTTTTATGTTTATTTTTATATATGTGTGTATTTATATATTTATTTATTACAGTATATTATTTATTATATTTATATTTTATATATTTACATAATGTTTTATATTTTTGCTGAATAATTCATTGTTAACATTATCCTGTGAAATATTATAATACAATATCAATGCCAAAATAATAGTCCATTACATGGAAAATAATATCCCATTAAAATATGGAAGTATACAATATATCTAACTAATCTGATGTAAATTAACAGTAGGACGTCTCTTCTATCTGTCCTTAATGAGGCTGCCATGAGCCCTTTGGCATAAATATTTCTCTTTTATCTGCTAATGCTCTTAAGTAAGTGTTGAAATGGAGATCTCTGTTAGTGAACAATTGTTCGTCTGCTTAATTTATCAAAATGTCCTACAGAAAGACTTTAATACATACAAAATTGTTCTTTCCCCCTATTCTTTAGCCGTGTCAAACAATGAAACTATACTCTGTCATCAATGTGAGGTTTTGTTGGTGGGGAAAGGAAAAGATTGAAAGCGAGATTGTTGTAAGGACTAACTGCTATTCTTCTGTGAGTGACCATGACTGCTCTTCTAATTACAGAAATCTACTGAGTCACACTTCCATTTTATCCTTCTAGGCTAGCTAGGATCTAATCCAGTAATGCCACCTTTTATTAATGCTGGATATAATTCTTACTGAGCCTCAAAAAAAAAAGATCTTTAATGTTTTTAATGAAGTCACCTGGTTCACAGAACTCAGATACTTTCTATATCCAATCCCTGCCTGTTTCCACAGAATAGCAGACTCTGAGTTTGGAATTAACAGAGGAGAGCATATCAAACGTGTGGTCTGTTTCCCGCCAAATCTTAAACAACTTCTTCTCTGAAGTGTCAATCAAACTCCTAATCATTTTTATAAGGCAATAATTTGAAAGTGGGAATAGCATTGAGGGAGAGACCCTCTAATCACCATAGACTTAATGCCCTTCTGCCATATCAGACTTTGCTGCACCCTAACTCTCCTTCCTACTAGCATAACCATCTTCTTATGTGGCAAAAACTGAAGTTTTGATTCATCCTTTACTCACAACTGCCTCAGTTCTATACCTAAAGCACTCCTTGCACATTTCTCCCTTTCTAGACCTGTCTCAGTGGCTTTATGTCAGAAGTTATTGCTTTCAGTTTGGTTATGGACTTTTAAACTACATGTGAGGACCCAGAAAGGACAAAGTCATTGGACTTAATCCAGCCAAAGGCAGAGTAAATAGAAGATACTGTGGCGCTTTCTGCTTTGACCAATGTAATCTGTGGGGTTATATGTTAGGTGACTAGATTAAGCAAATGAAAATACATGACATCAGTCAAATTTTAGTGCCACTTAAACAATGAATGTTTTTTAGCAAAAGGATATATCAAATATTCTATGGGACACAGCGTTATTAGAAATCTACCCATTGCTTATATGGAATTCAGGATAAACTTAGACTTTGATATGGTCGGCCTCATTATGATTGGAGATACTGGGCAGGTGACACTAGAGCCTGAGTCAAGAATTCAACCTATCTTATCTGTGTCTCCCTTACCCTGTCTGACCTAGGGCCTGGTTTCACATACCAGGGGAAGAAATTTCACAGTAGACTGGAGTGTTAGGCCCAAGATTTCTTAAAGCTTTTAAGTTTTATCAGTTGTATTTCATGAGATACTGATAAACATTGGAACCAGGTTCTAAGAAGGATTTGGAAAGAATGTCAGTCATCCCATCTGGTTATGTGGAATGGAGCAGAATTAAGCTTTTTCTGTAAGGACAGCACAGGCTGGCACCAAAAAATGTGGTAAACAGATATATTTCCATTAGACGAATAGCACAAAAACTGCATTTCTTTATAGCACAAGAACCATACTTATAGAGAGAATACATATATTGGTGAATATTATTTTATACATAATTCATACAAATAAGCACAACTATACCCAGATATATAACAATGCTCTAATCAAAGATAAAATGACTCTGCTTATTTCTGGGTGGTATGATTATAAAGGAATATTTTTAGACATTTGGAATGTTCTATAGAGCTTTTCTTCACAATGCTCTGAAAGGTTAATCCTAACACTCTCCACTATCGATAAATAAGTTTGTTTGAATAGATTGTATAACACTTGAAATAGTCTGTTTTCCCTAAACAGTTTCACAAAAACATCCAACACATTTCTCAGTGTGTTTCTTTTCAAACCACACTCAAAATACCCTCAAACTTGACTCAATTAGTCAAAACACTTTCTGATCCAAGTCTTAGATAACCAGTTCAGAATAACTGTAGTTGGGAAAAAAAAGAAACTACAAATATATGTGGTTTAAGTAACTGAAAAGTCCAAGGATGATTCTGACTTCAGGCATAGCTGATTTCTCACTTTGAATTTTTGTCACACCCTAGACTCTAGGGCCTAGAGAGCGAATTTCTGAGCCAGAAAAATTATCCATTGGGAATTTTGGTGTATTAACATTTCATTGTTAAAAAAAAAAGTTACCAACAGAGATGTTTCTTTCTGGGGATTGTAGTTAAATTTATAAGCCTTTGTACGCCATTTATCAATGTATGTCATTTGCAACTAAAGTTTACTACGTAGTTGTATATTTATTCCCTTAAATACTTTAAACGATAGTTTCACATGGAATAAATTTAATTTGCTTCTAAACTATACCCAAATGACTAAAGAACTCTGTATGTATTTCAGTAATTCTCATAAAGCTCTAGATATAAATGTAAGATGAGCTTTGGGACTTCCTACTTGTTCTAATATCTTTTAAAATTTCTACAAAATTGGAATGAAAAATTACAAGTTTAAAGAAGAGCTTTGGGACTTCATACTTGTTCTAATATCTTTTAAAAATTCTACAAAATTGGAATGAAAAATTACAAGTTTAAAGAACTTATTTAATTTGTGACTACTCTTATAACTCTGATGGGATAAAATTGCCCATAGTTTCCTTAAAAAGCTCAGACTTCTGAAATCTGGACATATTGTTTTCATTACAATGTTAGTAGCACTGTGAGTTTTGTTTATTTCATTATTCTATAATTAATCCACAAGACTGGGATTTTAATTCTTCTCAGAGTGGAATGTGTCTGATGCCAAAAAGGTAGCTGCCCTCCTGGCTGCTCAACTGAGTTTGTTTGGGGGATAATAAGATTTGGATGTGACATCTGTAAGTATGGACACCTAAGGCAGTATCCTAGTTAGAGTTTCTATCACTGTGAGAGAACACCATGACTAAAGCAACATGGGAAGCAGAAGATTTATTAGTTTCATCTTACAATGTTCAAGTTACACTCTACCACTGAGAAAAGTCAGTATGGGAACTCAAGGCAGGAATCTGGAGGCAGGAACTAAAGCAAAAGCCATGGAAGAACACTAATTACTGACTTGTTCCTCATATTGCTCAGACAGCTTTCTTATTTGCCCAGGACCATCTTCCCAGGGGAGATATCATTCACAATAAACTAAACCCATCAACATCAGTCATTAGTCAGGAATATACCTACAGGCTTGCCTACAGGCCAATATTAAGGAGGCATTTTCTCAACTGAGGTTTCCTTTTATCAGATGACTCCATATTATTTCAAGATCACAGAAACACAACTTGCATAGGTAGTATTTTTCATGTCACAGGGTTTGCTGGTAAGTTCAAAAGTTCACATCTATGGATTAAGTTGTATCATTTCTATATTTCTACCTTATCCTAAGTTATAAAATCTTTTCATGGTAAACTTCTGTATTTTTAATTTACAATGTAATACGCAGATGCATGTAAATATAGATATTTGGATATGACCTACATTTGTGGGTATGTACAAAGTATGTGTATATTGTACGCATAATACACACACGCTCCAATCTTCTTGTGTGTTGAAGTCATCCTGGATGTCTCATATTTGTGGGACATTTGCAAATCGCGTCAGGTCTAAGGCTGGGTGTCATGATGGATGCTCAAAATCTAGGAAGCCCCATTCCCACAGACTATTCTGTGAACTGGACCTTCTGAGATGTGAACCATAGGAGGACCTCCACAAACACACTGACGTCATGCTGATGTGCGAGACATCGTTGTTCTTTTACTATAATGAAATCTCACCTGTATATTTTCTCATCTGCTATTATAAAATAGTTCTGTATTTTATAGAAATGATATAGTTTCTAAATATAGTTTCTAAAAATCATTTCTGATTGTGCTTCTGAAGCATTATCTTAGTAAAATATAATTACAACCCAATAAAATAACGCTAAGGTCATTATATCCACAAAGAATAAAGCAAATGTAAATCTAGGCTTATCTTCAGGTATAAATCCACCTGGCAAAGGCTGAATTATTTCCATATGTCAATTCAATCCCCATTAAAATGCCAACACAATTCTTTACAGAACTTAACAGGACAATACTCAACTTCATATGGGAAAACAAATAAAAACAGGATAGCTAAAACAATCCTGAACAATAAGAAGAAAAGAAAACTTCTGGATACATCACTATCCCTGATTTCAAGCTACAGTATAATACTATATAGTATATAATACTATAGTAATAAATACTACATGGTTTTAGCATAAAAAAGACATGTTGATCGATGGAATCGAATTGAAGATCCAGACATAAATCCACATAATTATGGACACCAGATTTTCAATAAAGAAGCCAGAAAAATTCAATGGAAAAGGAAAGCGTCTTTGAGACATTGTACTAGTCTAATCAGATGTCTGCATGCAGAAGAAAGCAAATAGATCCATATTTATCACCCAGTACAAATCTCAAGTCCAAGTGGATCAAAGCTCTTAATATAAAAGCAGATACACAGAACTTGATAGAGGAGAAAGTGTGAAATGGCTTCGAACACATTAGCACAGGAAACAAGTTTCTCAACAGAACACCAACAGGCACTAAGATCAGTGATTAATAAACGGGACCTCATGCACCTGAAAAACTTCTGTAAGTCAAAGGACACTGTCATAAGACAAAACAACAGGCTACAGAATGGGAAAAAATTTTTACCAACCCCCACTTCTGATAGAGAGCTAATATCTGAAATATATAAAGAACTCAAGAAACTAGACACCAGCAAAATAAACAATACAGATCTAAATAGAATTCTCAATAGAGGAATCTCAAATGGCTGAGAAACACTTAAAGAAATGTTCTACAACCTTAGTGATCAGGGAAATGCAATTCAAAACCACTTTGAGATTCCATCTTGCAAGGGTCAGATTGACTAAGACCCATAACACAAGTGACAGTACATGATGAGGATGTGGAACAAAGGAAACATTCCCTTAGTGCTGGTGGGAGGAAGTGCAAACTGGTACAGCTACTATGGAAATCAAAATGGCAATTCCTCAGGAAATTTGGACTCGACCTAACTCAAGACTGAGCTATACTACTCCTAGACATATACCCAATGGATGCCCCATCCTACCACAAGGACACTTACTCAATTGTATTACACACAGCAGCCTTGTTTATAATAGCCAGGAAATGGAAACAACCTAGATGCCTCTCAACTGAAGAAAGGATTAGTAAATTGTGGAACATTTGCCCAGTGGAATATTACTCAGCTATTTTTTAAAAATGCCATCAAGATTTTTTTGCAGGCAAATGGATGCAATGAGAAAAAAATTCTGAGTGAGATAGTCCAGTTCCAGAGAGACAAACATGATATGTACTCACTGAAAAGTGGATATTAGCTGTTAAGCAAATGATAACTATACTACAATTAACAGACCCAAAGAGATGATGCAATAAGGAGGGTCCCAGTGGGGACACAGGGATCTTTCTGGAAGGGGGAAATAAAGCAGATGCTTCAGGTGGACTGGGGAAAGATGGGAATGGAGGGAGACAGGAGGGATCAGGTAGGGGCAAAGGGATGGTGGGAGAGAACATAGGGAGAAATGACTAGAATTGGGGGATACTTGGAGGGAGATCTGGAGGCCTTGTGCTGTGGAAACTCCCTGGAGTCTACAATGGCTATTAGTAGCCAGGATTCCTAGTAATGGAGGATAAGAAGCCTGAACAGGCCATCTTCTGTAATCAAGCAAAACTTACAGTGGTGTGATTAAGACATGAACCCAGCCACAAAACCTTAGACCTATAACCTATCCTGTCTGCAGGATCAGCTGAGGCAGTGGAGGCACAGAACCACACCCCAAGGGAAGAACCCCATTCCTGACACTGCAGGACTGGCCAGGAACCAGAGATTGGATAGTCCAGAAATGATTTCTAATGATATTTTGCTATGCTCATAGATCAGTGCCTAGATGTCATCAGAGAGGCTTCCTCTAGCAGCTGCTGGGAGCAAAGTCAGAGACCTATGGACAAACATTGGGAAGAACCCAGTGATCCCCTAAAACCTACTATTGTGCAACTAATAAAAACTTGTAGTTACATACTTGATAAATATCAGTCGGTAACAAGAGTAATGAAAATCCAAAAGTCTTCAGTGTGCCATCTTAACCGTTCACCTATCTCACAGAACTAGCACAGTTCTTGAAGACCAATATACCTATATAAATAATTCTATTGAACTAAAGAATATTTTATAATAGTAATATAAATCACAAAAAACATAAATAGCTACTATTTAATTTTAGGGAATTCCAGGGTATAATTTGAGGATATGGTTTGGCTAGATGGCTGGATTGTCTCACCACAAGCGTGAACTAAGGAACACACATTTATCAAATGTGAAATGTTCAATGACTGCTTCTACTATGTGCAAACCCATTGTGGACTTCTCATGATCATGAGGTTATGACAGAATGTTCACTTGCCATGTTTGGAACATAAATGAATGCTTTCCTTTATAAGCCAGATGAAAAATATCATCTCTACGATTTCTCCAATCTACCTAAGAGGAGAGCACAGAGAGAACCCTATAAATCCCATGTGGTTACCAATGCCCATTTTGATTAATTCTGGTAGAAATTGTATTTTACAAAAACTGAAGGAAAGTCTGAAAGTTATTGTGTGATGCTGGGCCCTAAGCAAAGTCATCTTCACTAAATATTTACTGCAGTGTTTTTTTCCCCTGTGTTACAAAGTATCAATTCTGAGTCCTTTACAGATTCACAAGTGGAGTGTTTCTGCTACAGAAATTACTGACACAACAATGGAGGCTTAATCGAGACTAGGCACCCATCCCTCATATCATTTAGCAACCTTAAGTTTGTTTTTTTTATTTCTGCCACTATTTCATTAATTCCCCATTAGATCTTAAAATGGTAGCAGCTGTGTCTGATTTGTGCAGTCTGGCAACAGTTAAATAGATGGATAGCAAGAGGTCAGAGATGTGACTTATGGAAGGTCTTCAGGGTACTGACTGCAATCATAGCATGTCTAAAATAACCTACTCAACCAAGAAAGAAATGGTTATCAGATCCACAGGGGATCTGTCCAATAAGTGCAAGCCTGTCAATACAATGGTACAGCTCTATATAGAGGAATATTTAATCATTTAATCCAGCAACATGGTTGCTCTGGGAAAAGATCACATTCAGGGCATGTGTGATCAGGCTGGAATGCAGTACACACCTTTAAGTATCCCAACTAGGAAGCTGATGGTGGCTTATGCCTCCAACCCAGCTCTTAGGATGTAAAAGATAGCAGTCAGTTCAGAAGTAGGTCACAGTTCTCAGTTCAACACTCTCAGTTCAGAGTTCACAGTCAGTTCAGAGTTAAGAGAGAAGCAGTAGAGATTGAGAAAATGGAAGGAGTTTGAGTCAGTGCATGCTAGTCAACTGAGAGGGGAAAGTCAGAGGCAGAGTGAAGTACAGTGAGTATATGCCTTTAATCCCAAATCTGAGGGTGACTCAGAGTGAAGACTTGGCAAAGTGTCCTCTGAGATGAATCAGACTGAAGAGCAGGCAAAGTGATGAATCAGAGGAAAAGTTACCAAAGTGAGTCAGAATGAGGACATGCCCAACTCTCATGATATAAAAGCAGACTCTCTGCTCAGAGAGTGAGGCAATAATCAGTCAGACAAAACATAGAGGCTGTTCAGCAAAAAGATTCAGAGTCAGACAATAAGAGTGAGTTTGGGAGAGTCAGCTAACAGTAAGAATCAGATTGAAGCTAAGTGGAGCAGTTCAAACAGAGAAGTTGCAGGAGTCAGCCAGAGTTAGAAGAGTTCAGTTTGAAACAGTCAGCATGTTCAGAAGGTCAGTTTGAACCAGTCAGCTTGGAGAAGAGTTTGAGCCAGAACAGCTCATGAGTTGAATCAGCCAACCAGAAGAGTCAGTTGAGTTCAATACAGCTCTGAGTTCAGGAGGAGCTAATCAGAGCAAGCTCCATCAGCAGTAAGTCTCAACAGGCTGAAACATTCAGGTTTAGTTTGAGATTAGATTATATGGAAGCTAAAGTTTTCTAGGTCCAGGCTTGAAGATTAGATTGTATGGAGGCTGAAGCCTTCTTGGTCTAGGCAATAGATTAGATTGTACGAAGGCTGAAACCCTCTAGGACTGGGGATTGAATGAGCAAAGAATAAACTGTCCTTCGCCATGAACCCACTAGAATAAATTAAATAAATCAATGCATACATCTCCAACTACAGCTCTCCCAGTTAAAATTTCCAATCTTCATGTTGTGTTTGCTGTATTTTTATTTTTGATATTTTACACTGAAAATGAGGTAAATTTCTGAGTGTCTCTGTCTCTGGGAAAGGTGAGATTGGAGCTTCTGGAAACCTTAGCAGTTTTTAAGGAAGAAGAGTAATTTGGAACACTGTAGGAATAGAAAAATGAATGGGTCAACAGGGTTCTGTGGTTATAGGAAGAATAGGGCAGGGATTTATGGGATAACTAACCTATTACATGGAAAGTACAAGGTATCCCAGGAGAAACTTTATCTGAGATCAACAGACGTGGCCTCTGGCTTGTATTTCTCTCCCTTTATGTGCACACGCCATGCCATACAACAGAGGAATTGTCTAACTACCACATACTTCCATCCCAAAGACAACCAATGGAATGCATGTTGGAGAAAGGCACCCATCTTAACCCTGGTTTTTTACTCACAACTTTGAACATCTCAATGCAGCAGAGAGTGATTTCTCCTACAGTGGATTAATATATTAACTTAATTCACAGGCAACATTTTCAAACATAACAAGTGTATACACCAAAGTTGGAAGACCTGTTTCTAAGGCTCATATGCAAAGCTGCCCTAATTACATGCATACCCATTTATTTCCCTGACTTTCTCGCCTTAGAAGAAACCTCCATGACGGAGAATCACAGAGTCTACTGGGTCTGACTAGACCTGTGCTCCTACAGTCGTGCCTGTGTCCAAGCTGTTTTCTTTATTCCATGTCATATTTTTATTCCTTTCAAGTTTCCTCATTTTTCATTCTTTCAGTAAAGCATGTAATATTATATTTAATAGAAAATAAACATAATAAAAAGTCTGGGTGGCATCATGTATGATATGCAAAAGTTGCTGTAATAATTTTGAATAACTTTCACTAGGGAAGTTATGCAAATCACTGGGGAAAAGTCACATCTCATTCATTTATTGTTTTACCTCCTCATCTAGCTAGTGAATTATCTGAAAAATGGAGCATATACATGCGTTGTTAGACTACTGGTAATTTTAAATAATGTTAAAACTGTGACTAGAAATATTTTTTTACTTAATACAAGTGAAAGTGTATGAATTTCAAGAAAAATCAGCTAGAGACAGATGTTATTTTCTATGGTTCTGCTTGTTTTTTGTTTTTGTTTTCGTATTCCAGAAGTTCATGAACAGAGCCAGAAAAACATGCTAGTGGTGATTAACATTAAGTGAATGATGCAAACCAATTATGTAAATGATTGTTTTTAGCTACCAGAGCGTATGCAGGCAGTCTGGACACATCAAATGTAGTGAGGATGAAGACGCAGAGGGATGCAGTGTAATAAGCCAAAAGTGCAAGTGTCCTCCAGATTGGAGTCAACTGCAACCTGAGGCCAGGCCTTTGCAACAATGAGTGTGATGCTCACTAACCAGTCAAAATGGAAAATGATACTATTTTAACTACATTTTATGGGAAGACCAATCCAAACTTTCTTTGGAGCTAAAACAGCAAATATCTATAACTTACCTATCTCAACTATAATGCAAAAAAAAAGAGTGAATTAACCATGAATCAACTTAGACAGTCATCTGGAAAATATGTGACATTAGCATAATTAAATGTGTCCCTATACTACTTCCTGTTGGTCTCTATGACTGGAGAATATGTATCTAGAAAAACTTTGAGTGGCAGGAGAGGGAAGGTAAATACTTTAAATTATACTCCCAAATGAAAGAGCTGAAATAATGTGTGTTTTAAAGTCAAAATTATTGCCTGAAATTTCCTTAACTAACCAGAGACTCTATCCTCTTACAAAATATGTAACTTCACAGTCTTACAGAAGAGCACTGAAAAGGCTGGTATTGACAAGATTCCCACATTGAAATAATCTGTTCATGAATGCTTAGCACAGATTTCATGTCTAAATTACTAAATCTGCTGTGTGAGTTTTCAGCTAGGCATGTTTTATATTCTTTACTAACAACTAAAGACAATCTGTCAGATGAAAACTTGTTACTTAACAGACTATGTTGCTTTTTATACATGATGAAACACAATTGCCTGAAGCAGAAGCCTTGAACACATCCCATTCTCTCCCCTTTCTTTCATCGTCCATCGCATATAGATGCTGGAGTCCTGTCTACAACTCTCTCCTGGTATCTTTAAAAATCCCTCTTTCTTTCCATCAGGGTCATGTCATTAAGCCTCCATCTCATCTCCATTCTTACTCCATCCCTTCTACACATCCCTTCTAACACAGCAATTGCTCTGTAGCTTTAAAGATATTTCATTCCTTCAAGGAACACTTTGTTATTATTTAGCTCTATCAGGCTCATATTCTTCTCTTCCCATTCTGTGTGAACTACACCCACAGACTGAAGTTTCTCCCAGACACTGTATATACCTTGCATCTCAAAAGCTACTGCTATTTGTGTAATGTCCTTCTCTTCATTGTCATCACCTTCAATTACTGCTTCTCCTTCAACAGTCTCCTCAGAGAACTCTCTTTTACAAAACATTTCAGGTTTTCATTTTTATTCTACATTCAATCCTTTTCCAAGATCTCTGAAAGTCCCATGTCCTTAATATGCCATTTATAACACAATTACCCAAGGCTAAGAAAAGGCAATGTCTTACTTACCTATGGATTCTCATAGGCCACCATAAGTGGTACACAGTAGACACACAAAAATATTACAAAATTTAACTGAATAAACCAAGTTGAATATATTATCAAGACTAGTCTTAAGTAGTTCCTACTAAAAAACAACAAACCTCAAAACAAAAGAACCGAAATGCAATAAAATTAATAGTAATTCAAGCAACTGACATTTCATCTTCGAAGTATTTCAAACCCATGATCTAATTAAAGTATATCCGATGACTGTCTATGCAATATATCTATGCAATACAATTACAGCAAATACAGCCTCTTTAATGCAAACATAACAAAATGCTGACTTTACTTCTGACTTTAGCCCTGTTCCTAGTAACAGATGGCCTGACTCTTAGACCCAAACACAGAGAGTCTAACAATAAAATGCCTAAAATCACAGATGTGACAGAATAAGGTAGAAAAGACCAATAAACCCTTAAACCTTAGCCCCACATTCCAAGCCCAGGTGCTTCATTCCACAAGAAGGCTGGGGTCCAGTGCCTGAACCAGTCAGTTCTTCATCCAAACATTCCTGAAATCCTTCCATCTACCCACCCCACCACTAAGTGCTTTCTAAGCTTTCCTTAAAAAATGGCACCAAAGAGAATGCTTTCCAGACTTGCTCAAGGGCAATAGGGGAGGGGGGGGACTTCTTTTCTTTTGTCAGAGTTTTGCTCTGAATCTTGAAAGTCTTTTTAATGCTTTCCCGTTGCCTACTGGATAGCATACTCAGGTACATTGTTAGTTTAAGCATTTATACAAGAACCATTTTCTTTATCAATATCCTCTACCTGAGTTACTTTGCTCCCTTGTTTTAGTGGCCACAACTCATAGAGCATGCCCACCAATGGCATGCTCACTTCCAGTGAAGTGCCCAAGGTCATTTGTTGTTGCCTGAAGAGTTACTGCACAGTAGGCAGTTCTATCTAATCCATGGTACCCAGAATCCTTCTTCAAATCACAGCTGTACACTTGCATTATGTTTCTTCATCTAATAAGATGGATTCAAGTCTATTAGTTTCCTTTTATATTTATCAACATATAAATTAATAGTTCTTAAACATATTGATTCTTTCCAGGAAAAGAAAAATTATGTATTTCTATGATGTGTGCATATCTAGCTTCATCTGGAGCTTCAGAGTCGCCATGAGACTCTGGAGCTTTACCGCACAATGGATTTTTCAAAGATCTCCAAATATGACTCACTTTATGAGCTTTAATGTTTTGAAAATGAACATATGCTAATCTGTGATTGCTGTGCAACACCCCAAAATCTGCTCCCAAGATCAGTCTAGTTTAGAACTTTTACCAGCTTTAGTTTTTATTAGCCAACAATTGAAAATATTGAAAGGCTCAGCCTTATGAATGGCTGACACTGGCATCCTTAGCTACGTTCTTTTTTTATCAGCTTTACTGTCACTTTAAAATATTTTATTTTCCTTCACTTCAAGAACAATGGGTACCTCCTTCCCTTCAAAAGTAAACATCTACAACATGAAAAGCAAAATCATTTTTGACAGACGTTCCTTGACTAGAGATGGAGTTATATCCTATTCCATCCCAATAAGTCCATCATTATGTTGAAACAATATAATGTAAGTTAAAATTGCATTTAATGTACTTAACATACCAGATATAGCTCAGCCCCACAGTGTTCTTGTAACTGCTCACTCAGAGTGCAGCTTACTTCTGCTGTCCAGCATTTGACAAGAGTATCATCATACCACATATCAGAATACAGGGAAGAGATTAAGGAATTAAAGTTCAAAGTATAACTCTACCTAATGTGTATCATTTTTGAACTACCATAAAATAAAAAATCATAAATTGAACCATTCATTATAAACTGGAGACTGTCATTTTAATCAATTCCTTTATATCATATGTTTAAAAGATAAATATCTAATAACAGATTCTGAATAGATACTTAACATTCTTTCACTTTTTTCACTAATTCAAGATCTGGAAAAAAAATGCTTTTGCCATCAGTGACATATGAAGTTTGTTGGTTTAGGTTCTATAGAAGAAACACAGTATCTCTCAATCCATGAAAATATATTCTTCTCTTCACATATGAGAAGACACTAAGAAGTGTCTTTCTAGCTACAACCTGCATTTCCTAGTCTTTTGGAAAATGTGTGACTTTCAACCACTGGAATATGTATGGAAGCAATGAGTATCATTTTCAGCTAAGACTCTAAAAATTCTCCTAATGGGATGCCTTTAGTTGATCCATTTTGTTGTTGTTGTTGTTGTTGTTGTTATTGATATCTTAGAATGGAGAAGACTCCAAAGTAAACTTGGATACTGAATGTGAGAGCATAGACATGGGTCAACATTGGTCTCAGAGGCTCTGAATAAAGAAAGAATAGTTTAGTAATTCCACTGAATTTTATACACCATCAGCACACAAGAAATGTGCTAAAATCTATGGCAATACATATTTGTGTCTATTGATAAATTTCCATGTACAAATAGAAATTCCATCCCTTTATGAAGACATAATTGAGCATAATTATTTTATGTCTTTCCAGGTCATCTCTGGAAAGAATAATATATTTTAAATTATTTTTAAAGTTATTTATGTGCCAGGAGTTTTCAATTATAAATACAACAAAAACCTATGGAATTTCATTCCCTTGGGTAGGCACCACATCTTCCCAGATGTTCTTCAGTATGTTCTCACCCTTACTCATTCAATATCCCAACTAGTGTTCTGTTGTTTCCATTAGCCCACATAAATTCCTAAATTGGGGTATTTAAAGTACTATGCCCATGATTATTAGGATGACTTAAACAAATAGAAGTGTCATCAATTCATATTTCAGAAACACACATACTGACTATGGCATGGATAAGTGTTCCCCAAAGGCCCATGTGTTGAAGGCTTGAATACCAACCTATGCCACACTTGGGATGTGGTACGGTTTTGGGGAGGTGGGGCTTAATGGAAATCAACTAGGTCACTGGGTGTACCCTAGGCAGGTGTGTAGCTAATCCTTACCCTCCTCTGTCTCATTTGCTTCCTGGCCACAATAAAGTATGCTGCTTTCTCCGCTGCACATTCCTACCATGATGTGTTACCTGCTCATGAGTTTAGAGCAATGGAGCAACCGAGAACCAAAATTATACCTTCTAAGTTGGTTTATCTTGGGTACTCTTTACAACGACAGAAATTAGACTAATATACAACACAGCACGGAAATATACTCTTTGGGGAAGAGATGAGCATAAGCAAATTGAGTCTTGAAAAGTTCCATCTGCCTCAAAACTTGAAGGAAAGTGATAGCATTGGTGACAGGAAATTATTGGTCAAGATAGCATTGGTGACAGGAAATTATTGGTCACTTCTGTTTCATCACACCATCATATCCAGTCCCTCCTTTCAGGTTAAATCCTCTATTATAAATGACCTCAGCCTGAACCAAACTTAAGCATCATATCATCACTCAGGTATGATTCCTGCCAGTTTCCCCTAACTGCTCCATTTCTTCTTGTGTAGGGAGAAAGCTGAGGATTCCTCAATGTCCAAAACCTGGGATACTGTCCATGACATGTGTTAACTCCTGATTCTCTTTCTCAAGTCTCTTGCACAGATTTGTACTAAAAACCATAAAAATAACATCAATTTTCTCTTTAGCAATCCTAAAACTGAGAAAAAATGGATTCTTTGAGCCTTGAAGGCAAATTATCCTCAACCAAGATGAGTTTACCCAGTAATGTTATCATTTAAAATTGGTATTGAAAGAAGGACATTTCAAGATCAGCACAACTAAATATTTCATGCCCACAGTACCAGCACTGTAGAAAATGTTAAGGGATAATATTCCCAGAAGAAAGATGGTCTCAATCATAAAAGCTCAGGAAAGAGTAAATTTTGTGAGAGAAACAGAGCAACAGAGGAATGCTGGGGAGGAATCTTTCATGTCCAAAAACAAACCAGCAAAAATCAAATCCTAATTAGTGAGAAGGCAAAGAACAAGCAATGGCCCACCCGACCAGGGAAACAACCAATAAAACTATAAGAATTAACCAATATCTTTCAATAATCATCTTAGATAAAAAGGCTTCCATGTGCCAGTAAACATGTGCCCAAAGGTTAATGGGATTAAAAGACTAGATCTAACTATCTTTGTCTTAAGAAACAAACTACACTGGTTTAAGAAAATATCCCACAAGGCCAGGTCTGGTAGCAAACACCTTTAATCCTAGCACTCAGGAGGCAAAGGCGGGAAGTTGAGTGAGCTCAAGGCAAACCTGGTCTACATAGCAAGGTCCAAGTCACCTAGAGCTGCAAAGTGAGACCTTGTCTTAAAAACAACAACAAAAAACAAACAAACAACAACAAAAAAAGAATGATTTTTTTTAAAAAGGCTGCTTCACAGTTCATATTAAAAAAAAAAGAAAGAAAGAAAGAAAGACAGGGCAGTGGTGGTACATACCTTTTTAATCCCAGCACTCAGGAGGCAGAGGCAGGTGGATCTCTATGAGTTCGAAGCCAGCCTGGTCTACAGAGTGAGTTCCAGGACAGCCAGAGATATGACAGAGAAACTCTGTCTCAAAAAAATAAATAAATAAAAGGAGGAGGAGGGGCAGGGGGAGGAAGAAAGGGGGGAAGGAAGAAGAAAAATTAGTTATCAAAAGATATAATAATTTCAAATGCCCAGAGGGCTCTATTCATAATAGCTAAGAAATATCATCAGCCTAGATGCCCATCAACAGACAAGTAAGGGAAATGTGGTATGCATGAATAAAAATTAAATCATGCTACTATGTTAGGAAAAATAAGTCAGATTCTAAAAAACAAATACTTCATGTTTTCTTCCACAGGTGAACTCTTAGATTTTTGCATGCAGGTGTGTGTGTATGTGTGTGTGTGTGTGTGTGTGTGTGTGTGTGTGTGTGTGCACACTGAAAGTAAAAGGTATATCAAGGTGGGTGAGGAAGGATAAAAATAGGGTGATGGGATTATGTGTGACATGAAAGCAAGGGAAGACTACTTGGGGAGATGTAGGAGACCAAAAAGAGGGCATGGGGCAATGAATTACAAAAGTGGAGAAAAGGGATGGTTCAGAACAAAGTAAAATGGAATATGTGTGTGTGTATGTGTGTGTGTGTGCGTGTGTGTGTATATACATACACACACACGCACACACACACACATATATATATATACAGACATTCATATATATGAATATAAATATGCCATAATCATATTCATCGCTTTGTATCCTAACCTAAGAAATAAAATTTAAATGAAGAATTCCAGATTTCCTTGCAACTCTTTTAATAAATACATATTCTTGGAAACCTATTTTACTCAAGATGTATAACCAAAGATGCCTACAGAAAACTTATGAGATGGTAATCTGCATTTTCACCAGTTTACTAAATGATTTACGTGCATACTAAAGCAAGTTTTAAAGGTAAGACTCCTAAAATTCTAAGAGCCAGGCACATGCTTGTGGTTCAGGCAGAAGGATCATGAGCTGGAGACCAGCCTGGGTACCATAGTAAGACATCTAATGAAAAACCAAGAGGATGAGACAAAGGAGGAGGAGAAGGCAGGAAAGAAGAAGATAAGGAGGAAAGAAGTATGTCCAGATGTTTGTTGACTAAGAAAGTTCATTGTTTTTCTGAAAAAAAAAAGTCATTTTTATTATTTTTCTGGTTAAACTGTAATGTTGCTTTTAATTTTTATTTATTCTCATGACCATTTTAAAAATAATTCTGTGGTATCTTTTTGCCTCCACAGCCAGTCCTGGTAAGGTTTTATCAATCTTATAGATTTCATACTAATGACAGTTTTTATCCTTTATTGCTTGCTCATCTTTGCCCCTGCAAGTTTTATTTCATTAAATATTTTGTATGGAAAAATGCTAGAGATCTTTGTAATTCTTTACTCAATACTGTAATTTATTACTCAATTTCATAAAGCAATTAAAATATATTTAATTAATTTAAGCTTAATACATTTTCTCTCATTTTGTATCATTTTTATAAGTATCTGCTGTTGTGGAAAAATAATTGCAGAATCCAACTAAAGCTCTAAATGAAAGATTTCCTTGAACTCATGATCCTGAATTACTGTTCTATGATTCTGATTATTATTATTTGTTTCATGGTGGTTGCTGTTTGGTTTAGCGAAAGTGTTAGTTCACATTGCTGTTCTGATTTGCACTTCACAGTATACCACACTTCAATCACCATTTTATTCAGTGTGTCTGGCTTTATAAGCTCTTGTCTCAGCCTGTAATGTTATTCCTAATTTTCACTATATTCGAAAGTAGACAATCGGTCTTTTACACCATTGTAAAAGGTACATTAAAAAGATGGAAAAACAGATCTGAACTATTTCTCGATGTACATGAACTTTTCAAACAGACAATTTAGGGCATATTATTCAGCTACGAAGTTAGGTTTTGATAATATTTAGATTCCCAGTGGAATTACAAGAAACGATGTTGCTGGAAACATGAGTTTAGAACATCACTTTTGACTGTGGAATTAATGAGACAGAACTATTAGAGAAACACAGGCAGAATAATTTAAATGGAGGCATAATAATAATTCATTTATGCATATATAAGTCACCTTTCTAATTGATAACTAGAACTTCTAAGTGTTAAACCAAATGAGTTCAGATTATAAGCTTGGAATGATTTCTTCTGCAAGGAATGAAGCGATGTAATCATTCATGAAACGCTTTCATTTATTGAATTCATTAAGAACTTGGAATATTCCTTGAAATATTTAATAATGCATTTCATATTTTAATGCTGTTTGGGGAGAGTTTTATCAGTGAGGAAAAGAAGCTTTACTTCCCACTGTGTGTAAAATGATAGCTTTTGAAAATTTTCTTCTCTATAACAGCAGGAGATAGATGCATGTAGTTATTTCACAGCACATTTCAAAATATTGTTAATGTTGATTATATCTACTTTGATTGGTATTATGTAAAAATATATGAATCAACAGAATTCAGCTATCAAAAATGTTCTGAAAGCATATGTCAAATTAATATTGTAAAAAAGTATAGCGTCAGTGACTTCAAGTCTCAATTAGATTTCCACCTGACTCAAAAGCCATTAGAATACAAAGTGGCAGTGTAAACTAGTTGGAAGGCAAATCTAAAACAATTGCTGTATGTTTCAACTTGATCAAGAATTTCTGTACCTTTTGCATAGCAGTGGTAGCGCTTTTAATCCCAGCACTTGGGAGGCAGAGACAGGAAGGTCTTTGTGAGTTTGAACTCAGTCTGGTGTACAAAGTTAATGTTAGGACAACCAGAGTTACAACAAAGAAACCCTGCCTCAAAGGAAAAAAAAAGAATTTCTGTACTTTTAACCAGATATTTTTACAACAAATATTTAAATATTTAACAATATACAGATAGAAAACTCAATGATCAAAGAAAGATAATGTGGATAATTAAACTAACAGATAATCTTAAAGATGGCTGGTTTTGATCCCTAGATAATTGAGCTACTGAGTAGAGAATTTGCCATTGGGCTACACCTTGAGAAGGTAACTTTTACTCTTCCTCTAAACACATGACACAGACCAAGAGTTATTCAAAACCCAATTAAACTTATAACTCACATTTGAAATTTAACTATCTAATTTAATGTCACTCTCCAAAATATGTATGGCAGTAATGTATAATATTTCTGAAACAGAGTTTCTGGCATCAGTTTCAAGGAGCATATACAATCAGAGACACTAAGTAAACCCACAGTCTCAGGGATAGGGTAGTCCATCTTGTACACTGGAAGATGACACAAACGGTGTTACAACCCAAAAGTGAAGCATAGGGAGATCCAGAGTTAAAGGGAGACATATGGAAGAATCAGTAACCATACATGCCCCAGATCCAGGACAGCTGTACCATGACCCAGCTGTCAGAATGTTCCCATGCATGGGTCCCCTGATATGGCGCCATGAGGGGCCTGTGACATGGACCTTTAGTAACTAACATAAAATGTGACATCCCAAATTTTACCTTGAGCTAGCCATCCCTACTAGTGTCAAGGAGAGCAAAAGGAAGAGGTGAAGTAAGTAAGAGTGTATGTGGGGACAAGGGAGTGATTGCAGAGGAAGACATTTTCATTAGAGGAGCAAAAGAAACATCCCTGGCTCCTATGAAGCTGTCAATCCTAACCTAGGAGCTGCCCAAGTGCAGCTAGTGAGCACTGCATGAATTTCCAGTGTTCATTTGTTTGGCAAGGGCTACTTTCTAATTTCAACTCATGACTAACCAATCCTGCCATAGGAGTTTTCAAAGGTACGCACCCTAATGTGTTGACCTTCTAAACTGTCCCACAATTTTGAGCTTCTCCTTTCAGTGACTAGAATGAGTAAAATGTTTGAGAAACTGGAAAAACAATCTTATTTCAGGATGTCTCATCAACTGGTAAATGCGGGTATTAGGGTTCAAAGAGTCCCTGTGGAGCAGGTGTTGGGTTCTTGGAGACCTTGAGCAGAGACATATAGACAGAAGCAAGCAAGGTAAAAGAATTTATTCAGAAAGGACTTCAAACAGAGAGCTGTATGAAACAGGGAATGTAGATACAGATTCACCAGGTGCCAGATGTTGATGTAGATGTGGATGTATATGTAGATTCACCTGATGTAGACATTGATTCAGGGCAGAGAACAGTTTATTCTTTTTACTAAATAAATCACTGGTTCTTGCCCAGAGCCCTGGAGCCCTAGAGTGCTTCAGCCTCTTTACAGTCTTAAACCTTGAACTCTAAGACTTCAGCCTTCATACAGTTTAGAACACGTAAACTGCTAGCATGTACCTGGAAGGCTTCAGCCTTAGCCTTCCTAGATCTACTGCTGACTGAGCTACTCTGACCAGCTCCTTCTGAACTCTGACTTTTGTGGTTCAACTCACTCTCTGTTCTGGGCTTCTGCTGAGCTCTGCTGTGTCTGTGTCTCTCCCTGAGCTCTCACTGCTCCATTCTGTCTCTGTAACTGACTGCTCTGTAACTCACTCCAGCCTCAGCTTCTGTGACTGCTCTGTAACTAACTCTTCAACTCACTCTTCAGCTTCTTAACTGACTCTTACTGACTCAGACTCCTATGTAACTCACCTTTACTGAGGTAAGAGCCCACCATTTCTCGTGAGAGTTGAGCATCCTTACTCTAGTAACTCTCCTCTGATTAGTCACTCTGCCAATCACCTTAGACATCACTTCCTGTGTGACATTGACTCCCTCTGAGTTCTGCTTCCTGTGTCTGCTTCCACCGTTTTTTTCTAGGGATTAAAGGCATGGACTACCATTGCTTTCTGAATACTGGGAATAAAGGTGTGTCTACATTCCATCCAAGCTACACAGGCCTCTGAATGTAACCCCTGGAATATAGGCCTTAGCTCTCACACAGTACTATTCCTCTACAAGGGAAAATCTTTGGCAGCTGAGTCCTGCTGTAGACTCTGGCTCATTTGCTCAGTGTAGACTCTTCTGCACATGCTCCACCTGTCACACATGGTCCTACATGTAACTTTACTAATATCCACCCAATGATGTGTGCATTAGTATTTTGATAAGTCATTGATCATATTTAAAGACTCAGGTAACTCTGCACCTTTTTAAATGGGTTAATGTAAGGTGACATTGCCCAGGGGATTGATGCCTTTCTCATTCCCAATTAGATTTTTCCATATGCTAACTTTGTAAGGCTTAAGCAAGACTTTCTGAACCAAACTTTCTACATTATTTTTCTGCTTCCTTTCCTCTCCTGTAACTTAATATATGGGCAATATAAACGTATTTCTAGAGCACTTCTCAATTTGACAGTTTGGATGATTTCCTAAGACTTCCTGTGTGAGTGCCTCCAACTTTGTAGGCCATAGCTCTGCATCTGTCTATTATAGCTAAACCCTCTCTAGATTACCCTTCTAGTACCTAAGTAACCAAACTAAGTGCTCCTCTTGTTCACTTAAAGCTGTCATTTGATCATTTTACAAGGTGAAAATATTAATTCCAGTTCCTAACTTTCAGGTCATAGTGAGCTTTCATTTGTCGTATTTCTTCTTTATCTTTAATATCCAACAGCCAGAATAGAATGTACACAGAATTTTTTTTTAATTCTTCCTTCTCCAGGGTTCCTGAAATGTGTTGAGCTGCTATACACTAGCACTAATAAGAAAGCCTTTAGCGATGATCTTTACATGTCATTTCTTAGCTCTTCGATTGTGCTTTCTTCCTCTTCTTACTCCATTCTTAGGCTCCACTCTGATGAACAGTATGATGGTGTTTCACAGTGTCATGGATGCCAATTTTTTGTTTTTGTGTATTGTCCTTGTGTTTCAACTTCATTAAAATATGTTGACTTGCATAACTTTACCTTTTTCTCTGACGTGTGGTATTTATTAGTAAACCTCTCATCAGAATGCTTCCTTTTCTATATTATATCTTTTACATTTCCTATGTATATCTTTTTATAGCTTCCCACTTTGCTACTGGAGTTTTCTGTATCTTCATAAATAATGTTCAACTTTTCTACTGCATCATTGAACATGATAGGTATCATTGCTTTTAATTTTCTCTGAAAATTGAAACATCTGGGTTCTCTCTATGTGCAATTGCATCAATTATCTCTTGAGTTATGCTAATCTGTGCATCCTTTTGATTGTGAATTTTTATTTAATGCAAATAATTATTTGTGAGAAAGGAGAGACTGAGTCATATCCTGTTTATACCTGGTTTTGGCACTTCTCATTTCTTTTTTTTTTTTTTTGTGAGATGTTCAGTCAATCTACCAGGAGGTAAGCTGGTACACAGTTCTACGTTTCTGTGATCTCCCCCAGCACATCAAAAGCTTCTATTTTTCTGGATACAGACTTATGTTTAAGATAGGTTGCACTGCTAAGTGGGAGTCTCAGTATTTGTGTGTCCTTCTAGCTTTCAATGATCCCTTTAATTCCTGTACCTCATATGGGTCCCTCCTCTGTAGTCTTATCTACCTCTCCCCAAAACTATACTACTGGCTTTGGTACTTAGTACTAGAACTGCTTCATTATGCTAGAGTTGTACCAGTCATCTTGATGCAGCTTCTCTTTAAAGATATACCTGTGGCCCTGAGTCTGAAAAATAGGGTTTTTCTATATTCCTGCCTCATGGTGGCTACCTGTTCTGTTATAGCAGTGGTGGGTCCTTTGTGAGTATGTGTGTGCTCTCTTTTTCTTGATGGTTTTGCTGCTTTGTGCCCCACTTGGTGCAGAATAATCAGTGCAAAAGTCTTTTTGCCTCCCATCCACTCTGGGGTGCAGAGTATTTGGCAGAATTTGCTTCTATTTATCTATAAAACCTGTGGGACTTTAACTGAGCTCCAAGAGGCAATGAACTGGATTCTGTACCATTCATTAAGGGACCCACACTCAGAGTCAGAGATTTGCCCCCACTCTTTCTTAGAGTTCCCTAATGCAAAGTACTTGCAGTTAAGAATGGTCTCCATTCAGTCTAGGTCCCCCAGTTACTTTATCGAGTTTGTCCACACTCCACTTTGAGAAGTTTAATGAAATTTTGTCTATATGCCTCCTATCCGCTTTTGTGATGTCAAGTATGGAAAAGATTTCTCATTTCTCTTGAGTCATCAGATAGTCTTGATAATTTCATGTATGTAATTGTCTTGAAACCTTAGTTCTCTAATAGGCTGAAGGGAATCAAAAATTTGTAGACTCTATGGCTCTTTCTCATTGTGGAAGTGGTATACTTGTGTAGCTTTCTACATTTAAGCAGAAAACGACTACATCCTAGCTTTCATTGTGGAAAAGTGATAATTTTAGTAAGGTGTATCTTTTACTTTAAAGCACATGAATATACCAGTTATGCTAATGATCTCAAAATCATTTTTTGCACTATGGGACAATGCTTCAGTTATATTATACCTTATATGGTTTTTGAAATAGTCAGTTGTAAAGTTCTATTAGCATATTTAATGTGCAGAATCACCTGTATCGTACTTAGAAGCATTATGTCCTTCACATTACTATCCTTTCTAGTCTGGATGAAGTTGGTACAGCTCATCAATTATTTTATTTTCATAAGTCAGTTTATATAAATTCGATTTATTTTAGATTATAAATGAGAATTATGCCTTGACCAATAATTCTGAATATGATGAGAGACAGAGAGAGAGGTTACATATCCTGAATACTGGTAATCAGTGCCACACAGTTGTATATCTTACTAGCTTTCAGTCTCTTTAATTTATACTCCTATACTTATACTCTTCAGTTTTCATCTGTTCTTTTCCTATACTTTATAGTTCTCACCTGATTATTTTTTAGACAGCCATGTGATGTGTTTAGGGGATCTTACAGGTTCCGTATCTATGGCTTTGATCTCTGTGAGGCCTGAAGAGTACTGATTAGTTGACACTGTGGGGCTTGTTCTCCTGGTGTCCTCAGGCCCTCTGTTACCTGATTATTTTAAATTAAAATATACTGTGTCTTCTTAAAAGCTACCATAAACCCTTCATTTGAGGCCAGCTCAAGTAGAAGATTGATGTCTTAGATACAGAATAAAAAAATCTAACTGAAAAAAATCACAGGATTACATGTGTTATAATGCATGAATACCTATGAGTTTTTAGAAAAGCAAGAGAAATTACAAATCAAACTAAAGACTATTAAATGAGATGGTCAAACTAATTTAATTAGCACGTTCTTGTACATGTCACTGGGCCTTGAAACAAAACCTTCCAAAACACTTCCCACTAATATTTTTCTTCTTTATTCACAGAATTTTGCCAGCAGTGGTCAATTGTGATCAATACAGACCACATATTGACATAACCCAGCTACTGTCAACATCATAGATTTTGTTTATAATAATATTGTTGAATAAATAAATAAATAAAATAATAAATAAATAAACAAACATAGACCATTAGTATATAATCAAAATATTGAGGCTTTTTTATTCAAATTGCTTAGTAACTCTGAATACAGAGTTCTAAATCTTTGCTCATCTGATTGACTTCAATCTCCCTCCTCTGTATCTACCTCCTCCACTTCCCAGAGCTCCCAACCTCCTCCTAGTTGTCCTCTGTGCTTCTTGTTACTCTTTTATTCTCTAATCCACTTTCTACTCCTCCTTTTCCCCTAAATATCTTTTTCATCTTCTTTGTCTTGCCATTTGCAGCTTGACGTTTCCCAAGAACATTTTTACTTTCCCCTCCCCAAGTAGTATCTTCTTTGGAATGGGCCGCATCATTTCCTTCAGAGTTTGGTTGAGACATTTTTATTTACTTTCTGCTCATTCCTTAAACAGACATTCTGGATCCTCAGAGTTCAAATTCACGTTATGAATGTGGAATGTTGAGAGGCTAAGATTCATGGTTATTAATTTCTTTGTCTCATGTCAGTTATTGGTGATAACTAGGATTCATTAATTCTACAGTTATAGAAGAGTGATTGGAATAAAATAGATGACAGAATATATAGGACACCAGAAAAGAACTGAAAACAAACACAATCCCTGTCATTTATAAAGATTCACAAATTTGCCATGGATCCCAGATACTCTGAAAGCCAATTACTTCATCTATAAAATTGTGCTAATAATATGTTCCAAGTCTTGTGAAAATCAAGAAAGATCCATGTTGCCCTGTAGAATAGTATAACTTGGCTCATGAGAATAAGCACAAGTACGATTGTATTAATATTTATTTCTCTTTCCTTTATACTCTGTCCACATTGAGACTGTGTTCTATAGTTAAGGTCTCTAAACAAGCAGAATCAGACAAGGGTATGGCAACATGCTAAGTAATAGTCTGCCTATAATGTTATCCCTGACATACAGTTTATCAACTCTTATCACTTTATATATATATATATATATACATATATATATGTATATATATATGTATATGTGGGAAGACATAGAGATTTAACTTCTAAACTCTCCCCACTAGAAAGCTATGCAAGCGGTAAAATGAAGGGATGCAAAATCAAGCAGCCAACATGAACCAACACTGGAGAGTTCCCAGATATCTAAATATACTTCCATAATGATGCGTCCCAATTTAACATATTTATCTTGAGGATGAAAAGAACATGTTGTTCACAGGGAAAGTGGTACACAAATGTTTACACCAATTCTATTCCTAGTCAACCAAAACTGGCAAAGGATCAGACATGTTCTTTACAGGATGCATAAGTAACAAGATGTGAGAAATCTGCACAGTTGTATTTATTGATATTGAAGTTTTGTTCCATAAATATGGGCGTATGGTTACAGTCCACTACTTGGATCAATCTCAAGTAGATTTTCTCAAAGATGTATGCACTCTGCAATTCTTTCGGTACAAATACAAGTTGGTAGTGGTCCAGAGCTGATTACTGTGTGTTAGGGTTTACAGTTGAAAGAATCATATAACTAAAAAGTGATAACTTGGGAGCATTTGGAGGTGAAGGGATGCTTTTTTATTATTTTAATTGTGTGTGTGAATGTGTGTATAAAATTTATAGAGCTTTACATTAAAATTATCAGTTAGCAAATGCTAATTGATTTTGTGTCTCATTCAGTATTAGCAAAATGTTCTTTTGAACCTGGAATGTGTTTGTTCTCACCTCGTAAAATATGTAACTGTAACCTATCCCAAACACTTGACATCTATCCTACATTTTTTTTAACCACAACTTACTTTACTAGTTAATATTCTTACAAAAAGACAATAGTTGCCAGGATATTCCATGTTCCTAAAAGAGGCAGGCAGAAACCTAAGTACAGGATTCTCATTTCTCTGGGCTTTGCTCAACTCATTCCAGGTCTATTTGTCAGTTATGAAAAACTGGCTCATCTGATGCCAATAGCCTGAGTAACTTTGCCTAAAACAGAGTTGTCAGGCATGACCTGTGCGGATGTCTCCGATGAGGAAAGACACGCTGTCTCAGAAGCCTGGTTGGATAAACAGAGCAGGCAGCTCCTGTGGTCCCTTTGTCCTCACAGCCATGGTGATTAATGAAGGAGGGAACTAAAAATAACTGCATGACAGATGGCAAGAGGCAGAGCAACAACACCTGGTTTTCTGCAAAGCTTTTCCGAAATGCTAACCTGCACACTGCATAATGAGAAGGGGTATGCTACGTCAAGAGAGACAGCATTCAGAACATTCTAGAAATTAAAGAGTTTATTTTAATTATTATATTAAACATAATAAATATGGATGACTTACCCCTGGCTACTCGCTAAGATTTTAAATTCCAGGAGCTCAGGAAGTGCAGCCAAAGGATGCAAACTTTTTCTTAGTGTCTCTGACAGGATTGTCCAGCTACTCCAAACACAGCACATGCCACGTGACCAGTGTATAGTATCCCATCTTGGCATGACACTATCGTGTGAAATGTTACAACTTTGAGACAGTAGCCAACAAAAGCAAGAGGTTGAATTAGATGTATGAAAGTGAGCTTGTGTGACAATTAGAACAGCTATTGAAAAAACAGAAAAGAAAAGTCTTGTCCCCAAGAGCACAACTATAAAAAGTTGGCTTGATGGGACTTTCTGTAATAAATTACCCAAGTGTAGCCTCCTGTCTAAGACACTTGGCTCCAGTTGCCTTGCTGAATACATGGATGCTATGTGATTGAAATAACCTTGTATTTTTAAGAGGAAAAGGTATAATGGAATTTTTCTTTTTTTATTAAAAGGTAGTTTGTTAATTTAACAAACACTGAAATAAATCCAAGCTTTGTGTAAGTGGCCATTAGTTTTATAAAAGGGCTTAACTTACAAGATACATCTAACTGCACAGTTGCTTGTGCAGATCCACAGCTCCAGAGCATGTAAAGCCTGGAATCCGGTCAAGCTCCATTTATTGAGATTTCCTCCAGAGGACACACCTCCTTTTACTAATTTTCTCATTTACTGGTGGTATCTATTTGTCATTTGTCTCTTGAATGAGAATGCCACTCTCTAATTGACACAAACACAGTTTGATGTACACAAAAATAAAGATGTAAATATGACAAAGAACCACATTAAAGTGAAAGAAAATAAAAGCCAATAACATAAGAAATACACTAAAGTTTCAGAGCAGAGTTTTAATAAGTCCTAAGACTGGATACTGCACAGGCAAGATTGGGTAGCTGGCGAGAGATTCTTGAGTGTCACGGGCATTGGAGTCTAGTGGAGTCACATTATGCTATTACTGCTATTGCTTATACTATATGCAAAAATCACTAAGACACTAGTAAACAAAGGTATATGAGAGCATAAGTGGACCTCTGAGTAGGGCTTGCACAATTTGCCTTCTGTTATCCTATGCTTGTGAAACTACAGCTTTGTCAATGAGACATTTGGTAACTTCCCAAAGTGCATCATGGGTAAAACAAGTCAATTAAAAAAAAAAAACTAGCAAAAGCAATTCTGATGGGACATGGGCATCCACATGTCATTTTTTTTCATCCTTTATAGAGCTGTTACAAGATGTAGAATGGACAAAAATAATGGAAATCAATCAACCAACTATTTGAACTCTCCCATCAAGCAAGTATAGCTAGAGATTCTTCAATTAAATAACTACAGTAAAAGACTGAAAATTAGGTGCAGAAAACATGTGAGCAACAGGAGCTGCTGGTATTCCAATAAACTACTATTAACTAGCTGAAACATGCAGCATGTTCTTGTTAATATCAGTCAAGTGTACACTCCTGGCTATAATCCCTTGCTTGAAGATGGTGAAACTAGGAAGAGTAATTTGACTCTTGATCGCCCACATAATAAAGTTAAACCAGTAATGTTGAGAACTCAAGAACCTGAGCTCAAAAGATAGAGTCGATATTTCATTTGAGCCCAGATTTCTTTTAGTCAAGTCATAAAATGTTTTCTCAATAGATGAGAAGACAACAAGTTTCAAGAAGTCTTGATATTCCTTTAATACGGGTAGGAGGGGAAAACTGAAAGAGCAAAAAGACCACTCAATAAGTTAAATATGTCAGACACTGCAAGAGAAACAATGTGCTTCTCAGGTGCAATATTATGTTAAAGCAAATAATAGGAAACATCATAAGCCCCTCAGATGCTAGAGAGTATAAATACAAGCATACTGTGTGTCACATAAGAGGACTGGACTGAGATCAGGCTGATACCTCTCATGAATCACTTCCTACAGTCAGTGTCAAGTTTCCACCTACCACCAGTAATTATGTCTCTTCAGAGAGATACAGCATCTTGGTCCTGCCACATATGAGGTTAGTTGCCAGGAACACAGGAACATGGAGATCAGAGACAATCAGGAAACTTTGATGAAACAGGAAGAAAGAACTTATTTGAAATTCAGGAATTGAGAATACTTCCGGCCACTGCTTCTGAGCTCCAAGAACAAAGTCGGGCAGACAGCCCCTGCCCTGCCACAGGGCAAGCAAGCCAGCTCTGGGAAATCAGGTAGGAAACCTGTTCCCTGACCCCTCCCACTACACCTTCCCAGCCCAGTCCCAAAGCCCAAAACCACCTGCGTCTTTCCACCTCCAACCTCTTCCAGTCACTGGTTGTGAATCCCTGAAACCAACTGAGGTAGACAGCCCCTGCCCTGGTACAGGCAGAGCAAGCCAGCTCCAGAAAAGCCCAGAGACCAACTCAGATACAGCCCCTGCCCTAGCACTGACCACACAACCTAACCAGGAGACCAAGCAGGCAGACTCTGCTCTAGATCAGGCCGCACACAAGGAATCCAGAAGAGCACTTTCCAAGATCCAGCCCCAAACTCAGAAGGGGACTCCCTGCTGGATCAAAGGTCACAGCAGCCACCAGAATCCCACTATTAACATTGGGCAGAGACCCCCTGCTCAACAAGAGGCCATAAAACACAGAAGACCAGAGAAGATAAAGAAACCAAGAAACAAAACACTCCTCCGTTAGTTAAAGACAAACCTAGGAATTAAGCACCTAAACGAAAGACCAGCATATGAACAGAGCTAATGACAACCAGGGCTATATGTCACTTCCACAGTCCAACTACCCTACAGTAATATGCCTTGAACACTCCAACACAGCTGAAGCACAAGGAAAGGACCTTAAAACCAACTCTGTAAAGATAATAGAGACCTTTAAAGAGGAAATTGATAAATCCCTCAAAAAAAGAAAAAAAAAAAAAAAAAAAACAGTGAAAAGGGAAACAGTGGGAGGAAATGAGTAAACTCATTAAAGAAACCCAGGGAAATACAAGTAAACTATTGGAAGAAATAAACAAAACCCTTAAAGAAACTCAAGAACAAACACCACTTCATGGACCCTTCTCCAAAATCAACCACATATTTGGACACAAAGCAAGTCTCAATAGAAAAAAAAAAAGAAATTGAAATAAGCTCCTACATCTTATCATACCACCACAGATTAACATTTCAACAACAACAGTAACAACAGACAACCCACAAATTCATGAAAATTTAACAGCTGTCTATTGAATGATGACTGGATCAGGACAGAAATACAGGAAGAAATTAAAAACTTTCTAGAATTCAATGAAAATGAGCCTACAGAATACCCAAATTTATGGGACACATTGAAAGCTGTGCTAAGGGGAAAATTCATACCACAAAGTACCTACCAATAAAGAATGGAGATATCACATACAAGCAAGTTAATATCACATTTGAAAGCTCTAGAACAAAAAGAAGCACACTCAAGAGAAGTAGGCAACAAGAAATAATCAAACTGAGGGCTGATGTCAATAAAATAGAAACAAAAAAAAAACAATATAATCAATGAAACACAGAGTTGGTTCTTGGAAAGAATCAAAAAGATAGATAAACCTTTATCCAAACTGATTAAAAGACAGAGAGAGGATATCCAAATCAATAAAGTCAGAAAGAAAAAGGGGTATATAACACAAATACCAAAGAAATCCAATGAATCATTAGGTCATACTTTAAAAATCTGTATTCCACAAAATTGGAACATCTAAAAGAAATGGATACTCTTCTTGATAAATACCACCTACCAGTATTAAATCAAGATCAGATAAACAATTTAAACAGACCTATATCCCCTAAGAAAATAGAAGAGGTAATTTAAAGCCTCCCAAACAAAAATTGCCCAGGGCTACATAGTTTTCAGCACAAAATTCTAGCATTAACTCTAATACTCCTCAAGTTATTCTATAAAATAAAAACAGAAGGAACACTGGGAAACTCATTCTACGAGGCCACAGTCATCCTGATACAAGAACCAGACAAAGATTCAACAAAGAGAATTACAGACCAATTTACCTCATGAACATAAATGCAAAAATAGTCCATAAAATACTCACAAACCGAATCCAAGAACACATCAAAAAGATCATCTACCATGATCAAGTAGGCTTCATCCCAGAGATGCAGGGATGGTTCAACACACTAAAATCAGTCAATGCGATCCATCATATAGACCAACTGAAAGAAGAAGAAAAAAAACATGATATCTCACTAGATGCTGAGAAAACTTTTGAAAAACTTCATCAGCTCTTCATGATAAAGAAAATCTTGGAGAGATTAGGAATACAAGGGACAGACCTAACATAACAAAGGCAATTTACAGTAATTTCACAGCCAACATCAAATAAAATGGAGAGACGCTCAAAGCAATTCCACTAAAATCAAGGACAAGTCAAGGTTGTCCACTCTCTCCATACTTCTTCAATATAGTACTTGAAGTTCCAGCTAGAGCAATAAGTCAACAGAAGGAGATCAAAGGGATACAAATTGGAATGGAAGAAGTCAAAGTATCCTTATTTGCAGGTGATATGATAGTATATATAAGCGACCCCAAAACTTCTACCAGGGGACTCCTACAGCTGAAAAACAAGTTCAATAAAGTGGCAGGCTACAAGATCAACTAAAAAAATCAGTTACCCCCTCCATATACAAATTATAAATGGACTGAGAAAGAAATCAGGAAATAACACCCTTCACAATAGCCACAAGCAACATAAAATATCTGGGAGTGACTCTAACCAAAAAGCAAAAGACTTGTTTGACAAAAACTTTAAGTCTTTGAGGAAAGAAATTGAACAAAATCTCAGGAAATGGAAAGATTTCCCATGCTCCCAGATTGGTAAGATTAACATAGTAAAAATGACCATCTTCCAAAAGCAATCTACACATTCAACGCCACCTCTATCAAAATCCCAACACAATTATTTATAGACCTTGAAAGGACAATACTTAACTTCATATGGACAAATAAAAAACCCAGGATAGCTAAAATAATTCTGAAAAATAAGATAACTTCTGGCGGTATCACCATTCCTGATCTCAAATTATACTTCAAACCAATAGTAAAAAAAACCACATGGTATTGGCATAAAAACAGACATGTTGATCAATGAATCTGAATAGAAGATCCAGACATAAATTCACACTTATAGAACATTATCTTTGATAAAGATGACAGAAATACACACTGGAAAAAAGACAGCATCTTCAACAAATAGTGCTGGTCAAGCTGGATATCTGCATGTAGAAGAATTCAAATAGACTCATATTTGTCACCCTGCACAAAACTCAAGTCCAAGTGGGTCAAAGATCTCAACATAAACCAGATACACTGAACCTGATAGAAGATAAAGTGGGGAATAGCCTTGAATGCATGGGCACAGGAGACAACTTCCTGAACAGAACACTGTTAGCTCAGGCACTAAGATCAACAATTAACATATGGGACCTCATGAAATTGAAAGCTTCTCTAAGGCGACATACATGGTCAATAAGATAAAATGGCAGCCTACATAATGGGAAAAGATTTTTACCAAATCCACTTCTGATAAGGGCTAATATCTAAAATAAATAAAGAACTTAAGAAACTAGACCTCAACAAACCAAATAATTCAAACAAAAATGGGGTACACATCTAAAAAAAGAACTCCCAAAAGAGGAATCTCAAATAACTGAGAAACACTTAAAGAAATGTTCAACATCCTTAGCCATCAGGGAAATGCAAATCAAAATTACTTTGAGATTCTATCTTACACCTGTCAGAATGGCTAAGATCAATAACACAAATGACAGCTCATGCTGGCGAGGTGGTGGAGCAAGAGGAACACTCCATTGCTTGGGGGAGTGCAAACTTGTACAGTCATTATGAAAATCAATATGGTGACTCCTCAGGAAATTGGAACTTGACCTACCTCAATACCCAGTCATTCCACTCCTGAGCATATATCCAAAGAAGATTCCATCTTACCAGAAGGACCCTTGCTCACCTGTGTTCATAACAGCTTTATCCACAATAGCCAGAAATTGGAAACAACCTACACACCCCTCAACTGAAGAATGGAGAAAGAAATTGTGGTCAATTTACACAATGGAGTACTGACTACTCATGACTACATTAATTTTGCAGGCAAATAGGTAGAACTAGAAAAAAATCATTCTGGGTGAGGTAATCCAGTCCCAAAAAGACAAACTCAGCATGTACTTACTTATATGTAGTCATTAAGTGTTAAGCAAAGGATAAAGGCACTGCAATCCACGGACCCAGAGAGGCTAAGCAACAAGGAGGACCTCAGTTGGGACACAAGGATCTCTGTGGTAAAGGGAAAATGGAGGAAATGGTGAAATTAGGCTGGGGGAGGACAGGAATGGAAAGAGAAGAGATCAAGTGTGGGGATCAAGTGGAGGAAAAGAATATATGGAGAGATAACCAAAATTGGAGGACATTACATGAGAGATCTGGAGACCAAGGGCACTGGAAACTCACTGGGATCCATGATGGAGATGACCTCTATCAATGGGGCATGGAGAACCTGAACAGGCCATCTCCTGTAACCTACAAGGCTCCCAGGCGAGGGACTGGGACAACACTCCAGCCACAAAACCTTCTACCTATAACCCATCCTCCCTATAGGACCCACTGGGACAATGGAAGGACAGAACCACATGCCAAAGGAGAGAACCCATGCCTGATTCTGCAGGGTAGGCTAGGAACTAAAGACTAGATAGTCAGGAGATGATTTCTAATGATATTCTGTTCTACTCAGAGATGGGTACCTCACCCAGTCTCCATCAGTGAGACCTCTGCCAGCAGATGATGGAAACAAATGCAGAGGCCCAGAGTCAAACATAGTGCAGAGTTCCAGAAAACTTTCAGAAAATGCGGGAAGAGGCATTTCTGGGACCAGAGGGGTCATGGACATTACGAGAACAAGTACCACAGAGTCCATGGGCCAGAACTCTTGAGGTCCCTCAGAGCCTGAAGCACCAGTCAAAGAACCTGCAAGTTCTAGATAAGTCATGTGGTTGTCTGACTTGTTGTTCTTGAAGAGAACTTACAGGCTAGAGTGCATGTGAGGGCTCTCTGATGCTTTTGCCTTCCCTTGTGACCTACTTCCTCCATCTGAGTTGCCTAGTCCACCCTGGATGTAGGAACTAGTGCCTGGCCTTGACCCATTTGTTGTACCATGTTTGAGCAGTAACCCTGGGAGGACTGTTCTCTTAATGTTTACATTCAATGTTCATTTACATTTGCCTTCATACATTTACATATATGATTTATATATGAACACATTATTATCCAGAAACCTTTGGTCACCTCTCTCCCTCACTCTGTTCCACAGCAGCCCATTGTAAGTGCTCACCTATTCAATGTGGTGACCTACTGGTACTAAGTAACACAGACTCAGAACTGCCTGAACCTCAAATTTGAGTTCTGGCAATAGCTTTTCCAGCATTGATTGCATCCACAGGAAATTCTTCTAGCATCTTGTTTCACATTAACAAGAATTTAAAGCACATTGGAAAAACACACAGAAGGGTATATGTGATGATTTGGGATTGTCATACTATAGAAAATTTAACTAAATTCCAATCATCTATAGGTAAATCTGACGTTCAGATATTTGAATTCTTTCTAAACTTATTTTGTAAAATTCCTTTATCTTTTTTTTCTCAATTCTATTTGTTTTTGAGAATTTTATACAATATATTTTCATCATATTCACCCCTTAACCGAACTCCTCCCATCCCTACTTTACTGCCTGCTCAATTTCATACCCTCTATTTTGTTTACTGAAACCTGTCAAGTGCAATGGGTTCTGCCCATTTACTCTTGGATGGGGGGGGCCTTTCTACTGGAGTGTGGACACTCTACCAAGGGCCATGTACTCTTAAAGAAAATAGACTCAACCTCTCCCAGAAGTTATCAATTGTCAGCAGCTCCTCAGCTAGGCATGGGACTTGGCTCCTTGCCTTTGCTGGGATTTTCTCTAGCTTGACAAGCTTGCAATGGTCTTCAAATATGCAACTGCTTAGCTATTTCCAGGGAAAAAAATGTTTCCTTGTATCGTCAACTACTTCTTGCTCTTATAATCTTTCATCCTCCTCATCCACAATGATCCCTGAGGGTATGATATAGACATCCCATTTATAGCTGAGCATTCTCAATCTCTTATTGTCTATATCTTGACTTGTTGTGGGTTTCTATGTCAATCACCATCTACTGCTCACCAAATTTCATGTTTTTAAAAAAAACATATTTTTAGAGAGAAAGGAGCTCCCCTAGGATCACACATATGCTGCTGTCTTTTCTGGAAATGACACCCCCAAGGGTCTCATTCCTCCCTTGGGGCCAACCCTTTGGTGAAGACTCTGGCTTTTTCACACTTGTTGAACCCTACAGTAGTAGACTTCCACCCCTTCTTATGGAAAAGAACCATGCCAACCCCTCACATGTACCCTAATAAGGATAGAATAAAGGAGAAATGAAGAAAAAGACAGAAATTTTTAAAGAATAAAGGAAGAAAGGGGCAAGATGATTGATTCTGAAGAAAGGAAGGTTTTTAAATAGAATGTTTTTTGCTGAGCATAGTAGTGCTTGGCTATAATTCCAGAACTTGGGTGGAGACTAATTAAAGAGATACAAACACAAAATGTAGGTAGGGATACATAGACATAAAATACTTTTAGTAATTTTATCAATTATATTACAGAAGCCCCTGTATTAGTATTAGTTATCAACTTGACAGAAGACAAAAATCAGTCACCTGGGAGATGGGCTTCTGGGTATGTCTATGAAAGATTTTCTTGATTACCTTAACGAAAGTGAGAGGTGAGCACTATGAGTGGCACCTTTCCCTATTCAAGGGATCCTGGACTGATAGAACTGAGAAAGATAGCTTAACACTAACATATGAGCAGTCTTCATCAGGAAAGTTTCCTGATTCAGGATAAAATTTGAGCAGTTGCTTCAAGCTCCTTTTCTGCCTTGACTTCTTAACATAATGGACTACTTTGAACTGTGAGCTGAAATAAACCCTTCCTCTCTTAAGTTACTTCCAACAGGGTGTTTTATCACAGCAGCAAAAAAAAAATACATTACAACAATTTCATTCTACATGGTTAAGTGAAGAAATTTGTAACCAAATATAAAAAGTAAAAGGCAAAGAAATAGTTTTTGATTCACTATATGAATGAATTTCACTTAGTTATCTGTAAGGTGGAAAGACATTACATTTTTTCTGTGACTCTCCATATAACTCTTGAATGTTTCTTTAGAAAGATGTCTGTGTGTGGTTTAGCAGTAGTAGACAATAGTTGATCTATATCAACAACAACAAAAAGTCTCTCAACTGGAATATTTCCATTTACTGAATTCCAGTCCCATGTGGAGATGCAGTGCTTTGATTTAAGACTCTATTTTTCTCTCTTTCACTCTAATTGCTGAGCCCTGAGTGAGGGTAGTATTCTTGGCAACTATTTATTTCCCAAATCTTCGTTGGCCTTCTGAAAGAACAAAAAACATTTCATGAAGTCCTTATGGTAAACTATCACATTACACACACTGACATCTGAAAACAATTTTAAATGTACAAGGTAATGAGACATGCTGCAAACAAATATTTTGTTCCTACTGTGCATGAGAGAAAAAGAAATTAAAGATATATGACTCACATGTCACAGCAGAGTGTCTATAACACATAAACAAGAGCCATGAGACTGTGTACAAATAACTAATATAATCTCTAATTATAGTCATTACATATTTATATCTTGCTTTTAGTTTGTTACGTGTGTATATATCTAAATGTTTTCTGTTGATCAAAAGTTAAATGACTTTTTACCAATATTTGGAATTTGGAAAGACTTAAAATGAAATTTCCATTATTTATTAAGCCCATATGAATTTCAAGGATTATTTATAAGAAAGGTCTGATTCATTGGGAAAGTTTCTACTGATGGATTTGTTTATAAAAGCTTGTTAATGTCTAGAAAAATTTAGTGAATTAAACAAATATTTGAGATGAATATTTTCCATCAAAAGGAGCATTAATTCTGAACTAATTGTAAGGACTTAAATTCTAATCATTATTTGGCCATGTATTCTCGGTAGAGAAGCCGTTGGCTAAGTACCTACTCCACACCATGTACCAAAGAATCCCTGGGTGACTTTGTTCCTTAAGAAATTTCCTTTTTGATTGAAAAAAGACAAAAGAAACTAGACTGTTTTGATGTAGCTGCACATGAACTAGAGAGCTGATTTCTACAGATGCTCTTACTTACAAGTAAATAACTCAGATTCAGGAAAAGAAACTTGTGTTTGACTATGAGAATTCAGAATATCATTGTCGAGGCCATAAGATCAAACTGGGGTCTTACTAAGAGAAAACTATACTGAAAACTTCATATTTAATTTATATGGGTCTTAAGAATACATTTTTATTCCAAAGTACTAGAGTTCAAAAATCATGAGCAAATACTACTAACAAGTCAAAGACAAGAAGTTTTACATAGTTGCTGGTGTCCACAATCTTACAAAAAAAAAGTTTTAATTCATTTTAATACATTTTAATTGTTATAGGAAAAAGTTTATAAAAATTTTATGGATATGAAAATATATTTTATACAGTTAAAAATGATTGGTTTTCCATAAACATCGTTATTAAGTCAGCAATTCAACTTGCAACAGAAGAAAATGAAAATTAAAAATTCAGAAGCAAATTCAGCAATTTTAATACAGAATGCATATTACTACCTCCTTTCCAAGCAAAACTGTTTTCAAACATGTTGAACAGTGAGATATTTTCCACCCTCAGAGTCTCTGACATCCCCTGTGCTCTGGCCACTACCCCTGATCTATTTCATCTACAAATTCAGTGCACCATAGAATTTACTTACATATGTGGCAAATAAAGAGATATTTATGTTGATGAATTTCTATTTCAAGATTATTTACAATTTTTATCACCAAGATACCTTTTATTCGCTGTCATTTTCTTTTTCTTTTCTTTTTATTTTTTCCAATTCTCAATATTATAAGGCTCTCCTAGATGCATAACCTCTTGCTAATAGTAGGAGGAATTATTTAAAATAAGATTTGATCAAGAGACCATGGGACAGGATCTAATCTACTCATCATTTATATCAATGTGCAAATAAGGACAAAACTTTGGAAAATAAGCAAATTACCTTCCTGCCTTTCAATTATATACAGTAAAATAAGCATATATGCTCCCTCCACGAAGGATCTACCTTCTACATGTTCCATAACTTCTCTTCATGGTGCAACCAAGTGAGAAACAAGTCCACATACATGAGTCTGTGGAAGACATTTCTAATTCAAACCACCACATTCCCCCCATGGTCCCTATAATCTCACAGCTATCTTGAATAAGGAGGATACCAGTGAATATGCTAAACTAAATGGAGAAAAGCCCATGAGGCCTCAACTGCGCACAAAGAATTATAGAAAACAGTAAATCTGGGATCAGGTAAAGTGGTCCTTCTCAGGGAAGACCACATCAATTGGTTGTCCAGTGCCAAATGACCACCCCTGGAAACATATACAAGTAACATTATATGGACTCAACAGGTTTCATTTAAGAATATATCTATATATGAAAATACATATATACATGCAATAACAATTAATGAAAATAAAGGCCATGAATTTGAAGGAGAATGGGGAGGAGTATACAGGAGAGTTTAGAGGTAGAAAAAGAAAGGGAGAAGCATTGTGATTAAATTATGATATCAAAAAAATTAAATCCTTATAGTCTTGAATAGTCTTCACACTGTTACAAGTTCAAAGTCTCTTCTGAGACTCAAGGCAACCTCTTAACTGTAACACTACATAAAATCAGAAAGCAAATTACATACTTCCAACACACAATTTCACAGAATATATATCATCATTCCATAAAGGAGGGAATGAGTGTACAGTAAGAAAATACTGCACCAAAGCAAGACAGAAACTACCCAGGACAAATACTGAATTTTGTAGATCCATGTCCAGTATCTGAAGCTTCAGTTTCAAAGAAATTAGATGGCTTCACCCCTCCAGTTTTGCAATATTCAACATTAATCTCTCCCTCAGTCTGATTCTACTCCTTGGATGCAACTCTCCAACATGTTTCATGGATTTAGTGTCTCCATTATTTGGAGTCTTCACCATAACCCAGGTTTTACCCTCACAGTAACATACAATGACTCCTTAGGGCCTCCTTGCTGGGACTAGAACCTTTGTACCCATTGGCTGACCTCAGTGGCTCTCTGAAAATGCAGGGGAAGAACCCAGGAACATCAGTCTTGCCACTTCCTTGTCAGCATCACATGAATGTGGCATTGTCAAGCTCATTTGCCAATTCCAGATGGACTCTTGTTCCTTTGGACCATAGTTGTAGTGCATCAGCTTTTGCACACAATTGCTTTCCCAGAACAGGAAACTCCTTAGGCTCTTTCACAAATTGGGAACATTAGTTGGTTGAGGTTTGCTTGGAAAGCAATTTTTCTATTGTTCTAGTGCGGGGCAGGAGGTTTCTTTTTAATGGCAGTAATCCCGTGAGCAATTAATGCCTCCTTTTCAGCACATGACTTTTCTTGCAATCTTAATATTCTTAATATTCTTTTTCTCTCCAAACTACATTCTTCATTTCTTTCTGCCTCACTTGTTGCTCTCTTTCCTGTGCAAGAGTTTTCAATAGTAAGCATAACAGAGATTTGAGGTTATGCTGCCTTGACACTTCCTCTGCCAAATGAATTAATCCATTGCTTCTTAATTCAGGCTTAGGTATGTTCTCAGACAAGGGCAAAATTCAACCAGTTTCTTTGTCAGATTATCACACTACCTCTTACCCAGTTCCTTGTTTCCTTCTGAAACTTCAGGAGCTGTGTCTCTATTGACTATATTACTCTCAGAACTATTGCCTCCCAGGCATCTACTAGAATGGCTGTTAAGTTCTGCTTGTAGCCTCCAACAAATTGTCTATCCTAGTGTTCTATAGTCTTCCAAATTCCTCCAAGAGAACATCATGGCCAAGTTCTTCAGAGCAACAATCCCACATTTCTGGTATCAATTTTGGTATTACTTACTTTCCTGTTATCATGGAAAAAATTATGACCAAAAGCAATGGAAGCAAGAGTCATTTTAGCATATGGTCCCATCTGGAGGATGAGATTCCCATCATTGTGGGGAAGACATGGCATAGCCACAGGAACGAGAAGCCAGTTGATTTTCATTTACACATATGAATCAAAGATAGAGAAGGCAGGAAGTAAAGTGAGGCTTAAGGTTATAAACTCCCAAAGCCCATCTTTAATGGCACATTACTCCAGCAAGGCTTCATAGTCTCCTCAAACAGTGCTACTAGCTGAAGACCAAGTGTTCAAATCATCAGCTTGCAGGGGACATTGCTCACTGAAACTACCACAGAGAGTAAATTTCATGAAGCTACAACATTGTCTTCTTTTACTTTTCAGTCTCCTCCAAGTTGCCAGTCACCAGTCCTCATACCCAAGTGTGTAGTATATGTTTATTGAATTATAAAGTTTGCACTGATAAAGAGGAAAAGATGTCCAGCTGTGGTGGTTCACACCTGTAATCCCAACACTTAGGAGACTAAGGAAGACAGATTTTTGTAAACTTGAGGACAGTCTCAATTTATAGTAAATTCCATGCCAATCAAAGTGAGACTCTCTCTCTGAAAAAAAAAAAAAGGAGAGAGAGAAAAAAGAGAAAAATAAAACCATAATCTTAAGAATGCCCCAGTCTTAGTTAGAGTTTCTAATGATGTGATGAAACACCATGACCAAAAGGAACTTAGGGAAGAAAGCGTTTATTTCCACTTATACTTCCATATCACAGTTCATCATCAAAGGAAGTCAGGGCAGGAACTCAAACAGAGCAGGAACCTGGAGGCAGGAGGTGATACAGAGGTTATAAGGAGCTGCTGCTCATTGGCTTGTTCTCATGTTTGCTCAGTCTGCTTTCTTGTAGTACCCAGGGTCACCAGAACAGGAGTGTACTACCCACTATGGGTTGTATTCTCCCACATCAATCACTAAATAAGAAAATGCCCTACAGGGTTGCCTACAATCTAATCTTATGGAGGCGGCTTCTCAACTGAGATTCCCTCCTCTCAGATGACTCTAGATTGTTTCATGTTGACGTTAAAAACTAGCCAACACAGCCTCTATCAGAAATCAAGTTTTCATGTTTAATTTGTAATATGATCAATGATTGTACCTGAAGTTAGCTTTTCCACTGGTAAGAAGATGTACATACAAAAGAACTAACATAAGCAAGGAAGGGAAATAGACAAGGTCCCTCAACATCTTAACTTAAAATTTCCCCTTAGATTAAACATCTATTTTTATTTCAATATATGTAGTTGATACCATAGGATGCTAAGCAATACCTTCCCTGCTCCTTCCTCTACAGACCACACCCCCAGTGATAATCTGAAGGTGCTAGCTGTAGCCTCTGTTGTCTTCATGCTGGTGTAGGAACCAGGAGAAAATTCCAGACAGGCTCTGTGTGACAATTTTATCTCCTTGATTTGAAACACAAGCCCCAGTAGGGTATTTCTCACTCAGCTTCCTCATCCTTTCTCTTCCCATTGGCCTGATTGCCAAGCACTTGCAGTCATCTTACAACATGGAGCAATCATTCTGAGGTTGACAGACAGCATCCAGAGCCTGGCAGAGTAAACACGGAGCCCAATTCAGATTGTTGAAGTCAGGCGTTCAAAATCCCAGCATTAAAGTGACATTTCTGGATGCTCTGTGAGATGTAAGCGATCTTTTGAGTGCTGTACATGCATCACTTAATAAAAGCAACCCTCCAAAGCTACAGCTGCAGCCCATTTCAATGACTGACAAAACAGACTCAGGAGGCTTAGTTCCATCCCAGTGCTTGGTGAAGTAGCAGTCTAGTTTCAAAATCACAGCTGTACAAACAGGAAAGTCTGTACTTGATACTCAAACATCAATTAATCAGATTAGTTCTTATGGCTTCTTGATTTGAAAAGAAAGCATTCAAGACAGCTAGGTCAATGCCAAATGTTTAAGAGTGAGCATAAGAAAGCAATAGTAGGGAAAGATCTTGGAGGTGTCTGATAAACCATGTATCCACATAATGAGGAATTTTCTTACCTCACACACACCAACCTGAGCAGGTCATATAATCCCCTGAGACTCATTCCTGTCATAGTTCTAAGGTTTGGTGTTTCTGGCAATCAGCAAGGGCAGGTACCTTTGAAGCATTCATTAAATTCCCATTTGTTGATAAGTGAAGTTGCCTAATCTTGTCATAAGTGAATGAAGTACACAGTGTGATCTGGTCAAATTGACTCTCTGAGTGTCCAGGGAAGGTATAAGCATCAAGCAGTGGAGCAAGAATTTGCCAAAGAAAGGTATGAAGAGTGAGTGAGAAGGAAGGAGGAAAGGCAGAAGAAATCTAGCAGAAGCCACTGTGCTAAGTTGATCCAGCACATCTGGATAGCATGACACCAGCACTCAATTTTAAACTCTGTTCCATGTTCTGGCTCCTCATATCAATAACTCTCACTGATTCTGAAGATTCCAACTGTCATATCCTTGTACTTCATATTTGCCTTATCCACATTAGGTTTCCTGAGCTTGCTTTTGATCTCCATGACCAGAAATGTGTCCCCGCACATCTGGACTACTATGACACCACTTAGCTCCATGTAAATTTCTGCAAATGGTCACTGACATACTTACTCAGGTGTACATTGGTTTCCTGTGTCTTTCATCTCTGTTCCGACTTTAGGCAATTATTATTCTGACCTTTTTTACATTTCTCCCTAGATTACTCACATCTGAGAGTTGCTTAGAGACCTGTGTCCCAAAATACTCCCCAAGTGTTCTATGCCATTCACAGATGTTGCTTGAACTTTCACCAGGTCCACCGTTACAGTGGTACTGACTGTTTCCCCAGGACCAATGAAACAAGCACCACCTCTAAAACTGTTAAAATGCAGGTTTCCTAGGTTACATCTCAATCAATCATTCTGAGAGAAAGACCCAGACTGTTTTAAAAAGCCCTACATATGATTCAAATAAAGGCCAAAGCTGTCTGTTTTAAGCACCACTACATAAACCAAGTTAATGAAAGAAACAAATGAGTCATTGTCTTTTAGGCTTAGAAACCATTAGACTGTAGCGTATTAAATCACTTCATAGGGAATACAAGGAAATAAGTGTTGCCTTAAAGAAAAGTTTGAGATATGAACTTAAAAGAAAATTGATTTCTGGAATGAAATACCTAGGAGCAGCAGAGAGGAGGTAGATTGAAGGAGACAAGGAAGGAGGGTTACTGTCCACAACAACTCAAATTTGCCAGGGTCTCTCAGATGAACAAAGTAAACATGCCATAGTATTTCATCCAAAGTTGGGCAGATGAGATATCTGTCCTCTGATTTCTTCTCTACTATCTGTGTTTGCCTGGGAAGGTACAAATGCTGTTGCACCATAGTCTACACCTGTGTAACTGGAGTCTCGACTCCTGGGACTGCCAGGTGGAGATGGCCAAAAGTCAGTTTAAGCAAGGGCTCAGGTGAATTTATTGGGGATACAGGGGTCAGGGAATCAATCCTGCCAATGCCTGCCAACAGGGGGCTGGATTACCCAGGTCTGTTATGCAGAAAGGAGAAGCCCGTGTTTCTCTTCTACTCTGGGAGTAGAACCCACTAGCACCCTCGACTGGCCATGCAAAGTTTTAACCCATTTCCACAGTACCAGTTGGTCACTTTGTATTTCAACCTCACGACATTTTTATTTTTACTTTAATTATATATCGATGAGTTGTGAGAGGTGCTTCATCAAGACTTATTAATTCCAACATTAACCATGCTTTGCAACTCACCATTGTTATCTTACACACTTTGCATAAATCTTGGTATCCACACAAACCTAGATGAAAGTCGGGATTTAAAACATAGCTTAAGTGAATGCAGATAATTACAATCCTTGATTTAGACTACTAACCAAAGAGATATTTTCAATCCATCAAAAATTCAGTTTATTTACAAAAAATAGGAGTTTTATAAAGAATCAAAAGAAAAACAAAAATTAATATTAAAGTGTCTCTCCTGCCAGGTGGTGGTGCTAGCCTTTAATCCCAGCACTCAGGAGGCACAGGCAGGTGGATCTCTTTGAAGTTGAGGCCAACCTGGTCTACAGAGTGAGTTTCAGGACAGCCAGAGTCACAGCAGAGAAACTCTGTCTTAAACCAAAAAAAAAAAAAAAAAAAAAAATTATCTGTTCCACTTGCATTTAATTAAAAATTTATAGTTTATAAAGGAAAGATTACACTTTCCTTTCTCAAAAAAATATTTTCAAACTAGAGATTTCTTCATGGTAACAAAATCATCATATAGTAACAGATTAATCATATCAGTTACATATTTAGTGAACTCAATTTTCCTGCATTTCATCATCAAATCTGTACTCTAGAAATGAGTGTGTTATTGGTTGATCAAGCAATGTTCTGCTCCATCCCTAATCCACAGTAAAAGAGCCTACTATATTTGAGCAGGCAGAATAAAATCTACCTATCCCAACATACCTTGCTACTATGTATGTCTATGTAACTAAACCTCACTAGTAAGACTTAAGTAGAAATGCCATATGTTGGCTCTGGGAGTGCTCTAAATTCTATCCTGCACATACTTTTGTCTTTAGTTACTTTATCCATGTCTCCTTCCTGCTAACTGACACAGCTGTAATGACTTTTCAATTATTTGTTCCTTTAAGCTCTCTGGAAGAAGTCAACAAACTGTAGCCCACGGGATAAGTTCAGCCACATGACTGTTTTTATATAGCTGGCAGGCAATGATGGGTTTATATTATTTTTAATGCTGGAAAAAATCAGAGAAGAACAATATTTCATGACACGAAAATCACAAAGAATTCAAGTGTCAGTATTCATTAAAAAATGCATTGGAACAAAGCCACGTTCATTCATGTACTTAATGCTGTTTTTGTGCTTTATTGGCAGAGTTGAGCCTTTGAGAAAAAGACCATATGGCCCCCCAAAAATAAAACATTTATCATCTAGCATTTAAAAAAAATGTTGAATTCCTAATGTTAGTAATGGAAGCCAAATCAGGCAACGGAACAAGATAGAAAACAGAAGGACCCCAAATTCTCCAACAGCTCATAGAACTGAGTTACTATTCAACCCTTGATTGAATACATTGGGACCAACATGTAAAAGAAGACTCCATTCTATGATGTCACGGACCCTCAGTTTCTCACTCCTTTCTTCATCCTACCTGCCATGTATCTCTCAAGTCCATCCCACAGAAGGATCACATTTCCCCATCTCTTGTCTTTGGCATAAACTAGTAAGACTATAGCAGACTATACGCAAACAAAAGCTTGAAATATGATATGCACATTTTAGTCTATCTTATGGAGACATGAGAATAACATGGTCTGAAATCATACTGATCCATGGAGAGAGAGAGAGAGAGAGAGAGGAGAGAGAGAGAGAGAGATGAAAGAGAGAGAGAGAGATCTGAAGTTCACTCACTTTGCAAGCTACAATTGAGAAAGAACCAATCCAGTAACACACTGATGTACAGTCTTAGTTCAGACTGCCCCATCTAGCCAATGTACAAAGTGCCTGGCTGATCTACACCATTAAGTTTGGAGGGTGGTTTGTTCTGCAGCAAAAACGTATTAATACATGTGCTGATGTTGTCTCTGTTACTTGTAACAAAACACTAACCTGTACTGCTTGCTGATTATGACACTCCTCCTAAGAGAACACATGCCAAGCTTTCTGAAATAATCAGCTATCCCAACAAGGCAGAATCTAACAGACCTGTATTGAAAAATATAAAAGCCTAAGTCTTCCATATAACGTTTATGCAATTATTAGGCATTCAGTTTAGCCTTCCTGAGCTTTGGGTTCCCAATGTGTAATGTGACATATTCTCTCCACATCATGGATTGTTTCATAAGTTAATAAGATAACATAATGTATGCAAGAATTTAGTATGGCATAAAACTGTAAAAGTGACCATCATTGAGGGTTTACTATGTGGCCATATATATGCTAAAGCAATCCTGTGAAAACTATTCTATTTAAATATTCAAAGTACACAGTGGATAAATGAAAAATAAATACACACTACATTTAAACAGTTCCCTCAAGGACTGTTAGAAAATGGCAGAGCTGGGAACTAACACCTGGAAGCCTCAGTCTAGAGTCTAGATTCTAACTCGAACACTTAGCATCTTCCGTCCATTTTCATTCTTATATCCCTTAACGACAAATTTCTATTTTCTCTCAGTTAAAAAAAAAAAGACTGTTTACTGAAAACAAAGTATTTTTAAAAGCCAGGTTGCTAGCACCCAGGTCCACACTCAAACCAGTGTGGTTCTGGTAGGCTCTAAGTCATGAACTCATGTCCAGAGTTCCAGTCACTTGTAGAAGCTGCGTATTTCCACACTAAATATCACCAAGATTGGTGTCAGCCTCTAAGCCCAGGCTAGCAGTGAATGAGGGCGCACTTACAGACTACCACCGAAAGACATTCAAAGCCAGGATTGTTTGAAACACAGCCATAGACACTATGGAAGGAGGATGAGTATGGAGTAAGAAGAAAGGAATGAGAGAGAAGAAATTAACCTGGACTCGTTAATTGTTTTTGAGTAACAAGTTTGTGAGGAGGTTTCTCTGATTCATAAGCTAAGAAATTAGGCTGCTTCAGAATTATGTATGAAATATCTAGGAACCTTGAGAAGAAATGCTATTAATGTAAATTTTCTCTCGTCCTGTAAATACTATTATCTCCACTATAAGAGAAACATGCTTAAGTCCCTGATTTCTCTGGGTCTTCATTCTCTGTGACCCTTAATTAACTCAGTAGAGTGAGCCAAAAATGCCTGCTTTGTATTTCCAGCTACATTTTTTTTTTTGATTCTATACTCCCTGTGAACTCAAAGGTGCCCGGATTGAAAACGTTAATCTCCAAAGCAGTATTAGTTACTAAGCTACCAGCTCTATTTCCATGGTTTTAAAAAATACCTCAGACAGAGATTTGGAAAGAACATCTCCAAAATCTGGGATCAATCAGGAAATCACTCCCTAAAAGTCTTGTTAGCTCCATTAAGTGTTTCCATCTAAAGAATGAGTTCGACTTTAGAACAGTTCCAAATCCTCTGAATTAATTTTCCATTTTCCTTTCTGCCACTCCAGCTCTCCTGTTCATATATGCCTTCTGGGTTTTTTTTTTCCCCAGCTTGGCAGATATTTGAAAATTTTAATGAGTAAATTCAAGTTCTTAAATTAATTCATAAGAATAGGATTATACCAATCTACTCTGTCCAGTAAATTATCACTTTAAATTAAATCACCAAGCAACCAGAGTTCATATACTTATAAAGATCAGCACAATACACCAGAGACTGTCTAAACATTTCATAACTTTTCTGGAATGTGCTGTTGCCATTCTTCATAATCTATATAAATGTATGGGACTTGGCCAAAGAACACAAGCACGGTCTGCTGTCCAAATCTTATCAAAGCTTGAGCAAAAAAAGGAGAGTGATTCTAAGAGCTTGTGGTCTATAGCCCACGTGGGACACCCACCGTTTTAATTCAGGGATTTCCACATCGTGTTCTAGAGTCCTGCTGTTGGGTTTCAAGAACAAGAGAGGTCAAATTGGCAGGTTTCAGAGCCTGTGTTTCCCACCTAAAGCAAGAGACTTGTGTTTGTCTTGGGGTTTTGCCATAGATTTCATTTGAAAAGAAGGGAGATTCTGACACTAAAAACCTATGAAAACTAGTACTTTAATAATGCTACTTAAGTAAGTACTGAACAACAGAAATCTTCATGATTATACCAGGCCATATTGGTGCCAGAGCAATAATGATCTTCAACATTGCTATTTTAGGAGCACATCAAGAAAATATACAGTTAAACTCTTAACACAGCTATTATGACTAATTATTAACATCTCATATATGACAACACTTGAAAAAGCTTTCTTGGAGTTAAAGGATAAAAAGTTTTGCATATTATTGAGAAATAAAGCAATATCTAATATGATTTTCATTTTAATTCTTTTATTTCTTAGGAACTTAGAAGCAAATGTCTGTCTTAGAGATTAACTCTGCAAACTATGTCATGACTTTCTTTTCACCATTTGCTAATTTATGTTTTTGCTAGGTTTAGGTTACATTGTTTCATTGCTTCACTCTTTTATCAGGTTGTATCATATACAACAGAATAAACAGAAATACATTTTCTCTCAGGTAGAAGGGCTTTGCTCTTTGGGAAGATCCAGTGCTCACACCTACCCTCTCTCTTCTTAGACCTGTAGTCTGATTTCCTTGCCTTGAGGGTGGTAATGGATGGTATACCCATGTCGTCCCCATTGAAAGGAAAGACACATGAAAGCAGGCAGGGCTCAAAAGGCAGACAAGCTTTCTTCCCCAAGAATGCAACAGGAAAATGTACATACCATTTCAACACAAATACCGTTAGCTGCACTAGTCGTACATGCAGTCTTTATAATTGTGATTTCATTGTTGGATTCTTCAGTAGATTCCTTGAAGGTATATAATGCCCTTAAAAAACTGCCATATTAATAAATAATACAACTGACATATGGCAGATGTTAGGATGGAGGTAAGTAAAAAATGCTTAAGATGATCATTTTAATATAGACCTCCAGGTGAACTTGGGTTGGGATAAATGAGAAAAGAAGAAACAAGGCTGATCTATACAAGAGTCACAAAGGCACCACAAGGCTTTATTAGTTCATAAGGATACTTTGAAAGTCTGATCAGAAAACTATCAGAGACTATTCTATATATCCCTCTCCGACTCTAATTCCCATTAACCTGAATTTTCAATATGGGCATAGATATTTCTTCTTAAATCTGCCTCATCAGCTTCTCATGATACTGATCTGATCATCATCAAAGAGATTTGCCTCTTTGAGGTCTTCGGCCCGACTGTGTAGTGAACAAGAAAAAGTCCTTCTGGACAGGACTTCTCACTGGTTTATGATCTCATGGGTAGTATAGGGGTTATTATGACAAGAATAAATAGTGCTTCTTTCTCCTCACTGCCTCAAGTACACTTGTGCCTAATTATGTTGATAATATGCTAAAATGTGATTATTTTTCCATTGAAAAAATCTAGGTAACACTAAAGGTGTTTCTTTAATACTACAATTTCAAACTGACACTTATTCAACAAAGATCTCTTCTGCTGTCTATCTTCAGATTGGTTGATACAACTCTCAAAACTGTATATATCAGGCTAATAGTAAAAAATGAGATACCTGTCTACAATGAGAATAAAAGTGAATCATAAGCAAACAGTCTTAAAAGATTCCTAATGTGTTTCTCTTAATGGACCAAATCATAAAAGGCCAATACTCAAATAAAACCTACTAGAAACAGACAGAAATGGTAAAGGAGACTTGAGGCAATATTCAAGAATATTCACTCAAAATAAACAAGCCTAGACTACCAAGGATATTTTACATGCATCCTCATTCTGTGCCCTAGTACTACAGAGAAAGAGTAACAACACAAATGACTCTATGGTAATTAAAAACCAACTTCATTGAATCATGATTTTGGCATTTGTTATTAGAACTAAAAGTCATGAATATTTTATCGCTACTATGTCTGCAATCAAATGAACTAAATTAGAAGTACTAGAAATCAAGAAGAAAAATTACCATGCTTCTGATGATAATATCACTTAGAGGCAATCAGCATTAAAAGTTATTAGACTTAACAGAAAGCTTGCTAAGTAACTGTAAAGCAGAAAATTGAGAAAACTAAATAATTTTCCCGTATACCAATTGCTTATATTTTAGAAATAAATTAGAAACTAATTTAAATGCAAGGAAAATACAAAATATAAAATGTATGAAAAAACATGATTTTAAGGTGTGCACACAAACAGTTTAATTTTCAATTAATATTTTAATTTTTTGGAAATTATAGTATGATTACATCATTCTTCCTACTCTTCTCTTACTCCAAACCCTCCCATATAACACCCTTACTCTCTTTCAAATTCATGACTTCATATTACTTAACTGTTGTGATATATATATGTATATGTATCACAACACACACACACACATGTTATATATATATATATATATATATATATATATATATATATATATATCACCCTAAATACATAAATGCAATATGCAGAGTCTGTATATTACTTGTATGTATGTGTTTTCAGGGATGAACATTTGATATTGGATCTCCAATCCAACTGGTATGTTCTTTTCTGGGAAAGGCTGTTTCTCCAGATCTCAACATTCCTTAATTACCTTTGTGCAGGATTGAGGCCTTGTCAGTTTTCCATTGTCCATGTTAGCACATTTATTGGTGCTGGCCTTGTTCCCATCACCTTCAGGCAGTCATTTTGGTGAGACTTTATGGTCGCAGGCTCTGATATCCCTAGGAGACACAGTCTCACAGCAATCTCCATGTACCTCTTACTATGTATGCCTCTTCTGCGATGTCCCCTGAGCCTGAGATGGCAGAGTTGTGCTACAGATGTATCAGTTGGGACTAGGCTCCACAACTCTGCAGTTTGATTGTCCATGGTTTTCTGTCATGGTCTCTATCTGATGCAAAATGTTCTTTTGATAAATGATGGAAACTACCTTTATCTGTGGGTATAAGGACAAATAATTAAAATGTAGTTAGGAATTATGCTGGTTTACTAAAGTAGCAGTTGTAGATTCTCCTCTAAGACCCACAACTTCACTAGCCCTAGATAGATACTTGGCCAGGTTTCCAGTATCAGCTACAATTTCCCTCTTCTTGAACAGATCATAAGTCCAATTAAAGAGCCTTGGGTTATTATCAAGATACACGTGGCACTACTACACACTTAGAGTTATTATTCCATGCTGGTCATTGTTATGGTCCATAGGTATCATAGCTCGGTAAGACTGTAGTTTTTTCCCCTCCTTTGGAAGCTTGCATGGCACCTACTTGTGTGGAACCATGAAAGTTGACTCTCAGGGTGGTGGCATTTGGATCAGTTCCAGCTTAAGGGCCTCTGGGCCCTGTATCTGTAGTTCATGGAGTTTTCAACAACAGGGACTTACTTTCCACCTCTGGGAGACAACAAAGGAAAATAGTAATAGACTGTAAGGTTTGGAGAATCTCTTGGACAACCTTGACCAATAACTTAAAAGATGGTTTCTTATGCCTGGTGTTGGGGTTTGGGATGATCTATGGCTCTTGGGAAAACCATTGTCAACAAGATGTGAAATTTTTTTATATTTTATATGTATATTTATGCACCAACTTATGTGTATTATAGTAATTTTCAGGTAGATGGCTAATAGTATACTTCCTTATTATTTTAAACATCCTTTCTGTTATTTTATCCTTCTCATTTTACTGTTTTATCTTCATACATCCTCCCTAGTTAGATCAACTCCCCATTTTCCCACTTCTTCAGATCATTCATACCCTAATATTATCCTCTCTATGGCTACCCCACTCCTTATCCCCCACCCTGCATCCCTGCAATGGTTCCTTTTATTACTTTATGGTTCATGTAGATACATCAGGTTATCTACTCACATCTGAAGATTTGGAGCTAAGAACATCAGAACAGATAAAGTATGCAGTATTTGTCTTTCTGGGTCTAATTTTCTTCACTCCATACATCATTTCCTAGTTTAATCTATTTATTGTCAAATTATTTCATCATTTCATTTTTCTTTGCAGCTGAAAAGTATTCCACAGTATGTATGTACATTTCCATTAGCCATTCCTCAGTTGAAAACATTTAGGTTGCTTCCATTTCCTAGCCATTGTGAATAGAACAGCAGTGACTATTGCTGAGCAAGTATCTGTGGAGTATTATGTTGAGTCCATTAGGCATATGTCAAGAACTGGTAAAGCTGGATCATATGGTACATTCATTTTTAGATTTTTTTTTTGAGGATTCTTCATACTGATTTCCGGAGTGGCTGGACCAATTGTCAACCTTACCAACAGGGAATGGGGGTTCTATTTTCCTTATGATCTCTCTAGTATTTTTGTTGGTTATTTTGTTGACCTTTGACATTTTGACTGGGGTAAGATGAAAACTCAAAATTATTTTGATTTGCATATCCCTACTTGATAAGGAAAATAAACATTTTTGAGATATTTCTTAGCCATTTTTTTTCTTCTTTTGAGAACTCCATGTCAGATCACAGGCCTAGTTATAGAGTCAATTGAATTTTTTTTTTTTTACTCTGTGTTTTTTGAGTTCTTTATATATTCTGGACACTAATCCTCAGTCCAATTTATAACTGACAAAAACTATCTCCCATTGTGTGGGCTTCCTCTTCACCTATGCAAAGCCACTTCATTTTGTGAATCCCACTTGTCGATTGTTGGCCTTAATTCTTGGGCAAATGGAGTCCTCCCTATTCTGGAAGTTCTTTCCTATATCATATTCTATAGAATACTTCCTGTGTTTTCTTCCAGCAGTTTTATTGCTAGGTTTTATATTTAAGTCTCTGGTCCATTTGGAGTTAGCTTTTGTGCAAGGTGATAGACAGTCTCATTTCATTCTGTGAATGTGGACATCTAGTTTTCCCAGTATCATTTGTTGAAGATGCTTTCTTTTTCTCCAGCATATTTTTTTGGTCTTGTTGCTAAATTTTAAATAACTTAAGTTTTGTGTACTCATGTTTGGGTCTTTGATTTTGTTCTATTGATCAGCAGGTCTTTTTCTGCCAGTGCCACATTGTTTTTATTACTATGGCTTTGTAATATATTCTGAAATCTGAAATGGTAATTCCTCCAGCATTGTTCATTTTGCTCAGGATTGTTTTGGCCATCCAGGATCTTTTGTGGTTCCATATAAATTTCAAGATAGTATTTTTTTTTTTTCTGTGAAGAATGATACAGGGATTTTAGTTGTGATTATACTGAATCTGTAAATGACTATTTTCATTGTAAACTATTGTAAATGTAATGACTATTGTAAAATGATCATTTCCATTATATTAATTCTCCCAATCCATGAGCATGGGTTGTCTTTCCATTTTCTAATATTTTCCCATCTCTTCCTTCATAGGTTTAAAGTTCCACTATAAAAGTTCTTAACTTCCTTGGTTATATCTATTCCTAGACATTTTGCTTTCTTTGAGGCTATTGTGACTGGAAGTGTGCCCATGACATCTTTCTCTGTATGTTTGTATCCTGCCCCTTGCTGAATTTATTTTAGGTACTGCAAGTATGCTAGCAGAATTTGAGAGATCTATTATGACAAATAAACATCTGCAAACAGAGGCAGTTTAACTTCTTCTTTTCCTATTTGTATGTCATTAATTTCCTTCTCTTGCCTTATTACTTCAGCTAGTGCTTCAAGCATGATATTATAAAGGAATGGGAATAATTGACAACCCTACCTATTTCCTGATTTTAGTGGGGTTTCTTCAAGTTTTTCTCTACATAAGGTGATGTTGGGTGTGGGTATCTCACACATAACTTTTTAATATGATAAGGTATGTTCACTCTAGTGTTATATGCTTCGGGACTTTTATCACGAAGGAATGTCCAATTTTGTCAAAGGTTTTTTTCAGTATCAGTTGAAATGATCATGTGAGGTTTGGGTTTAAATCCACGTATGTAGTTTATTACACTTAGTGACTTATGGATACCAAAATATCCCTGAACTTCAGGGATAAAAACCACCTTGACATGTTCATTAGATATATTGCTGCATCTTTTTTCCTTTTTTTCTTGTAGCTTTACCAAGTTTAGTATTAAAGTGATACTGGCTTCGTAGAAGTAGTTTCAGAGTGCTCCTTCTGTTTCTACTTTTTAAAAATAAATTAAGAAGGATTGGCTGTAGATCTATTTTCAGAATCTGGTAGATTTCTGCTGTGAATACATCTGGCCTTGGACATTTTTTAGTTGGAAGGCATTTTATTATCATTTCAATCTCCTCATTTGTAATGGGTCTGCTTAGGTTGTTGACTTCTTGGTTTAATTTTGGTGGTTTGGCTAAATCTAGAAATTCATTCATTTCTTTTAGATTTTCCAACTAATAGAGTACAGGTTTTCAAAACATTCTCTTACAATATTCTGAATTTCTTTGGTGTCTATTGAAATGTTTCCCTGTCCACTTCTGATTTTGTTAATTTGGGTCCTTTCTTTCTTTCTTTAGATTAATTAGGCCAAAGGTCTATCATTCTTATTTATCTTCTCAAGGAATCTGGTCTTAAATTTCTTGATTCTTTGTATTGTTTTATTTGTTTCTAAATCATTTCTGCTGTGATTTTTATTATTTCCTGATATCAACTAGGTTTAGATCTGGTTCACTCTTGCTTTCTCAAATTTTTGAGTTACGTTATTAAGTCATTTATTTATACTATTTTTGATTTTCTTGTTGAAAAAAATTCATACAGTACATTCTGATTATGATTGTCCACTTCTCAATTCCCTCCAGGTGTTCCCCAACTCCCCATTCACCCAACTCCATAGCTTGTCTTTCTTCCTAGAAAGAAACAAACTAGCAAACAGACACACAAGATATATTTCTGATGTAAGCACTTAGAACTATAAATTTCCCTCTTGGCACTACTTTCATTGAGTCCCAGAGGTTTTGTTTGGTTGTACTTTCATTATTTCTTTCTTGACTTCTTCTCTGATCCATTCAGTAACGGGTTGTTTAAGTCCCATAAGTTTGTGTATTTACTATAGATTTGTTTGCTAACAATTTTAAGTTTTATTGTATTATGGTCAGATGGGATACACTGAGTTATTTCAATATTTTGAATTTATAAATATTTGTTTTGTGTCACTAATTGTAGTATATTTTAGAATTTGTAATCTTTGGTGTTTGGGTGGAATATTATATATATATATATATATGTATATATGTATACATATATATATATATCAGTCAAGCCATTTTGATATGCAATGTAAATTTATTCTGATGTTTCTCTGTTTAGTTTTTGTTAAGCTATCTATTGGTGAAAGTAGGGTGTTGAAATCACTTTCTATTAATGGGTTGAAGTTAGTCTATGTATTTAAATCCAGAAGTATGTTTTTAATTAAATTTGGCGCCTCAGAGTCGGGTGCATATATGTTTAGGATAGTAATGTATTCTTCGTTAACTGTTTCCTTGATTAGAACAAAGTGTCCCTTTTTATTTCTTTGATTGATTTTAGTTTGTAGTCTGTTTTGTCAAGTATTAGGAGAGTAACACGTTCTTGCTTCCTGATCCTCTTTGATCAGAGTTCTTTTTGTCCACCCTTTTACACTAAGGTGGTGTCTATTTTTAAAGCTGATATATTTCCTGTAGACAGACAGGAGATCGATGGATTTTGTTTTTTGATACATTTAGAATGCCTGTATCTTTTGATTAGAGAATTGAAGCCATTACTATTTAAACCTATTACTGAAATATATGTGTTAATTGCAGTCAAGTGTTGCTAATTCTTACTATTGTTGTTTGTATTCCCAGTGGTACTTTGTGTTTCATTAATTATAGCTTTGTATTCCGTCTAGTCTCATGGCTACACTGAGCCCAAAATAATTACTTCCTATATTCTTCAGGCTGTTTATATTGTAGAAAGTTTTTCTTTCTCCCTCAACTTTGACAGATTGTTTTGGTGGGTATGTTAGTCTAGATTGGCCATCATGGTCTATTAAGATTTAAAATTTATTGTTCCAGGCTCTTTTGGCCTTCAAAATTTCCATTGAAGAATCAGCTGTTACTCTGATGGGCTTTCATTTATCCAGGACTTATATCTTCTCTTGCCACTGTTAATATGCTTTCTTTGATCTGTATACATTTAACTATGATATGCTATGGAGATTTTCTTCCGTTTGGTGTTCTATGTGTTTCTTGTGTCTGTATAGATATGCATTTTCTTAATTTGGGAAGTTTTCTCATATAATCTTATTGAAATGTGTCTATGCCACTGACTTGGGACTCTTCTCCCTCATCTCTTCCTATAATTTGAAGGTTTGGTCCCATTTCCTGTATGTTTCTTTCATGTGTATGAGACTTTTTAATTTTTCATATTCTTTGCTTATTTCATCTAGATCTTCTGCTTTATCTTTGAATCTTGATGTGTTGTCTTAGGCTTGATTCAATCTTTTCGTGTGGCTTTCCTTTGAGTTTCCCAGTTAGTTTATTGAGTTTTTCAAGTCCATCTTCATTTCAACTTGAGTCTTCACTATTTCTACCTCCATTGATTTCTATTTTCAAATACTGGCTTGCTTTTGTGATTTCCATCAGCCTTATGTTTGTGTTTTCTTAAGCACCAGTCAAGTGTTTATTCTCATTAAGTTCTTTCTCTTTACATTCATGTAACTGTCTCTTTGTGTTCTTTAAACTCTTTGAATTCTTTGAAAAAGTTTGTTACTATTCTTAAAAATTCTGTGGACTCTAGGTAACCCTCATTGTCAAACACTTCCTCATGACTGGTGAGGTTTGTAGGCAGTAATGGTGGGTGGGGACACTGCTTTGATCTTACATTTTGTTTGTATTTTTGCATGAGATCTGGGAATGTGGGCTTTTTTTAGTGCTGTGTCTAGTTATACTCAAGAGAAGGATGTGAAGAAGCCAAAATGTTAATTTTTAATGAAGGATTTAAAGGAGTTGAATACATATTGAATTAAATCATGTTCATAATTTAAGACATGCAATATTACAAGAACATTGATCATTTCTCTTTTGGATTTTACTATTATCTAACTAAGCAAAACACGATTTTTGAAACATTCGGAGTTGATTCTAAGTTAGTTAGAAAAATTAATAGCATGATAAAGAAAAGAAAGTTAAGTTGGCAAAGCTAAATTTTAAGACACTATTGCTAAATGTACCACACACCTTGGTTGCAAGGTTTAAAGAAAAAAAACTATGTGAGATAGAAGCTTTCTGCCTGTTGACTAGCTTTCATGATGCTAGAAGGTATTATCTAGGCTGCCAGAGGGAAAATGGCATCAATAGCCTTGCCCATCTGTGAGTGCTGTTTCTATAATACCAACCTGCAAAGCAAAATAGGCAGACTGGTATAATAGTGGCACAGCTGTTATATGGAACTAACCATTACATAGGATTAACCATTCTATTTCTGGATTTGAGATTTGCTTCATAAGAATAAATTCATACCTGGTACTGTAAACCCAATCAAAAGCCTATGGATGAGGAGGTCTTGGGTCCTATGGGCAAACTTAATACTATTGTTTAGCTAAATTGCCACAATACTAAGCTGTTTATATTTGTATTTACACTATATTTATATTTATATTTATATTTATACTTATATTTATACTATAAACAAATTCTACTCCCAGCTTTACCCAGAGAAGCCTCTTTTACAATGAATGCTAGGAATGTGTGGCTGCTCACAGTACTGAGAACAGATAGTGACTGTGCTACACAAACAGCCAAGTCACAGAAGCCAAAGGTGCACTAAGGCATTCACAAGGACACATCAAACAAGACATTTACAGCATCTCCCACAAGGATTATCAAAAACAAGTCATGAATGTGGGAAAGGAAGTTACAGGAAGCATTGAGGTAATAGAGATGGGAGGGAAATTGAAAACTGTAATAACCAGAATGAATACTGAACATGTATGAAATTGTCAAAGAACAAACTCAATACAAGTTATTTTTAGTACAGGTGAGCAGAGAACATTATCTAGCACCTTCATGTGCCAATCAATATACATCATTAATAATACACAGTAAGAGAATGCTGAAAGTATGAGAAATATAAAATGCGTGTTATAATCAGTAAGACCAATGGTGGCAGCACAGATGGAGGCATGTCTCCACACTATTGACAAGGGCAGACTGGGAACTTTCCTTCATTTTTTTAGGGGTTTCCACTCAGGTAGACACAGATCATTGGCTTTGCTATGATGCAGAGAAAAATCTCAAAATGAGCCAATTTTTAAGGATGTGGCCCCTGTTAGATCACTTACCCTAGAGTGTATGGGAAGGACCAACTCAACTTCATAGGCTTAAAATTAAAATAAAGACACAAAGCGGGAAGTTGGACCTGGGACAAGCTGAAAAAGGTTGCTAAGTTTGATCAAACGCATTCTGTGAACTTCTCAAACAATTACTTTAAAAAATAAAATTTTTCAGGATGTGTCAGTTATAATCAGAGTTAGGATTTACCAAAAAAAAAAAAAGTTTGTTTAAGATTTATCTTATTTGTTGTGGGTGAGTGTTTTGCCTTCATGTAGTTTCTTACAACGTACATGCAGTGCCTGAGAAGTCCAGCAGAGAGTGTTGGTTCCCCTGGAACTAAAGTTACAGACAATTCAGAGCCACCATGTGAATGCTGCTAATCAAACTCTGGTTCTCTGAAAGATCAGTTAGTGCTCAGAACCATGGAGGCATCTCTCCAACCTTCAAAAGACACTTATAACATCCATTAGAGTTAGGAAAGAGGGGCAGGCATTGGGAAAGAGAGTAAGCCACACCTGAGAGCACAGGTGTGGGCTTCCGGGAGAGTCCTACTTCCTTGTCTTTATAGCAGTCATGCACATGATGTTGTTGATTGGGGGTTATTACCTTGAATGGTTGCTAAGGGATTTAAACAGGGTCGAAGGGTGGTTCTTGCAGTGTATCTTGAACAGAATCACAATTAAGAATGTGAAAGTCTGGATTACAAGGAGGTGGGAAATTAGGATAGCTTCCCTATAAAACAGTGGTTCTCAACCTTCCTAATCTGTGATCCTTTAATACAGTTCCCCATGTTGTAGTGACCACCAACCATAAAATAATTTTTATTGCTATTTCATAACTGTAATTTTGCTACTTTAATGAACCATAATGTAAATATCTGCTATGCATATGGTCTTATGAGAGCTTCAAAGGGTCATAACCCACAGGTTGAAAATTGCTGCTGTAAAGGAAGTTAATGGTTTTGTTTGTGAACTTGAATCAACCAAACCTGGTCTATGGAAGAGATGCCTTTTGTGTCCCTATTGTTTCTTCTATATCCACTGAAATTGAAGTATTAAAGTTCAAAAGTGATAAACTCTGTGACTCCTACCTTCCTTATCATTCATATCTCTAGATCAAAATGTCTCTGATCTCTTGGCTAATGGTGACCCCTTGATCTATTCTTCCCCCCTCACTGTGTCATATTTCTCCTGCAGATCTTTTCAAATAGGCATGCATACCACAGGGCTATGAAGAAACTCTCCTAGGGCATGAGATAAATGTTAGATCTTCTATTTACATGTAGTGCTAAAAGTCAGTGCACACAAAATAAGAAAAAAAATGTATTCATACATATTAGGAAGATAATTGAGTACTTTCTCATAAAGCTGCTGTGAAGACTACTTAAGTTAGAATGGGACTTGGAAAAAGTAGTTACTTTAACTTTTTGTGTACTTTTCTTATTGTCTTGGCAATGCTGAGGACCAAACCAAGGGCTTCACAAGTGCTCTAGCACTCAGCTGCATCCTCACCTGGGAGACTGTACCAGTGTCACATAAACTAGTAATAAAAAGACTTCTGTACCAAAAATTGAAGTAAACTAGTTAAGTGAAGATGCTGTTTAAAAATTAAGTCTACAATATAAGTCAAAACATCAATGCATACAAAAAGCACATTCTGAGATAGAAAGAAAAAGTGGTGAACTAATCCATTCAACTCCAGTGTCTAATTTTCATACGGTAGTAATAATGGCAACAGTAAGGCATTCTCACCTACACATTAAATAACTCAGGAACACACCTGAAACTTTATAAATCATATCAGCAGTCACAGAGCTTATTTATTGAAAATTACAAGTCCGACATCCTCAAATTACTTTGTAAAAACTAACCACTGTCAAGGAAGATAGAAATTTCTTAGCTACATTTTAGTATAAGATTGCATAGCTGCAGGGCAAATTAACAAAAGCATAAATATTTTGATGATTGTTCAAAATCATGAAAACTGGAGAGGGTGAAAAACACTCTGTAAAGAAGCAATGAAACAAAAGCATTTAAACAAAATGAACTTAGACCAGAGTATCAGACAGCTCTGTTGCAAGGGTTAACTGAAAGGCTGGGTTCCAGGGTTCTGTTTTTAAGATATAGGTTCAAATAGGGGTTGAAGAGATAGCTCAGCAACTAAGAGTGATTGCTGCTCTTCAAGAGCACCTGAATTTGGTTTCCAGCATCCATGTAAGGATGGATGTTCATAACCACCTATAATACTATACCCAAGAGGTCTGCTACCTGCTTCTGGCATCTTTGGACACACACACACACACAGGATGAGGGAAAGTGAGAGAGAAAGAGAGAGAGAGAGACAGACAGACAGACATAAAGAGAGAAAATAAACCTTTAAAAAATGAATATATTCAATCACATTATCTTCACTGTAAACTGACATGGCTCAGCAATATAGTCATAAAATGTTATTACTATCTTCATTGACATTAGGATGCAAGGCTATTTTACTATTAACAATAACACAGAATTTAAAAGAAGTAACAATTGAATCTTGATTCATTTCTCTTTTGGGTAATCCTATAATATAAATACATACTATCAATACTATGGTGCCGGCAATATAATTTATAAGCAATATTTATATGGAACTTCCCAAGCAATCAAAATGACTGGGAAATAAGCGCAGTTCTAGTCTTTGATTCTCACAGCTGCTAAACATATTCCCTTAATAATGTTTGAATCATGCTGTGTGTGTCTTTAAAACTGTTAATGGCTCCCTGTGCCCTTGTGAACAAAATGCAAACTCCTCAATAAAATATGTGAGTGACCAGGTCGTTTTCAGTATAATATCTATGAGGCAGTCCTCATCCCATCAGACATGATTATTTCCAATATTTCCACAGCAATTGCCTTGCAAGGCCAGCATGAATGATTTTATTCTGCCAGCATCATTGGTAATGTCTGTGCAACAGTGAATAGAATTGTTGATAAATTCATGAACTCTGTGGTAGTCCTCAGAACTCTCGTCAAAGCATTGGCAATGAATCTATCTGAATTTCACTCCCTCACCTTTCAGTTGGAAAAAATGGAAGATGAGTAAGAAATAAAACATGTGGTTTGAATGAGAAATGTTTGCCATAAGCCCATGTACTTGAGTGCTTGGTCCCCAGTTAATGCAGTTTGGAGATCTATGCAACCTTGGGACATAAAGCCTTACTAGAAAAAGTATGTGACTTAGGGAGGACTTTGAGGTTCCCATGTCGTTCGTGTAATTGCATGCTCTATTCCTCTGGGATCATACACCAAAATAAACCATTCTCCCCTTTCGGTTGTTTTTGATCATGGGTTTTTTTTTCTGTTTGTTTGTTTGTTTGTTTGTTTGTTTGTTTTTCACAGAACAGAAAAGTAACTAATTCAACGTGACATGTCTAGTTCCAATATCTGTCTCCAGCAGGCCTCAATATTAGTTCAATCAGTATACCAACAGATAAATTACTCATTCTGAGAAATGGATTTATATGTAGGATTTGATTGAATGTGAATCATAACATATTCAGACCTCTTAGGGACTCTGTGATTCTGCCTAATGAAATTTACATATTAATAAAGGCACTCTTCGTTACTCAGGAAAATGACTAATTTTAGAGATACACTTGATCTCCTTTATTTCCAAAATATATTCAAGTTTTGTTGCCACACACTGCCTAAAGCACTTGATTTTCCCCTATTTCTCTTTTAGGATTAGCAGAAGTTGGCTCTATTTGTCTCAAAAATATCCACTACTTCTCACCACTTACCCAAATAACAATGTGAATGTTACTGGTTCCAGAAGTTCCAAATTCAGAATTGGACCTCTTTATAACATTCACAACTTTTAAGATTTATTTTAATGTTTTAAATGTTTTGTTTTATTTTATTTTATTTAGCTTTATGTGTAAAGGTGTTTTGCCTGGATATAATCCCATGTGCCACCTGCATGCCTAGTACCCATGGAGACAAAAAAGAATGTCAGTGTCAGATCCCTTTCAACTGGATTTACAGATGATTTTGAGTGTCCATATGGGTGCTGGAATTAATATCCATATCCTCTGCAAAAACAACCAATGCTCTTAACCATGGAGCCAACTCTCCACATGAATGAATATGTGTTTGTAAATGAGTTTGTGTGTGTTGAGTTCAGTGCCTCAAGAGGCCAGAAGAGGTGTCTGGTCCTCTAGAACTGCAGTTACAGGCAGCCATGAGCTTGGAGGTTCTGGAAATTGAACTTGAGTCCCCTAGAAGAACATCAATAACTCATAATCACTGAACCATCTCACAAATTCATGTCAAGAAAAATTGACTTGGAAAAAGTTAATCTTAAGCCTACCCTAGGAAATGTAGTTATCCAAGTAACTAAAATAAGTATAATTAAGTACTTTTGAAGTATGTATCCATATAACCTAATGAATAGTATATGGTTTAGAGAATTCACTAAACTCTGATATGGGCCACAGGAGACCCTGGTTAATTCACAATTAACCAGGTTAATTTGTGATGCTTTAGGCTTGCTGACAGTGAAAAAAGCAATTCAAAGGGCAGGGCTCCAACTTCAATGGGCATGTTCTTCCTCTATACTGCATACTCAGGGAACAAAACAACTCTAAACCGCACAACTCAAATTCACACATATGTAAAAATGAGAAAAATACCCAATGAGCATGAGTAATTCCATGAATAAGCAAAACTTCAAACACTTGACTAAGCAGATATTGATTACTAAAAGCAATTTCTAAGGCATATCAGGAGACATTGATGATATGTTTCAGTGAAAGAATGCATAGATAATATATCCAAGACCCTGAGTTTGATTCCATGGTTCCTCCCAAAACAAGACTTATAAGGAAGACACTTATTAATATTAATTAATATTAATATCATTAATATTCTTCAGCCATTTCTTTGTTAGTATTGTGTGAATTTTTTTAGAGAAAGTTTTACAAAAATTTTTGCATGGATGGGGTTAATTGGAAGGCAGGAGAAATAACTTACTCCCTGTAGAATACTGAATTGATTTGATCACCTCTGGTTGGATTCCAGCCAAGAATTTATTGAAACACTGTCTGAAAACAGCATTAATGAACTTATTTCCCTTGGCATTAAAATTTAAAACATGCCTTGAGGGAATGGGATGGTAGCTTGGTCAAAGAACTACCTGCCATATAAGGACAAGGGCTCAGTCCATTTGCACAACTACATAAAACAGTGGGTTTTGTGCCACTATAGTTCCACCACTTGGAGGAGAGACAGAAGAATCGCTGAGGCTTGGAGGCCAACCAGTCTTGCTGAATTGGCAAGCTCCAATATCAATGTGTCTCAAAAAAAAATAAAAAATAAAAATAAAAAAAGTGGAAAGTGTCTGAGGGTGATAGTCAACATCAATCACTGGCCTCCACATGCATTCACACATAACAAGTCTTAAAGAAGCAGAATAATTGAAATTCTCTCTCGGACAATGTCAGATCACAAAACAATAAAACTAGAAAAGAATTTGTGTTGTTCGCAGGAAGAACTATAGAACCTATACAAACACATAGAAGTTGGACAACACTCTCTTCACTGACTAGTGGACTACCAACAAAATTAGTGAGGAGATTTTAAGGTGCCTAGAATCAAATGAAAATAAAGGAACAAATTGTCAGATCCTTTACAATTTAATCCTTTAAACCCTTTAAAGTTTAATTGTGTAACTATTAATGATTAAATTAAAACCATCAGAAAGTGGTGAGGAGGAAATAGGAAAGGGGGTTGGGGGAGTGAGAGTAACCCGAATGTACTATACATGTGATACACATGCATGAAATTGACAGAGAAAACATTCAACAAAAATTATAATTTAATTTTTTTTTAAACTCAAAGGACACAATGATATAGTTCTACCTCCTGAAAACAAGAACAACCCAAAGTCAAAGGCAGTAGATGGCAAGAAATAATAAATATCAGGCAGAAAAATAAAATGGAGACTAAAAGAAAAGCACATTGAATCAATGAAACAAAGATTTGCTTGTTTTTGTTCTTTGGGAAAAGAAGAGACTCATTATAGAGTACTATGAAAACGTATACTAAAAATGACGCAGTAGGGGCAAGGGAGGAATATGAGGAGGAACAGCTAACACTAAGGGCCATGCGAAGTGTCATACAGAAACCTACTACATTAGAAGGCTCTTAAAATATACACATATATCAAAGAAACCTAAATAAAATCACCAAATAACTGGAAAGTCCCAAGGCAACTCTTAACAACCAAGTGAAACTTCCAGTGCCAACAATGAGTTTCATCTAATTGACTAATCAAAGGGGCCCCATGGAAACTTCCAAACAACACAGGCAATTGCCAAAGTTATTGGCTGCTCTCCACAAACTGATGATAAGGCCCTCTTTCTAAAGACAACACCTACATATCTCATTAATACAGAGAATTCATTCTGGTGCCTATCTAGAGCCTTCCCCCTATTGTATGTACATGTCCATGGTACTGGATGGTACTCTGCACACTACCAGAGGAGAAAGGCAAACACTAAGTCAGCTACAAACTTGTGGTTTGAATATGAATGGGCCCCATGAGCCTATATATTTGAATTCTTAGTCATTAGGGAGTGGTGCTACTTGACAGGGATTAGGAGGTGCGGCTTTATTGGAGTGATGTGTGGCTTTATTAAAGGAAGTGCATCACTGGGGGTGAGCTTTGTAATTTTAATTGCTCAAGTCAGGCCCAATCTCTCTCCCTCTCTTCCTGCTGTCTCCTGATCTAGCTGCAGAACTCTGGGCTACCTCTCCACTACCATGTCTGTCTTCATGCTGCCACACGTACCACCATGATGATAATGGACTAAGCCTCTGAAACTGCAAGTCAGCCCTAAATAAATGTGTTCCATTATAAGAGTTGTTGTGATCATAGTGCCTCTTCACAGCAATAAAACATTGACTAAGACAAAACTCTTCAATCTACAAAGGTGATCTACCTGCATGATACACAAGGGCAACAGTGGACAAAAGTTGTGAGAGTAACCAGTCACGATCTGATTGGATTTAAGGTCCACCCCATGAGATGGAACCCATGCCTGACTTTGCTCAGATGGCTAAGAACCTGAGATTAGATAGGCCCTGCACCTAGGGGAAAAACAAATACTACTGTGCTAACAAAGGAACAATAAAATAACTCCTAATGATGTTCTGCTATATCCATAGATCAGTGACTTACTCAGCCATCGTCAGAGAAGCTCCATCCTTCAGGAGATGGAAACTAATACAAATACCCACAGTCAGACAACATGCTGCACACGCATCCCCCAAAGGCGTGTCATCAAACCCATCCTTCATAGCTCAAGGAGCTATGGGAAGAGGAGGCAGAGGGATTATGTGGAACAGGAGTCAGTGGGGATAGAAGGCACAAAAGAAACAAGGCCTTCCAGACAAAACAGGATTGATCCCAGATGAACTCACAGAGACTGTGGTAGCATTGCACAGGCCTCAACAGGTACAACCTAGAAGGGATTCCTATGCTAAGAGAGAAAATGGACAAATGCCATCATTCCTAACCCAAAAGCTATCTCCAAGTGTCAACTGCTCACTAAGGAAAAATTAGTTTTTTTTCCCCCCTCAATGGAGTCTCACTCAATGGAGTATACAAACCATACCTATAAAGGCAGGCTCTATGCTCAGCAGTAGATGGCCAATATAAAATGAGCTCAATGATATTTTGGAAGTTGTTTTTGTCTCATAATGCTTTGTTTGGTCTTTTTTTTAACCTTACTAGTCTTTTGCTTAACTATCGTAGTTTCTGATTTTGTGTTTTTATGTGATTAGTGTGCATGTATTTGTGAATGTGCATGTTGTGTGTGTGAGCATTTATATATGTTTCTTATGCTCTTTTTTCTTTTTTTAATGCTTGTTTTGTTTTGTTTTATTCTGTTTTTTTTTTTTTTTTTTGCTTTTTTGTCTGTTTTTTTTCTTAAAAAAGAGAAAGTTGTGAAGAATTGGGATGGATAGGGAGGTGGGAGGGAATCTGGGAGGAGAAGAGAGAGGGGAAATAATGCTCATATTATATTTTATGAAAAAAATGGGCAAATTCTAGACACATATGATCTCCACAAATAAAAAAAGATATAAAGACCTTAAAGAGCCTTATTAAAAATAAACAAGATTGAAGCAGTCATTTAAAAAAAAAAGTCAACAACAACAACAAAAAGTCCAGAGGGCACTGCCTAATTCCACCAAACCTTTAAAGAACTGGTATCAAATGCTCCTCAAACTATCTCATTAAACTAGATAGTGAAGGAAGTCTATGAGCTTTAGTTTAAAAAAAAAGAAAGCCAGCACTACCCTGATACCAAAATCAGTTGTGGTTATGGATACAGCAACAACAGCAAAAAATAAATAAATAAAAATAAAAATAAAAAACCTAATGCTCAATTTTGGAGATAAACAGAAATGCAAAAATTCTCAGTAAAGCCTTCATGAATCAAATTGAAGAGCCCAATAAGATCATAATTCATGAGTAATACAGTTTGTTTCCAGAGATGTAAGGTTGGTTCAATGTACACAAACCTAAGAATCCAATTTAGTATATAAATAGACATATAAGCAGAAATCTGTGACCATCTCAGCACAGAAAAGGACTCTGACAAAGTTTAATATCCCTTCAAGATAAAAAGCCCTCATGAATCCAGGTATGGAAGGAAAGGTACTTCAACATAATAAAGACTGTATAAGACCTACCTGTAGTTGACATTGTACTAAATGAGTAAAAACTGTAAATACTTCCTCTATTACTGGGAAAGAAACAAAGGTGCCTACTCTACTCTTCAGTACAGGCCTCAGAGTTTTAGAACAACAAGAGTATACAAATAGGAAAGAAGCAGGCACATTAGCCTAATGTGAGAAGATATGATCCTATATTTAAAAAGTTCCCAAAGATTTCACCAGAATATCTTTAATCTGATCAACAATTTTAACAAGGTAGCAGGATACAAATCAACACCAAATATCACTAGCTTTTCTATGTATCAACAAACCCATCAAGAAAAAAAATCAGAAAATAAATCTCATATATGAAAGCTTCAAAGAAAATACCTAATAATACACATAACCAAGTCAACACATTACAGAGATGTTTACCCACCCATATTCACTAGCTGTACTATCCACAATATGCAAGAAACAGAACTTGTTTAGATGTTCATCAACAGATAAATGGCTAAAGAAAATGTGGTATATACATACAATAGAATTGCAAATAGTCAAAAAGAAAAGAAAAATCCTGGCATCTGCAGGAATATCGATGTATCTGAAATTAATTTTTAAAGATAATTAAGCCAAACTCAGGAAGACAAATGTTGCATGTTTCACTCACAACCTAGATTTTATTTTTATGTATACATACATCATATATACATATGTGGGCTTATGTATGTTTGTAGGGTCACAAAAAGAGAAAGGAATTAGGATAAGTAAGGAAGTAGACTGAAGAGAATGGGGTTGGTGTCAAGGAGGAACAGTGGATGCTCTCTAGCTCAGGAAAGACGGTAACCATTGGGGAGCCATGGAGGAGTGAAGTAAGAGAAGGGAACAGATGTTAACAAATGGCACATATGTATAAAGATGTCTTGATGAAACATGTTACTTTGTAGGCTAGCCCAAATATTAATTATAAATAAGAAAAAAATAAAAATAATGGAAATAATTATAAATAAGAAAAGTGACTTGAATATGAAAGGCCTTTAAAGACGATTAGAATTTGCTGTAAGCATGAATGTGCTTTTAGTAAGTCTGTCCATAAATTTAAAACTAGTCACCGTGAGGCAAGAAGGAATTTGTTTGTAGATTTCCTGTGCTTATTTAATTCCCACGAGCATATTGTTTCTTGGAAGGCAAGAGAAGAGGGCGTTGGATAACACAAAAAGGAGTTTAATATAGTCTCTCTCAGGTGTCACCATCTCTCTTAAGTACCAGGAGATAAACAGTTAACTATCATAGAAACGTGCTCCTATTTAGGATTGAGAGAAAAACATTTCGGAGAAGACAGACAGCATGGAAGGAAGTATTCAAGCACTCACAGCAAGCTCTGTAAGAGTGGAAGGATCTGAAGCACGCCTGTGCAGACATGGTCAGTAGTTGCTGGGCAGGCAGCAGTAGGAAAGTATATTAGATGCAAAAGCTTATTCTGCTGGATGCCACAGAAAACAACCAAAACTCATGGAACTTGTTTCCCTTCCCTTGTCTTTGAGGCGTTGAAAGAACCAAGTTTCTTTTCCATTGTTTTGCTACCGAAGCACTAGATTCTAAATGTTGTGATGGAAACGCCAGTTTTAAAGGTCACTCTATTTCTGGTTTTGATCATTAACATTCTGCACAGCTTGCCTCAGGAAGTACTAAACAAGATGTTCAGATCCTAATTCATATGAATAAATTAATGAAAGAGCCAGAAAAAGATGGTAGCCTAGATACCAGATTTATGAATGGACAATGTCATGAATCACTATGGGATTGACATTTCGATTGTAATTCTTCTTGCTAACTTTATTCTTAAATCTTACTGAAATATTTCCCATACAAAGGAATAAAATGTATTCGTGGATTACTCTCAAGTTTGTACTCCTTCTATAGTTTTACATTCTATACTACCAGAGGTAAAAAAATTCTTTTCACATTTTTAAAAACATTACTGAGATTTTATAGTGCACAAAGCAATACAGGTCGTATTGCTTCAAAACCAGTTTGCCTGTTAAATGTTCATAATCTTAATCACCATTTAAGGTTTTTATTAACAAAACATGTTGGAAAACACTTTATTACAATCACAATTTATATTTAGAATAAGAATTATAGTATATGAAATTCTAAACATAACTATTATTTAGTATCAGGTGGCTAAGGTTGTATCCTAATGGTATTTGGGTTTAAAGGGGAAAAAAGTCTGTCCCTTACTAGGATAACCCTGCTGCCAACTGAAGCCCTTCCTATACCTGTGGAGAGAGTTGGGCACTATTCTTGCTATAGGTATGGGAGATTCCGAGCCACTATGCAACTTTCCTTATGAAATGAGCAAGTATCACTGTAGGATGATTCACAGTCTACTAAGAGAATCTGTTTCAGTTAACACTTCATTGCTATTTCTATTTTGTTTCAATTATTACGTTTCATTGTTTCCTTTCCTATTGGTTTCTTACGGCCTTTGAGACTACTTGCCTCAAGCCTGCTGAGAGAGGCAAGCTGGGAAAACCACAGGCATTTCCCACAGCCAATGCACCAAGAGTGTAAGGAATTTTACAGCTGAATCTGAGCTGTAGGGCCTAATGTGTCTGCTGGCAAACAATGCACAGTGCTCTACCAGTTTCTCATATCTTCCCTCCTGGCCTCAGCCACACTGTGGAATTCCAAAAACTGTCTCATAACACTATTCAATTCTAAATCAGTCTTCATAAATCTTATTCATAGCTTCATCTACTTTCATCAGCAATTTGTGATTGCCCCTTCAAAACCTTTTGACAAATTTTTTACTCATAGCTGTCCTGGTAGAGCAATTTTCCCTGACAAAGAAATGAAGGCTATTGAACCTCTGTATAGCAACCTTTCCATCAAGTTCCTGTATCATTACAGTCATGTGCTCATCCTCCCAGCACAGGCTCTGTGAGCCGGCAAAGAAAGTTGAGGTTTCCAAGTGGTATTTATGAGTGTGTGAAAGTGAGGTGCATGCCCTTATTTGAGCTGGGATTTCCATTAAAAAAAAAAAGTCTGCTTTATATTTGATAGAGAAAGCCAGCACTTAATTAGCCACGGTAATCAGTATGTGAAGAGTAGGTAAACTACAGTGGAAAGAAGCCAGATGAATACATCTTGCAAGCCCTGATCTGTAACTACGTGGGGGCCATTAGCGCTGACTGGAACCATGATGGGGCAGGAAGACTTCTGAATCACCAGGATAAAAGTTATTGCTGGAGGGATACAGAGAGTGAGACAGACTGAGAAGAGGCTCCTCATCTCTCTTAGCACCAGCTCCACCCAATGCTGCCTTCTCATCCAGCCAATCAGCTTCATTATCTAGTCAAATCCTTACACTGAGAATGGTGCTAACTAGTCCAGGACCACACAGAATTGCCATTTTTTTAAAATCTATTTTAAATATCCATTCCTTTTCCCCTTAATTCTATCTTGATACCACTAGGACCTCTATCAAGATTTATTGATTTGAACTTTTATGTGGATATAATGATAACAAATATTACTATTGAACTTTCCATGTAAATGCTTTCTTATTTGATCCTCCAAGCAATCCAGTTTGTATTTTAGCCATTACCATTCTATAGATGATGAACTCTGGCTTATAGAATGATGTTTTGAATAAAGGCCTTCACCTGCTAAGGGTACAGTCAACTCAATTGTAATACAACACACTACAAGAAATGTTTTAATGGATCCATTGAAACCAAGTCTTTACTACATTTCTGCTTCTACAATGACAGATTGATTCTTCTTGAGAGAAGATGACACACTCAAGGACATTTTGATTGGCCACAGAAATACTTTCCATTACAGCATGTGATACTGCACTTAAAATATGCCAAGATCCCCAGTGTTGACAATGCCTTACCCTATGCTAGTCACCCTAACTAGTGTTGTTTTGTTTATTGCTACTCAACATATTAAAATGATCTGCCTATAGGTCAGACAGCTAAGTGGTTCTCTGCTTGTAGTATCTATGAGTTAGTCTTCTCATTTTGTTCTAAAGATGCTTAATTCCTGGGGAAAATGTGAATAGGGGAAGAGCAGTGTGACTTTCCCCAAGAGATGTTAGGCCTATGGCACTTGGCTTTATCCTCTGAGACATAAAAGACTTCCCATGATAAACAATGGGGGGAATGATAAACGTATAATCTAACTGTGATAATTTCCTAAAAGCATAGTGACTAGAGGCCCATATTTAAAAATCAGTTATACTCTGAAACTTGAAAAATGGACTCAAGGTACTATGTGATTCATGCAACATTTACTGAATACACCTTATGCCAACACTCAGAACCTAAGTATACAGTCTCACAATGAACAGCAGCAGCAAATGAGGTTGTCCCAGTTCAAACTAATTGAATCGCCAGCCAATGGTGGAAGTTATTAAAGGCAAACCTCTAATTAGTGCACAGGTCAAAATGGACTTAAAAGGTTTTGCTCTTTTCCTTAGTGCATTCAGCTAGTAACCCAATGCTTTCTCAAGTGCCAGACACTCTGCAAGTGAAAATACCCAAACTCCACAAAAAGCAGACTGGTTATCTTTGTGGGTCCCCTTATAGCAGGCCTCTGGCTGACATGATTTTTTCTATGGCATCCCTTCCTTCTTGAAGTATATCACACTAACAAGGTAGTCCTTGAGATATACTCTCCTCCACTCACTATTAGAGTATAGTTCCAATGAAATGTACCTTCCCACCAACCTGTCACATAAATAAAATTTCTAAAGTCATTGGGAGTTGGCTGATCTAAATGGGCAATTTATTTTTCCCAGTCTGAACTATATCTAGAAAATCTCCTAGAGGAAAGCCTTTACCCTTCCCCACAAACACAGTGCAGATACTATAGGGACAATCCGGAGTCAGTGGACTTCCAAGGCATTTCCAGATCATAAGCCTATCACCGTGTAAGTAAGCATTCTAGTCTGCTGTTTCTTTCAAGGTAGCCAGGTGGGCTTATGTGGTTTTAGATATGAATCGCAGCTCCAATTGTTGCCAGCGGGGTTCTTGAGATGATCCCTAACTTCTGACATGTGTGTATATCTATCCTGAGAACTGTGATAAAACCACCTGTCTTGAGATTAAACAAGATTGTACATAGAAATTTCCAAGTAAAAATACCTGGCCTATAAAAGGTACTCCAAAAGTTTCCAGTTAATAACTAAAATGGTAAATATTCATTGCAAATGTACTTACAAATTGTACATGGTATCATGGTTGAATAATGCCTTTCTCACATATTACTGGCTAGTCACCTTAAATTATTAGTTTTGTAGGACTCTATATTGATATATATTCTTTTATTTTTCTACTGTCCAAAGTGATTTAAACTAGACTGAACTGCAGAAGTGGAATCTGGGAAGACGGAGATCTAGAAAAGACAGCATTGCAAGATTGAGACCAAGGTAGTTAAGATTATCGGCAATCGAAATGATTTATGCAGTTACAGAATCAATTAATGAAGAGTGCTCTGCTTGAATAAATATTCTCTAACTTCAAGGTGTTTCTGTGTTTGCAGACCCTATTAAGCTACCACAGATTTCAAAACTGATTGGATAATTGGCTCTGTGACCTTAAAGCAGAGTAATCATTCAGATTCTGCTATTTTAGTGTGAGATTTTACATATATATTATAATGACAAAATCCATGTTTCATTAAATTATAACTAAAGATGCTACAAAGGACATCTGTGCCCTTTATACAAGACAGAGCAAGAACACTTAATGTAATTATTAGGACACGCATCAGCATGGATACAGTAAATGAAGCATTATTTGTAAGGAACTATAAATATTATCCATTAGAACATACAGTTAGCAGGTTCCTAATCTTGTAAAGGAAATAAGTAACATAATTAAAGCCTATAATTTTTCCTGCTTTAGTTTTATATATAAAGGCGCTGACAATAGTATCTCTCTTGCATAGTAACTATCAGACAAATTGTCTTGGTGACAATGGTCACTGATTGCCCATGATCTAGCAGGTATATTCATAGCTGAGAAAAGACAGGAGGAATAGAAACTGATTGAGTTTGAACCCCTAGACAGGGATTTCTAAAGACTCAGCATTGTTGTTCTGAGACATGCCATACCTGCAGGTGAAAAGACAACAGTTGCAGCTGAGGTTCAGAGGTTAGAACAAGTGTTCTAGAAAGTGTTACGATGTTGCTAATCAACTGCTTCCTCCTTCATAATCCAGGAGTAGACTAGGTGAAATGAACCACGGCTGCTCTGAAGACATCCAGGTCATATGCAGACCATCAAAGCTTTAGTCTTAAAAACTCCAGACCTGCCAGATGATTGAAATCTCCTTCAGAGCAGAGAGTAAGCTCCTGCCAGACACCTAAGCCAAGCTAATGGTGCCAGAGCATGGTTTAAGCGTCAGTTACCTCATTGACCCACCCTTTAGAAACCTTCACCTTGGCATAGGTGATCAGAGTTGGCATTAAAAGTCAGCTTTAGGCAAATCAGTAAAGCTCACGGCTTCAAAAACTTTCAACTCTTTTTCCATCATCATCTTTTACTTTTATTTTCCATCACTCCTGTAGCTCTTTAATAAGACTTCTGCTTCTATGTACCCAGGAAAATTCTAACTCTCCTGGGTTTCATTCTGTAGGCAATGGAGTAAATCACCTTAAACCTGGATTCCCAGCCATCCAATGTGTTTTGAGCCCAAGGGAGCACTGGAGAGACAATATTGTTAGTGTGTCATATATGCCCAACAGAAATTTAACAGCCTATGCTAGAGGAAACGACAGACACAAGAGACTGTCTCCACTACAGCACACAATGTGTGAGGGATGTCAAGAAGCAAGAAATAAATATGCAATTCAAAGTTGGAGTGAATTTAGAAGGAGGGTATTGAGAAACAATTGTTGCTACATGAGGAGACTAAAAGCCTGCAGGATGAAAACTTTGCATTGTCACCAGATTAAAATAATGAATTCAATGCCACCGTGCTTAAGAAAAATGTGTCTTTTTTTTTTTTTTTAAGTTGAGGTTTCACTTCTTCAGCTCAAACAATGGTTACATATTTTCAGACATTAAATTGCTAGTGACATATTTAGAGGTAAGAGAGACAGTTAAAGCCTTGTTCAAGTCATCTAACCCTCCTGCATGCCTGGACAAGCCATCGACAGCTTGAAAACTAGTATCCACCTTGGAAATAGTCCTCTGGACCCCACAGAAAGTTAATGCATCTCTTAAGAATCAGATGTGTATCTAATCCTATTTGTTTTCCTTGATGCTTTACCAGAACAGTGTGTTTTCTCTCTTAAACCAACAGGCACATACATGTGATTCTGTTTTGTATGTTTTGTTAAGATCATATCCAAAGTGTCTGGACAAGCTATAAAATTTTTAAATAATATTTCACTTCAAGAATATCGATGCCTCGCTATGTACTAACCACATTCAACAATGAGTGGAAAAGTGAAACTTCACTCAAAAATATGTTTTGGCATCAGATGGGAAAAAATTAAAATCCAGTTGCATTTCTGAATTCAGAACCAAGTCAGGGGTGGGTTTATTTTTTAAGCTGAATTTGATCAAACAGGTATGTGTGGGGAAAACCTCTTTCCATATGGAACTACTTTTCAGAACTAAAGAACAACTTCATTGTGGGAAACTCGGTGAGATGTACATTCCAGTAGGTCTAGGCAGAGTTCTGGGAGTCCACGTACCTCACAAGTCCCAAGGATGCTATGGTGTATGGCCATACCTGAGCTATCAAGACTGGGAAGGAGTGTGATCTTAAAGCTCTCAGAGGCTCCTTCCTCACCTGCCATCACAGTCCTTGTTTATCAGGTACAGTGTAGCTGTGTAAGAAGAAACTGTGCAGTTGGAAAGGAAAGCAATAAGTACTTAATAATGAATCTTAACATTTTAGCATAATCATCTCTGTCTCATTTGTTCAGACGGAACACTTGTTTTAAGAGGCTCTTATTCTACTTCACTTCTTCTTTTTTGCCCAACCTTCTTAGTGAGGGAGTAGAAATAAAAAAAAGAGAGAAGGAAGCTTGCTTGGACTGTAATGAAGACTCACACTCCATTTCTGATGCTTGACAAACAGCCCACTCTCCCTTCCCTTTACTATACCTGGCAAAGTAATTGGAAAGCCCAGGTGTTCCCTCCCTCTTCAGGTGCAGGAACTCCAAGCTAATTAAATCCCTGTCCTCACAGGAACCCTAACCACCATAACAACCCTAGCCAGTCTACTTTCTCTCTTCTCTTGAGCCATTTTGAACATGCTTGGGAGCTCCTCACTTTTCCCATAAAGCTCCACAAGTGAATAATTACTCCCTTTCCAATCTTTTGGTGCATATGTTCCATCCCTAATCTGTACATCTGAACCAAATTTTAGGTTGACATCCATGCATTTTCTTCAACATCTCAATGGAGTACACCAGGCATATAGCATATAGAGAGGAAACTCGTCAATGAAATTCAGAATTGGACTTTGAACAGGATGATAGATTCTTAAGAATCAAAATGTACAAAACCATTTATGCAATCTGGTCATTGTTTCCAAAAAGGAATTAAAAGCAAATCATGTAAGACAGCCGGATTAGACTCGGTGGTTAGAGGGGAAAATATGACCCAACACTCTTCATAAGTTATGTCTTCAATTTTAAAAAAGATATATTCTTTTAAGGAATAAAAGCAATTTTGGTTCCAGTGACTTCATATCTTAATTTCAGCATGACAAGGTTTATTCCACCTAAATAATCCATCTGTAGGAACTAATCAGTGGTATGACATGCCTCCCACAGATCTATATTTCCAGTAATAACAGTCATATGTGCTCTATGAAAGGGGCCAAGAACACTTTAAGATGATCTATCACACACAGTCCAAACCACCACAAATCAAGTTTCCTTAGAAACCCTTGGTTTTACGAGGTCTGAAGGCCAGTGGGCTAACTCACAGTTTTCCATGTATATGGAGACCCTGCAGCCACAAAACCTCTAGATCTTTCTCCTTCAAGCTGCACCACAACTCTTTGACATTCACTCAACTTCTCTAATCTTTCCTGTGCAACAGGAAAAGTGTTCTCACTCTTTTCCTAGATGTCCCTAACCCCTGTCTGTTCATAATTAATAGTTACACCCACCTAACTTCTCCTCCCCGAATTTACTCCTTTCAAAGTCCCTGTAAGAAACCACCAAATCCTGTCTTGGTGTCCCTGAATGTTTGGTTGACTTCATCTTTGAGACTGTTGCAAATTATTTAATAAGAAAAAAGGATGGTGATTAAGTTACAAAAAAAATCACTATTTAAATACAAACATTAGTGTACACAATAGTGTGTTTTTGAAGAGTTTCAGTCTATAATAATCTTAACTGAAAAAAAGTGATTTCAGATTATAAGTGGTCTGCATTATAAGGACTACACTTAATAAGAATCTTTATTCTGTTCCCTGTTCCAAACTTAATAGTCAGAGATAAAAATAAACACCATGTCACAAGTGGCCCTTTTCATTTAAATATGAAGGTTAGGTAAGAAGTGCACCATGTGGAGAGGAATCTGGTTCAATAGCACAACTGCCTGAGATCTTTCTAGAACTTGTGATCTGAATCCTATTATGCAATTTTCACTACTGCTCCATTTAGTTTCATTTTATTACTGTACATGTAGAAGATTCCTATTAATTTGGCTACCAATTTGAAATGTTTCATAGTTTTTTACTTACTTTTTTTTGTTTTTGTTTATTTTTATTTTTTTTTTTTTTTTTGCTGTTGTTTGGTTTGATATGAGTAAGCATTCTAACTCTTACTTGTTTGGGGTTTCAATTTTGGTAGGGACTTTCAATGCCAAAATATTCATTATTACATGTTTAATGTAATGCCCTTTAAAAGATTAACAAACAGTAATGTCAATCAGGATCAAATACTTACTATTCAGTGCCTCCCCTAACTTGTAAATCATTACTGACCTTTTCACTTAATGTTTTCTCTCAGTACTCACTGTGGGGTAGCCATGTTTATCTTGGGAAACTAGTTTGTTTCCATCCCGTGAAACTAAATAATATTCTACTCTGACTATCCATAAGCTTGAAGTCTAGTATATGTAACTCAGCTTATTTCCTGTAAAGAAAATGTCAGCCATGTGACTTCAAGGTCTTCACCCTACATTTTGTTTTTCAGCCTTGTATTTTTCTTTTTCTCAGTTTGTTCAGTTGGTTATATAGTGTATATCTTTTTGTTGAGTAGCACAAATAATACTGTGACTCAAGAAAAATGTTCCCAGCAAAACAAAGTGTCACCTCAGTATATTCACTCAGTAAGTTCACTCCCACTGGCTGACACATCTCAGTCTTAAAAACAAAAGCATCCCTCAGTGAAAAGGTTCACCATTCATCAAGGTACCAGCACACACTGTTCAGTCACATGAACCTGAAATTACCCTTTGTTCCCATTAGTGCTCCATGTACACAAAGTATATCACCACCTTCCCAGAGGCTAGTCAGAAATCTCTCTTCTTCCATCTGCTGCTAGTAGAATATTCAATATGAAGCAATCATCCCAAAGCCCTAGAGCCATAAACTTCTCTTGTCTCCTATTTGCAATACCAGTGACTAAACAGGCACAAAACAAAAACAAACACACAAAACCCTACAGAGCTAGGCTCGCACAGGTAACAGGTACTCCCCTGCCTGTGGGCCTTGCTTTCATCACTAGCCTCTCCGTGGCATGTTATTTATAGTTTATGTTCAGGGAAAAAAAACAAAAAACTCTTTCAAATTTGACTTGTTTCGCTTTCTTTTCATGATGAGTCACCTTAAAAGGACACTCAGCTTAATATTATTAATAATAAGTTAATATTATTCATTTAAGAGTGTTTCAGCATGGATAAGGAGCCACATACTGAAATGCATGTATGAAGAGAATTCCACCAGGACTAATCCGCTCGTCCTCTCCAGGGTGCTGCACGCCATCAGCAGCTCCCTCAGCAGTGTGCAATCCAATGACCCGGGCTTTCACACAAGCCGTTAAGGAGCTAGCAGCGATGCCATGCGGTGGTGTAGGAAGCTGAGTAAGAGGTGTCCCTGTGACTCACCCATTTCTCTTCTCCTTCCGGCTTGCTCATTAGCACGAGTACTGGGGCTAGAATGTATACTTGGTAGGATAGTAATTTTTTTATTGTGCACATCCAGTGAGGAAACAAAAAATTAAAACTCAGTGAGGACCCTGTTCCAACAAAGCTCTCCAAGGCGAAAGAGATCGAAGTTTTCCATTGTTCAGCTACAGAATTCAGTTACACAGATGTACACATACTCCAAAAAGTTAGTAATAATAAAAAAATACTTACACACAAATTTGTCTGTAATAAGAAAATCTAAGGCAAAGAGGTGTGTTCTTTGTTTCTTTTGAAGACATCAGGAGGACTGTTTTAAAGACTGTATGTTGTGTACATGCAAAGCAGTGGGGCCAAGATGGTACTTGACTTCTGATGAAGAGGAAAAGGCCGTGATTTCCACTGCTCTTGTTTTCCCCGTGTGACACACCCACCATGCCCAGTTCCAAACGACAACATATCACAAAACGCAGAACTGGAAAAACTGGGATGACCAACTTGTGGGTGCTCAGGTGAGGGCCAACCCCACAGACCACCTCCACAGGTTCTTCCTCCAAGGACACTAAACACCAACAGCCTTTGTCACGGTGTCCCTCGCCAAAACTCAAGACCTGATTCTGTGGAGTTAAAGATCACTTACCTTTATGACACATTTGTTTGGGGATCCGTGCCTTTTCCATTCTCACTCCTGTTTCCCATTCTCACTCCTGACTCACCTGGTAATCTTGACTCTCTCTAATTGCCCTGAGTGATCTTGAAGGGGTATAGGATGACTCACTTGCTTCCTGTGTAATCTGAGCTATTCTCTGATATTAGGCAATTATTTGTTTGTTTTTAATCTTGTTGACATTAACAATAATGAACAGATTTGGGCCTGGAGAGATAGCTCAGGGGTTAAAGACTAAGACTCACTGCCAAAACTCAAATAAATAAATAAATAAATAAATAAATAATAAACCAGACAGAGTGTAACAAAAGCACTACTAAAATATTCTATAATAAACAGGATTTTAAAAACAACAACAAAGAGTGAAGACTATGAAGCTGTTAACTGCTTGCCCTTGCAGACCTAATGTTACTCAATACAGATTACGCGGTTTTACAAACATAAAAGTATATGTTTCCTTCCCGCTAATTTGGCTGTCATTTAAAATGTTTTCCAATTTTGAGCTACCCATTTTCTTTGGCTTCATTTGGGGAGACATATGTCTAACTTTTAGCACTTTTAATACTCAAATGTTGGGTGGCTAATCATTTGGCCGTTGAGCCCTGGGTTTAGCAGCGCCCTCTAGAGGCTGACTCGGGCTCTGCTAACTTACTCATTAGGTTGCCACCCTCTCTGTGCCTTAGCTTCCATCATTACGTGGGAATCATAATATCAAATTTATTGGGTCCTAGTCGGTGTAAACTCATTCTGTATATAGAGTAATTACATAAGGCTTTAATAAATAATACATAAGTGTTTTTAAAAAAAGTATTTGCTCTGTAAACTTTCCTTAAAAAAAAAAAAAAAAAATCCAAAAGCCATGAAAGAAAATGGATGAGATGGTAAATCTCAACCTTTCGAGAGCTCTAGGGAAGACAGTGTTCTTTAGTCTGACTACATGGCTACCGGCCATTACTCCTATGACCTTGACCATGTAGAGTCACATAACACAGAGTATTACAAGTAAAACAATTAACTCCGAGTAAAGGAATCTTCCTTTCCCTGGCAGTGGATCTGGGAATTGTTAAAGTGAACACTCGGAGATTCAAAGTTCTCCGTTCTGATCGTCAGTGATGGTGCTGATGAGGGTTGCAAGACGCCATCTCTGGGGTTCCGCACCAGTGATGAGGGTTGGACGTGGCTCGGGCTCTGAGGAGCTCTGTGGAATTACTCAACATATCTGAAAAAACACTCCTCCTTCCAAAACCTAGAGTCTCACCATAAGCTAAAGGGGCTTTACCTCAGGTCTTACCTTTTTTTCCTGGAAATCCCTTCCTAGGTGATAGCAACAAGGTGTTCAGAATCACCTTGAACTGCCAACTATGGGCTCTCCATCACAACTGTCTTCCTATGCTAACTAGCCCCTTAGGATTTTAATATTACTTCCAAGTCTCCTAAACTTCAAACCCTCCATCCAGCAACACACATCATACTCCACCCAGATTCACAGGAATCTATTGACCACATAAGAGTATGCATGCACATGTGTGAATGTGTGTGGAGAGGCTACAGTTCGCGGTCAGGGAACTTACTCAATTACTCTCCACCATAATCTCTTTGAGGCAGATCTCCCAATCAAAGCCAAGCTCACAGATAGGCCTAGACTCACTAGCCAGCTTCCTGCAGAGATCCCCTTCCAAGGTATTGAGGGCCGATGATACCCAAGCAATGGACGTAATCAGCTTCACAAAGATCCTGGTTTTTCCCTTTGCTGGGAATCTGAAGCCTACCAACTGCTTTACCCATTTCTCATCTTTACTGTATGGTGACAAAAGCCTCTCATCAATAATATTGTCTATTTTGGCCTAATAGTTTAAACTTAAATCAATTCCTGGGCTGGGAGAGGGACACTGCCATCTCAGCTCTAAGTCACTGTAAACTAATCTTCAAGTTTTGGCATGTGAGAACTATTCATGCTTTCTGTAGACATATCATAAAAACTTTTTCTTGGTTACCCTTACCTTCCCACAGAAACAGAGCCATAGTTGTGATCAGAAACGAAGAGTCTAGACAATAGGTCAGCAAGCTTGAAAAAATAAGTAGATAATTCACCCTTGAATGTCTGCCTCCTTTAACAGTAAGTATGCAGACCAAAGATCAGCTATTCATTAGTTAAACTATTGTGTTAAGACTACTCACTACAATTAACTTTGAAGATCAGAGGCCTGCAGCTGGGAGGGGATGAACACTCTTACATTGGTTCCTTTGATGAATACTTGACATAAGCAGCCTGAAGTTTTTTGCTAAGGAATTAGAGCAAAATCTTTGTGAGAGAGGGAAGCTTTGTAATTTTTTCCCCAATGTGCACATTGTTATTTTGCTTTCTCTAATTCTTAATTTTTCTAAGTTTTAATTTCTTTAATTTTTATTATTAAAATAAACTCTTTATCATACATAGGCTGTGTTCTATGCGAGTCTTAAAAGCACGATAAGCATGTCATATATTGTCCCACTAGAAAAATAAACTACTAGGTTCATTTTCCTTAATCTCTCTTAATTTTCCTTCAATGATCCGTCCTTTTCTGTGGATAGTTTGTGGAACTGTATTGTGAGTGAAGACCGCACCAAGGATGGAATTACAGGCGAGCCTCAAATTCCAGTCCTCTTGCTTTCCTGGAAAGTGCTTTAACTGCTGAGCCACACACACACTCCAGCTTGAAAAATGAGCTTTGTGATTATTATTAACATAATTTCCTTCCAGATAATATGTATTAGGATGTTTGCTATCCTCTTAATGATCCTAACAGTGGACGTTTGGCAATGTTGTAGACTAACAAAAAGTATGATGGGGAACTATTTGAAACAGGTATTTCAAATTTCCTCTTGGTCCATGACATAAGTGGTCCTTTTCTCTCCTTGATAGGATTTTCTCCCATATAAAAACTGCCTACAACATTCGATGTTTCCCTAAGTTCATTAAGCTTTATTTACCTTAGAACTTCGAAGGTCACAAAGGTTAGATGCATACTTTTCTACTCTTTTGCTTCCTTTAAATTATTTAACAAGGAGAGAAAGAGAGAAGAGAAGAGAGAGAGACTCTCAAGCCCCTTTAGATAACAGCAGAACTAAATCGCTGGGAGACACTCCTTATATTTTTTCAACAGGTGGAGATTGTTTGTTTTTATCTCTCTGATACAGACTTTCACTTTGTTTCTGAAGCTGGACTAAAATTAACTGGGAATGATTCAGTCTCCCAAGTGTTGTGATCACAGATGTATTGAATCACCATCCCTGATAAATAAATGTATTTTAATTGCAAAAATAGACAATATAAGCATCATTATCATACTGATTACAAGAAGCATCTTTGGCCTCCAACCACAGTAGCTTAGAGGGCACACCCTCAAATTGAACCAGGATAAGTCTTGTCAGAAAGCAGCTGGGTACATTTCTCTCCTGTATGCTTATAGCAAAAAAGGCCAATCAAAGCTTACCTTCTAGGAATATATATATATATATATATATATATATATATATATATATATATATATATATACACACATTTGTGTGTGTGTGTGTTTGTATCACTCTCTTTTATCACACATACACATATATAAACTATATACTATGTATGTATATATTTCTCTTTACTTATATTAGAAGAAAAATGGGGTGGGAATCAAGCTCCCCATTTGTCTAAATCACACAAAATTGATATAAAAATAAAGGAATGCTAATGGGAGGACTGTGATGACTACCCTGTCCCAACACTTGCTGTTTTGCATTCTTCTGTTCCTTATGTCAATTACTTCCTGTTTTCTTGCAAAATAAATGACTAATTTTCACCAATCCCCCCAAAACAATTGCCTTCCAAAACTCAAAACTCATCATGTACGATGTACCTTCTGAACAAGGCAACTTTCTTGCCTCCTTGCCATATCACTAAACCAATTCAAAAGAAAGAGAAACACTGAAAAAAATCCATAAATGTGCACAGTAACTTTCCCACAGGCACATGTGCACATAGACAGTCATAAAAACATCATTGGAAATCAATACAGTAAATGTCAACCACTGACTGATCCACTTTTATTATTTTTCTGTATTTTCTAATTTCTGAATTGAATATGTACTAAACTTATAATAGAGGAGTAAATTAATACATATAACATGTTACAGCACAAATAATTACAATTTTGGACTTCTAAATATACGTCAACTGAATTCTTATAACTGTATATAGATGGGGTCAATAAAACCATCCAATAACCAACTCGCTCATATTGTTCAGCACCAGTTTTGAAAGCTTCAGGAAGGAATATTTTATCAGATATGGTTAAAGATGATTTTTATTGAATCTAGATTATTATCATTTGTCTGTTTAAATTCCGAACCAAATTAAAACCTTGCACTATATTTTGACATGTAACTGTCATGGTAAAGTTTAATAAATTACTACTTAACGTTTAAAAGCTGACTTAATTCATCAGTGTAAATATCCAATACCAGTATTCTTCAGATTTTGTTCTGTGGCTTTGATAAAGACCAAGACCAAAGCAATTTAAGGGAGAAAAAGGTTTATTTCAGCTTACAGGTGACTGTCCACCATTGCGAGAAGGCAAGACATGAACTCAAGGCAGGTCTGCATGTGTTCCACACAGCATTACCTCTAATCAGGGAACTCACTCACAGCCAAGGAAGCACAGCAGAAAAATGGAGGGATGCTGCTTGCTGACCACTCACAGGACCCAGGCTTAGCTAGCTGTTTATTCAGCCCAACACCATCTGCCCAGGGGAGAGTGCTGATCACAATGGGCTGGGCCTTCTTTCATTACCAATAATCAAGACAAGCCCCTAAAGACATGCCCACCGGCCAATCTGATCTAGACAATCCCTCTCAGGTGATTCTAGGCTTTGTGAAGTGGCCAGTTAATGGTAACTAGTATAAAAAGCACTCATTTAATTCCATTTTTCTAATTTTTCTGATACTAAAATAAGATCTCAAAAACAGCTTCATCTGAAGACAGCAAATCTTTCATATAAACAGCTTTAAGTGTTGATTTTGAAAAATTCTTACCACTGACTAAATAAATAGGCAAACATTACAATGTTATAAAAACATGGAAAAATACATGTCAACTCACAAATACGAGCATTTCATTTCAATGTGGTTGTATAAAATATGAGAAAAGGGTGATGGTTTAAGTATCTGGTCTTTAAGTATTGACTCAAGGAAAAGAAATCTACAATAAATGCTTGTCATTTGGGCTTTTCAGCTCCTCTCCTTTCTGAGATCACTCCAGAAAGATTAGAAAAACCAATGGAAGAAGCCGCTGCCTTTCTCAATGGCTAGGCTTCAGAGGGTTGGTGGCTCTGCTGCTGGTGACTCAGAGCCTTGACCCAGCTTGAGACTACTGTGCCTGCTGCTAACTAGGGGTTCTGTACCTTGACAGTGAGCTTCATCAGAGGGCAGTGCAGAAATGATTGCTCTCAGTGGACACTGGGAATGACTCCAGGATTTGTCAGAACAGATACTGTTCCTACGGTCACATCATTGGCTGGTTTTGTGTCCATTTTGTTTCTGCCCATTTTCCTAGTTTACTTCTTCAGAATTCCCATAAGTCTAGGGAACTCTTCAATATGATTCTCTTTTAGGAAACTGCTCACAGTTTTTAATTGGCTTTGTAGAAATTCAACACTTGATCATGTATGGACATGTAAGCCAAACCATATTAAAAAAGGCAAAATCATTTGGATAGACAAAAGGTGTTGTGAGAAAAATAATGTGTATATATATTGACTGGAGCAGCCAAATCAATGGGCTGTTAATCATTTTCTGTTTTTGAAATCCAACAAGTAAAACTCTATCTGGTACCAGTATACAAACCAGTGGGAACTGAGGTCTCATTCTCCAACACACAAGCCAAGGAAACTCCTTGCAGATCCATGACAGCAGTCCATGGGATGAGTCTCAGCCAATTGATATTTACATGTAGGCTTGGAATATAAAGTCTATGACCAAAAGCTTCAGAAAAAGACATAGATGGTACATTGATCATGTTGCTGGGTTGAAAATGTAGCACATGGGAGAAGGCACCCAAGAATGGAATCGAGTTCCAACAACATTTCCTCATACAAACAGCAAAAAGAGATGCTCTGAGTATTGCTATATTGATAACCTTGAGACCACTGTCCTTTCTTGGTGCCTATACATTTATTAAACCCAATGTTCCAGTGTCTCTGCTTTCAAACATTGTCCAGTTCCCTTCTGACAAAAGTCCCTTTCCACCATATACAAATACTCGTGTCTGGTGCCTACAAGTCAGATAGTACAATTTTTAAAGAGCTAGGGACCTCAAACTCAAAGGCAGAAATGACACTTTTTATAAATGTTCCTTTTTTGGCAATAAAGACATCATAAAATGTTGTAGAGCTAGTTTTGAAGTTTGCTAACCCAATGTTGTAATGCCAACCTGTTAAATACGTGACATTGTAGGAGTTTTATATCTTGTGACTCACGTCTCTTATCTGTAAGGCAAAAAATAATCCAAGCAGATAGTGTGAGGTCATGATACAGGAGAAAGCGTTTAACTTTTTACATCCCTCTTTCAGTCACACTGGTGATTTTTTTTTCTGTTTTCTTTTTAATTTTTTTCATTTTTAATTTTGTCTAATGCCTAGCCTTCATCTCATGTGATCATTTACCTTTCAATGAGTAATCTGCCTGTTTTTTTCCTCAACCTTAGTATCTGTCTCTCTCTTTTTACCCTACTTGACTCTCACATGTTCTCCAGAGCACAGCTAGATATTCAGTTCCAAAATTAAGACTGCCTGTACTTTCCAAACCAGGTCAACTGTCTGTATATATATTCAGTCATAGCACAAAATTTTTACACACTATTTAAATTTTTCTTTCATGTAACTACAACATAATATATGTAAAGTACTACTCGGAAGGTATAGTGGTTAGAAAATATACCTAAGTTACAAGAGAACACATTTTCTATAGGGAGGCAAGCATTAAGTTAATAGACAACTTACAAAAGAAAATATTTAATTGGGCTGTTACACGGAGTTATATATAGTCCGTGATAGCAGCGCAAAGACATAGTAGCAGAAATAGCTGAGAGCTCATATCTTGATTGTAAGCAGGAGGTAGAGAGAGGAACAAGGGAATGATGTCTTTAAAAACCTCAAAGCTCATTCTCAGTACCACATGTTTTCCAACATGTCCATACCTCTCAATCCCTCCCAAACAGTTCTACTCCTTGGGGACCATGCATTCAAACTTATGAGCCTGTAGGAGCTGTTCTCATTGAAACCACTTCAATAATACATCTTCATGTCATTTACTTTTACCAACTAAGCTTTGAAATCTGTTCTATAAATTAAATATACAACACATCTCATGTTGGCCTAGTATAGAGAAAATCTTTAATAGCCACATATGGCTTGCAGCTGCCTTATGGGGCAGGCTTTCAGTGCCCTTAAGAAGTTAAGAAGTTGGCTTCTTAACTCATTGTAAGGTTCATGACTCACATAGAATCAGAAGACATTGTGTGGCTTTGGTTAAAAATGATCTACTGATCATTTAAAAAAGTTTTTGACATTCAAACATTAGAGAATGCTAATGTTAAAAATAGACTTTGCACTTCTGCCTCTATTTGAGCTCAATTTTATTGTCCCACTTATTGGGAATATGCCACAGAATATGCATTGAAACCAACTAGTCATCTCTACCCCACCCCCACTGTCATCCTGGTCCAATCCTTCATCACATATGGCCAGGGTCAGAGATGGTTTCCTTGTTCTCCATTTCACCTGCAGTTTATTTTTATTGCTTTTAAATTTTTTTAATTTAATGGTTTGCTCATTTAATGGTATGTCTGTGTACCAGCTGTGTTCCTGGTGTCTGCGGAAGCCAGAAGAGGGCATCATATTTCCTGGAACTAGAGATACAGATGGTTGTGAGCCACAATATGGATGCTCAGAATCAAACTGCTCTGAAACAGCAGCCAGTGCTCTTAACCACTGATCCATCTCTCCAACCTAGCAGTCTAATTTTAATACAACAGTCAGAGTTGTAGAGGAATATTTAATCATTTCACCTGGCAACATGGCTGCTTTGGGAAAGGATCACATTGAAAGACCTGTGTGATAGTTAGGAAAGTATCAAATTCATGGGTCTATAGGAAGGGATCAAATCCAAGGAGCTATATGACGGGATCACATCCAGGGGTCTATATGAAGGGATCACATTCAGAGGCAGGTATGGTCTGGATGGAATGTAGAAAGAATGTTAGTACACACCTTTAATCCCAGTATTTGGGAGACAGGAAGCTGAGCTCAGGAGTCAGTGTCAGACAGGAAGTGAAATCTGAGATGAGTCAGAGTGAAGGGAAGACAAAGTGATGAATCAGAGGAAGAGTTGGTCAGAATGAGTTAGAGTGAGGACACACCCAACTCTCATGATAGAAAAGCAGGCTCTCAGCTCAGAGAGAGGGTAAGACACAGAAGTAGTCTGAGGCAGTCTGAGCAGTCTGAAGTGTCTGAGGCAGAGACATAGAAACAGTTTGTCAGAAGAAGTCTGTATCAAATGGGAAGAGGGAGTCAGTTTGAAGTGAGCAAAGCAGTTCCATAAGAGAAGTTGCAAGAGTCAATGAGAGTCAGAAGAGTTCAGTCAGAAACAATCACCCTGCTCAGAAGGTCAATTTGAACCAGCAGCTTGGAAAAGAATTTGAGCCAGAACATCAAGTGAGGTGAGTTAGTGAACCAGGAAGTCAGTTTAATTCAGCACAACTCTGAGTTCAGAAGGAGCTAGGCAGAGTGGCTCAGGTAACAACCAGTTAGAGGCTTAAAAGTACTAGATATACGGAGGCTGAAGCCTTCCAGTTCTAGACTTAAGTTTAGATTGTACGAAGGTCAAAACACTCTAGGGCTCCAAGACTAGGACCAGTAATTAATTTAGGCAAAGAATAAATGGTCTTTGACACAGAGTGATCTTAGAAGAACCATTGAACACTGATGAGAACCTCCTTTCTCTCTCTTCTTGTTCCCCTGAACTCCTCCGTCCCATGGCCTCCTTCCCTTTCTCTCACTAGTGTCTCTTTATTCATTAGTCAATAGTCTAACTTGGCCTGCTTAAAGTCCTGAGAACACACCAGGTGTGCTCCTGCCTCAGAACTATACCCTTGCTCCTCTCTGTTACCTAGAATAAGTATGACTCTCAACCTTACTCCTCATGCCCTTTGCACATATTTTCAGTGAAGCCTCGCTGACCACCTCATTTAAAGTTGCACCTGCTGATAGCACCCATCTCCAGAGCATCCTCTTGCTTTGCTTTATACTGTAGCATTTATTTTCATATGCATTTTCTGTGCTTCTACTTTCTGTTTATTAAAAACTCTCACAGAAATAAGCTCAATGAAAGTCGGAATTTTGTTGGTTGTCTATCTCTCTTCCTATTAACAGAGATATGCAATAAGTATTTGTGTGAAAAGTATTATTTGGGGGCTTAGAGAGATGCCTTAGTGCAGCGGTTATCAACCTGCGGGGTCGCACGACCCTTTCACAGGGGCTACCTACGACCACCTGCATTCCAGATGTTTACACTATGATTGATAACAATAGCAAAGTTTCAGTTATGAAGTAGCAATAAAAAATAATTTTATAGTTGGGAGTCACCACAACTTGAGGAACTGTGGTAAAGGGCGGCAGCATTTGGAAGGTTGAAAACCACTGCCTTAGAGGTGAAGAGTGCTTACTGCTGTTTCAGATAACCCAGATTAAGTTCCCAGGACACACATGGGAGAGGTCACAGTCACCTATAACTCCAGCTCCAAAAGATCACATACCTTCTGGCCTCCTTGGTTATCTGCATGCACATGATGTGTATAAACTCATACAGGCACGCATACAATCACAAAAATGAAATTAAAAATTTTAAAGTGTAATTTGATCTATATCTATTAGGCCCACAATACTTTAAACTTCCATCATGAAATGGTTAAATCCTGGTTTTGCTCACAATTGTATTCCTAAATAGTAGTACTTAATCATGTAAATATGTATTATAAATACATATGTTCTGAATGTCTGTTAGTTTAATAAATATGCATTAAATGATTTAATATATGCATTTCTCTACAACTTATTATGCAGATAATAATTCTTCTATAGTAATTGAACGGAATTTAATATGAGAACAACAGTATTATCAACAGGAATTAAATACACTTTGGATTATAGAATCTAAAAAAATTAGTGACTCATTTATGTAGAGTATTAATTACTTTAATTAGAAAAGAAGAAAAAAACTCTGGTGAGTATTAACGAGAAAGTATTCCTTTCTTTTTCTCCAGCTGTAGCCCTGCTACAAGCATTTAGACTTAATATCATGGATGACCATCACTGACCCCACATGAAAAGCAGTCATTATTAAATAGAAGAAATATGAAGACTTCAAAGAAAACTATTCAAGAAACTACTATAGATCATTCCTAGCTAGATCAGTGAACATATATTCTTTAGAAGCGAGGGTATCGACGTGTTTGTTTTTCTATTTTTACATAAACCAGTTGTATCACAATGCTTAATTTGTTAAAAATTTTATTACAGTAATTTTACAAAAAGAGATTCAGATGTGTGCACTTCATGGCATTCTGTCATATAATAAATTTTTCAGGAGTACTAGAAAGCATTGATGAATTATTGTGTCCCATTTCCCCCGACCAGCATCAATAGAATGTGCATGTTGGGTGATTCTTTCCATGCATGAGGAGGGACAAGTACTTTTCCACTCACAGCATCCTTGGCTTTCAGTTAATCGTGTGCGTTAGCAAGGGGCTGCTGGAAGTTAAGGTGAAAGCATGATTCAACAGACAGGCCCACACAGGAATAAGGTTCACCGTGTGACTTCACTCGCAGGGTGCTTTGACTAACCAAATTAAACAACCACCGTTAATTAAAGCCCTAATGCTTGTACTCACCCAGCCTACAAATCAATCCATTCACTGTCTCTCCCACATGGCTGAGCAATCTGCTTTATGGATGGTTTAATTAACAGCCAATGCCCTAAATTAGTTATAAAAATTAGGTCATATGGATTTTTCTTAGTTTTTTTTTTCCTCAGCAGAACAAGAGTGAGCAAAGAAAAACTGTTGTCTTCTCAAACTGACAGCTTGGGGAATGATAGAAATAGCAGAATATGCACTCTGAGCACGTTGATGGGTCCGGCTTGAGTAGCATGAAAGTTAAGTACTGAGAAAGGAAAAGGTGGGTTTCAGTAAAGTCTTGCCTCTGTCGACTGCTGGTGTGAACCACAGAGAACTTAGTTTTTTCAGCCATAATTTTTTTTGTTTTGTTTTGTTTTTAACACTATCAGATTGAATAATAATATTGTGGTGTGAATTAAATGACCTAGTGAATGTTCAGTGACTACTTAAATACTTGATGCACTTTCTTATTCTAGACATCCCACTCTGAAAGCTCTCAAGTCCAGGTTAGAAGATCCCCAAAATGGGGGAAAGGGATCTGACAAGAGGCTGATACAAAGGTCATTTCCACAGGAGATGAGAGACCTCCAGGAGACAAAACTGAGATTCATCTGGGATGGGGTGACACTGAGTGCCAGGGGCATGAAAGCAGAAAAGCGGGGATTAAGAAAACAGAAGCAAAGTGGCTTTCTAGAAGACATGGAGCTATGAGAGAGGAGGGAATAACAAAGATGGCATGGGGTCCGTGAGGTGTTGCTTTTATGCTAAAACCTAGTGTTCAGTAGTCTTGAGTTCTGAGTCTGATGCAGATTTCTCATAAAGATATGTCAATCTCCGGGAAACCTAGCCTATTCTTGTAAATGTAAATGTCATCCATATGTCATATGGATTATTCTTATTGTTTTCTTCAGCAGAAAAAAAAATATAGGTACATTTTTACCATTTCCAACTTGTATCAATGTTGTGGTGATGAATTAACTACAAATTCGTATACACACACTTTAAAACAGTAACCTCCATAGAAGTTAAAGGTCAAACACTGTGCTATATTTTCTTTAAGAAAGGATCTTTTTATTAAAAATAATGGTCATTGTAGCATATCCAGTTCCCAACAACCACTTTCCAGTTGCAGATTTTTTTCTGATTCTTTGATATTTTATGCATAAAGCCACAATAGGGGATTGAGAAGGAAACAATGGAACATTATGCTACATCTAAACAATGCCATGTTTGGTAATTTCTTTCTTTGCATCAATTATTTTTGTTAGTGTGACTTTTCTCATAAATGTGACTACACAGCTGGAGAGAATTGTGCAACACCTATCTCCCTGTTAAATCCTCTACTCAACCAAAAGTCCTGTGGGAAGATTCTTGCAGATAATCACAGTAGAACCTGCATCTCCCTGTGAAAGAGCTTAGTTTGATGGGTCAGGAGGAAACCAACATAAATCTGGACACAGCAGGGAAGACTAAATAGAGAGATGAGTTGTAAACACTGCCTGCCTGCCATTTTGACACACCCAGAGCATTAGTCATTGGATCTGCATTTTCAGCAAAGAAAAGTTACCAGTATCCAAGTTGGTAAGGATATGGTGAAATAATTGCTACAAGCTCATCTTTCACCACCAGCCCATTTCACGCCCATTTTACAACTCTCTCCAAAAAGAAGAAAAAAATACTCAACGTTTGCTTGAAGAAGATGACAGTTTTGCTTATTTTATTTTTCCTGGAGGCTCAAGGCAAGAGTATTTTCTAGTCTAGAAAGGACATGAGAGTGTGCATTCTCCGTTTCTACCACCCTGCTGCTGTCCCACTCACAACACTCAGACACCACACACACTTTTTGTTTAAAAGTATTTTGGTAGAGTTTAATATTTGGAAGGAGCTTTGACCACATGGTAAGCATTGTCAGCTCTACATCTGTGCTTTACAAAACTAGAGTCAATACTTGCAGAATTTTCCTCTTGGTGAAAATAGCAGAAATGAATTTCAAATTAGATCTGACCACTAAATGTCTGAGGAATCTCAAGCAAACAGAAAACTTATAGGACTGAGAACTCTGAGCCAATTCAACTCTGTCAAGTGCTGCCTCGTTAGACGCCTGCAACTAGTAAATGAAGGGCTAACTCTAGAAGGTGTCTCCCATTCTCCCACTGTTGAAAACGGTCACCCCAATTGCTTCTCTGATATGCTTGACCATCCACTGAAGGTCCTACATCTTTGGTTATTTTTTCTAAACAAGAAATTCAGCAAAATCATTGTTCTAAGACACTAACTAGACTGCAGTTCAAATATAGATTTTTACATCCTTTCTGGACTGACCTTCTCCTGTGATGAAATTCAAAGTTATTTGCCCAAAGTTTATATAAGAAATGCATATGACAATCTGAGGATGGGCTATCCACATATTCCATATTAAAATACCTGGCTGACTCAAATCAGTGAAATGCTTGAAAAGTTTACTGAAGAAGAAATTGGACTAACTGACTCACTCATTCAAAAGTATTGGTTACGAAGTTTAAAGCAGGGTAACAGGGAAATAATTACCAATGTCTATTCAACAACCTTGTAAATGTGTCTCTTTTAAATACGAAGGGTTTACTATTGCCATTGTTAATGAGTTTCATTAATGAGTAGTACCACTGCTACCTATAAATACATGCCTTAATATATGTCATTTAATTTTTAAATGGAGGGAATGGCTATTGTGGCCCAAACAGTTAGGTAAAATATAAGTTAAATAAACTAAGCATACTTTTCCCCTCCTTGAAGGACCACAGAGAATATAGTAAGAAGACTTTCTCAAAGTCGCCAACAATGAAATCTTTCCCAGAATATGTTGGGAACCACAGCAAAAGAAACATCTCATGGAGTATATTACCTAAGGTAAGTCAGAGGACAAATATATTGAAAAAGCATGTTCATTTGCTCTCATGTATTAAGTAAAGAATTTACACGCCATCTACGAGATAAATCAAATTTGATTATTAGAATTTTACTCAACTAGAAATAAGAGCATTTGTTTTGAAATGACATTTATTTAAGGTCTAAATGGCTCTTGAACTCTCCACTATTATCTTCCAATACAAATATGTCTTACATACCTTTTAAAAGTGGGTTTTGATATTTATGGACTGACAAGCTGAAAAGGAATGAAATAAAAATGATTTTTTTAAAAGTGATCTATGCTTGTCTTCCATGGAATTTTTTCCATCTTTTTAAAACGAAGTTCCTTGGCCAATCCTGGCATCTTTCAAAAACTCCAAGCCAGGGTAACCCAGGAGCTGCTATAACACTTCATTCCTGTGTATCACTTGAAAGGCATGTATGCCTTGTGTGGTTCCAGAAACACTAGGCATACTGAGAATGGGTTCATGTGAGAGGATGTGAATAACGCTGCATCCCATCGTGTAGAATTAGCAAACAAAGGAAGCTCATGGAAGAGAGGGGTCGTGTTTTTTCATAACAAACTCCATTTTGTAAATAAGTTGGAGATTTCAAGGTGACAATTAGAAAAGAGGGAGTCTATGAAACATCTTTACTTTACTTTGACATTGAGACTACTTTTTATTTGCAGCAGTGTTGTTTGGAAAGGTTGTCTCTGACCCCCTCTGTATGAGAAGCACTATTAAACAACTGAAAATCTGAGATTCAAACTAAAGGAAAAGGTCAAACTAATACAACAAAGAGATTTTTATCAGGGCGTTTTATTTGGGGATAAAGCATATCAACTTTAATCTAAACTACATTCAACTCAGGAACAGAACTTGAAAGTGTACCTGCTAGGGAATATAAGAGAGATTAAACCCTTGGCCATCAGTAAAACTACTGAGGAAAAGAGTTGAAGCACACTTGTTTGATTCAAGGACAGGACAGAGATAATAGTCCCCTGTTATGAGCATCTGGCTCATGGCTGAGAACTGAAAAAAGAATGCATCTATGAGAGAGCAAAATAGAAGCATCTAAGTCACAGAGAAGGAACACAAGGTGGGTTCAGAAATAGAACGGCAGGAGACGTGGGTAGAGACTTCTAAAGTCATGAAAACACTGAGGTACAGGCACTGTCAGCCTAGGCATTGGCACTGCTACTTCCAGAATCATCTCCACATGGTAGCCTTGGCATCAAGGCTGATGATTTTTGTCTTGGGAAGCAGGAACCATACTGCGTAGTGTCAACGAGGAAAAGAAAATTGAGCATAGACACCAACTCACTCGGTAATGAAAAAGATAAATTTTCCTGGTTGTAGATGATACAGATCTTAAGAATTCTGTAGCTACTTACACCTGTTGAGGGATATACAGCTATCAGTGAATAAGAGCAGACCAGAAGAAACTGTAAATTAAAACAACTAATATTCTATTCTTCTCCCCAGGCTGGTATTGCCTGAGAATCAAGAATTGCTTGAGAGAGGATTGCATGATACTGGAATTGCTTGTGTTGGAAGAGAGTCCTTGCTGGACATGGTAGTTGTTACAAACAATGGAAATTTTCACTCAATCAAGTTGGCTCCCATGTGGTCAATTTTGAAAGACTGTGCATCTGATAGTCCATTAAAGTTATTATCTGTGTAATTACCACAAATACCCTAATGAGTATTACATTTTAGCCTGGTTCCTAAAGATCCAAGTACTGTGGTGTCTTCTGAATTAAGGTTTATGATTTCCAACTTGTGTATTCCAGTGTATAATCTAAAAAAATTAAAATAGATACAATAACTATGTGGTTGACTATTGTAATATCAACAAATTATTTTAATAAAGATGATAGGCATTTTTACAGCATGTTAGATTGTTGTTGTTGGTTTTTTTTTCCCCCAAAGTTCTTCCATTTGATCATATCATCCTGTAAGATGTAAGATCTTTGGTAGCTAAAAACCTGATCTTGTTGAACTGGCCAAGAGCAAGCCATTATTGGATAATAAGGTTGGTCTAGAACAGACATGTCTGAATTTCTTACTCAAGCCAGCTGGTTGAACTATACAGAAGTAGCACTACCTCCCAGTCTTCAAGCCATTCAAACAAGAACAAATGTTATCTGTGTCATCTGCAAAACGTCTAAAACACTAATGAGCTTCAGTGAACTGCATTACCCAGAACACTGGGCAGTTAAATCCCTTGGAAGTTTAAAATAGTTTCAAGTAAAGGGTGCTTTTGATTGAGTTTTCAAATGTTGCTTTATTAGTTTCTTAAATAAAATGAATGCCAACATTGGTTTATTTGTTTCTCGACTGGATGTTCCTACAAAGCATTCATTGGCACGTTCCTCTCCAAGCAGTAAAGCTGTTCTTTCCATGGTTGCTTAATCCAACCACCCAGCCAGAAAAGAGAAAAGGTAACCCCCCACAGCTGCAGTCACTGAGTCTATGCTCAAGGAATGACCACATTCTAATCAGAGCTAATTCACTGCAGGAGAGAAATAGACAATGGGACAGCATAGCAGCTACAAAGCCTGTTCTTCCTTGAGAAGGCAAATACTGAAGTTATTTCTGTTACAGACTCAAATATATGTGTGCACACAAAATAAACCCAACCAATTTCCTCATGAAAAAAATTATGTCCTGTTCCAGCTGAAGGAATCATCACATGACTCGACTTTTTGATGCTTTAAAAATTTTTAATTGTGTGTATATGTGTGTATCTGTGTGGACATATGAGTCCAGAAGAGGGTGTCAAATCCCCTGGGAGCTGGAGTTACAGGGGTTTGGAAGCCACCGTATATGGTGATAGGAGCAAAATTCTGGTTCTTTGGAAATATTTTTGGCACTTAATCACCAAGTCATCTCACCAGTCCTCAGAACTTGATTTTTAAAGAACAATTCAAATAAATAAATCTAATTCTACCCCAGGCCAGAAATGATCACTGTGATAAAGGCACACACCATACTAACATCTGGAAATTCCAAACATATGTGTTACATTTCCTTGAAATAAGAGTTTTTATTTCACACACACACACACACACACACACACACACACACACACACAGATAAAAAGAAAACTTACTTGGTATTACTATTTATAACCATCTTCTTTCTAAATGTAATGCACTGCAATATTTCTTTTTCCAGATACTTTTCAACAGGTGACTGAAATAATTCACACCAAATTCATGTTACCTTTCATTATCTTTTTATTCTTATTTATTTATTAGCTTTCATTGTCTTTGTATTTTGTTCTTTGTTTTCTTACATCCTTGTTGCTGTGGTTAAATATAATTTCATCAAATTCAGATGAGAGTTTTAAAAACAAGACCTCATACATCCAAGAAAGTCTTATATTGAATCTATGCAAAAAAATGCAGAAAGTGCCATTCTTAAACTTCGCAGTGAATGTTATAGATTTCAATGCCTTTAAGGACTTATGTGCATGATTTACTCAGTACATTGGTTTGTCAAAAGTAAAATGCTAAGAACAATAGCAATGCTTCTTTGACTTGGAATACTTTAAAGGAAATCTTATATGTGAATAAAGGCACATATAACATATATATACTATATATGTATTGTATATACAGGGGTATTTAAAAGATTATATTCAGAGGATTCTGACATTTTCCTGGTCCTTGAAAAATACAGCTTTGTTTCTAACATAGTAGAAGTCTTCTGTAGTGTAGGCATAAAAAACTCTTGAACTAATTTAGTAACACAGCATAGAACTTCATGAAATTGCTTATGCTAATCAAAAGCTTGTAAACTAAGTTATATTCATTCAAAACAACTTTGCCTGACTTGTAAGCAAACCGGAGTTTTAGAGGTCTAGAATTTTAGTCCAGGATTTCTACCATCATAGCTTTTAAAGTTTTCCTAGAACTCAACATCATGGAAAGAATGCCTGTGCGAAAAATCACCTAGAATTGATTTCACAGACACAATGGCTGCATACTAGAATGTCTGCTTTGAGATTGGTGGGGGAAGGGCTGGACACTAAATATACAGCCTAGCCCTCTCCATAGCAACCATTGTGGGCGGTGAGCCAAACCGGACAAGTTTTTGTGTCTCTTTTGCGCCCCCTCCTGGTTGGTTTCATGGATTGGGTGCTTTGATCTCTCCATGTTAGCAGCCTCAAATAAACAGGAAAACTTCCATTTTTCCAGATTTTCAGAACTTGGGTGCTAAGACTTGTGTCTTTGGTTTACTATCCTTGTGTGTTGTTGAGTCTTTTCTTGTCTTAATTTTAAATAAATAATATTCCAGATAGAAAGCCAGCATGAATATGCAAAATCCTCTAGATAATAGTCCTGGGGCTGCTGAGCATGACCCAAAAAGGAATAAGTGGTCTCTTTATTCAAGAGCAATATAAAGTCAAGGAGGAAAAAATAACACATGTACACATAAACCATTACATATAACATAATGTATACTATATAAATATATCTGTGTGTAATAAATATGCATATCACGACTTTAGAACAAGGCAAGGTGTAGTTAGTACTAATTTGTGTCTCACTGACTATATATATTAGAAATTAGAGAGTGGAAAAATCAGCATCCAATAGTAACTTGGCTGAAACTCAAAAATGACTGTGGAGAAAAGAGAATAATAGGAAAGACTATTGCAAGATTCAAGAGAGTCACCTGCTTTCTACTCCCTGAATGTGTCCATCTAAACTTAACTATCTTCCCACATACATAACTGCAAAGGAGAGATAGAACAAAACCATTCCTATTCCTGAAATAATGAAACTACTCATGTTCCAAATGAAAATTTGTGTCACCCTCCCCAGAAGTAAAACTCATTGCTGTCCCTGAAGAATTTCTAGTGCTCTCTATTTTAATAAGCTGGCTCTGGTATCCTGCTTTCTATAGATTAAACCATAGAATTCATCTCCAGAAAATCCTACAGAAAGTCAACTTATGATTACAACAGGGTTCTTCTTCCATCCAAATATTTTCCTTTATGTTAGGATCTCCATGTCTTCGATCTGACTCAAATTAGGTAACATGGGTAGGGTCCAGAATTTCCAGTGTAGTTGGTCATTCATTAGCTACTAGTCCAAGTATATCTTTCACTACTCAATGATTACCATAAGGTTTAGGTTCAATTCTAGACTCCCCATAACCAACTAGCTGTTTCTATGTTGGATTTTATTATTACCACCCTTGCCAGGATGGTTATTCTAGAATTCACACCACATTGTCTGGTAAATTAAGTGTGAATGTTTGGCTTCAGTCAGTAGAGAATGCCAGGGTGTATGGTAGAGCTGTCCAAGTCTCAAGATGGTAAACACTCCTAAGAACTTCAGTCTATTGAGGAACACTGTATTACTCTGGGCAATGGTTTCTAATGTCTAGTGAAGGCAGTATTTTTCAATACTCACTCTCTTGAGGACCAAAGTTGAGGGATAACTAATCTTTCTACAATTTTTGGGTTTATTTTTTAAAGTGATACCAAAGTTTTTCTAATATTTCAACTTCATCTGGTATAGCAACCACTTAAAACAGTTATAACCATCTCCGATACACTCAGACTAGTAAGCCAACTCATCTCGCTTCATTTAGTAATTCATTTATTTAGTCATTTAATATTCACGCAGTTTTATAGGTATCAAAAATCTAAGTAATAAAAATATAGTGCTGTATAGCTTAAAACTCAGTTTTCTTGAAGCGTACATTTCATGGGATAAATAAAAATACTAATTTTTAAAAAATATACAGTAGTTTTTAAAAGGTGGTTAGTACTCTTAATAGTAACACAGCGTGTAAAGCACAGTGGGAGCATGAGGGCACACATGTACATTTAAGCAGGTTATGAACTAGTAACTCCAAGAAAAGGATGTTCAGTGAAGACCATAAGGAGCTGAAGAAGTATGCTGAGAATGTCTGGGGAAAGACTAATCTAGGCAGCAGCAACTTCAGGAGCGGAGACTCAACAGCCAGGAGCCCAAGGAGACTGGAATCCAGTGAGCTAGTTATGTTTGTTAATAAAATTTGCACAGGCTTACCAACACTTTGTAACAGCAATTACTAGACAGCAACAAGTTTATTGCTGGACTGAAGGAACAAAAAGGATTCAGGCCAGTTCTTTCCCACATCCTCAATTACAGAGATTCTAATCACTATACATTACAGCAGATTCAACCCCATGATCGGGGTATGTATTATATGGTAGACTCCTAAGCTAAGACTAACACTGTCCGATCAAGGGAGAGTAACTAATGCATCTTTTCAAATATGGTGTTGATCTCCAGAGTTTGTGGGAAAGCCTAGCAATGTCTTCCTCTGTGTGTGTGTGTGTTTGTGTGTGTGTGTGTGTGTGTGTGTGTGTGTGTCTGTCTGTCTGTCTGTCTGTCTGTCTTCTTTATTTTCAACTGTCATGCTTCCTTAAGGAAAGCATCCTAGCTACAGCTTTTGAATGGGTAAATTAATTATTGATTTGCCTCAAGCAAACAATTCAATTATTCTGAGAGAGGGCTAAGTTTGAGAAATAAAAGGTAGAAACTTATTCTCATTTAAAAGAAAGCCAAAAAAATCTTCTGATTCAGCTCCATTATTCAAACAGAGTATATATTGTCGAAACTATGAAACTATAAATAGAAATACAATTAGTAATCAGGATTGCAGCATCACCTTTGACAAAGCAAAGCCTTTTGGGGTGGAGAGAACAAAGCTTCATCTGCAGGATTCGTGATATTTTTCCCATGGTAACCTGTTGGCTTTTGATTTAGTCAATTATGTATAGAGATTGAGCAAATGAAGATAGAGACATTGTCACATTTCCACTTTACTTCAATCAGAAATGCATTTTCTGTCTATTTTCAGTTGATGAGTTGTGTGTACTGTACTACATAACCTGTCTCTGACATTGCATTAACCCTCCATCATAGCAATCCTATTATGCATTGTTCTAGTTAGGATTACCATTGCTATGGTGAAACACCACAACCAAAAGCAACTTGAGGAGGAAAAGGTTTATTTGGCTTACATTTCCACATCACTGTTCATCAATGAAGGAAGTCAGGACAGGAACTCAAGCAAGGCAGGAACTTAGAGACAGGAGCTGATGCAGAGGCCATGAAGGAGTGCTGCTTACTGGCTTGTCCTTACAGCTTGTTGACTCTGCTTTCCTATAGAACCCAGGACCATCAGCCTAGCAGTAGCACCACCCATAGTGAACTGTGCCCCGCACATCAATTACTAATTAAGAAAATGCCTGATCTTATGGAGAAATTTTCTCAACTGAGGCTCTCTCCCCTCTGATGATTCTAGCTGTATCAAGTTGACATAAAATTAGTCAGCACAGGCATGTGTGTAATTCTCATCATACATATGAGAAAACTGAAGCTAAAACAAGGTAGATGAAACTTTCTGAAATCAAGCACAAAGAAAGTACATGGCAGAATGAGACTAGACATGAAACATTTGGACCCCATCCCTCTGTGTCTATGGTCTCCCTGAAGGCCTGGCAACTAGAAATCTCTAATAGTACTTTTATCCCTTCCTTATAACCATATCCTATACTATTTTCAGCTTATCATTGAGTTAGAGTAAGCTAATCTGTCACATTGCAAGCACTAAATATGCCAGTAACCTGTAAGGGAGACAACAAAAAAAATCTCTCATAATATTTGCACAGTAAATTTGTATTCTATCATGCTTGTTTGTGACAGAACATGAAGCATACATAGATGCACCAGCTATGTGGAAATCTGCCTTTTTTTTCCTTTAAATTCTAAAGAAAATACCCACATATACCTACACAGAAATCTTATGAAACAAAATTATAATATTTTGGCTACAACAAACACCTAAAAGTTTCTATGCATTTTTCGTGTGTGGACAAATCATCCTATTCTTAATTAAATTAGAAACAGAGCTAATCCTGAAAATACTTTCAATTCTCTCATATTAGCACAAAGAAGATCATTCATACAATGAAGATATGTCTTGGGTCCATTGTTGTTTAAGCATTAGATTGGAAATAACTTTTCAACGTGCTATTTTTAAAGCAAGTCTTTAACATACTAACAATATGGGTCCCTCACCTAGCTTCAAATTTCCCTAAAGATTAAAACTATAATTTCATATAGTCCTACAATTTTCTTACACAACAACAACAAAAAAAAAAACTCCTTCTCTGGTACCTTCTTTTCCTTCCAGGGAAGTGTATCACAGATCCCTCTGTGTTTCAATACCTTTATATATGGACACCAGTTTCTATCCAAATACAGAACTAGGCAGAAAACCACTTCTTGGGTGAAAAAATAACATCTAAAATGAAATTTGGTCCAAGACTTCAGTTTTTGCATTAAGTGTTTTCCATGTCATCTTTATTACATCTTTATACTGAGCTATGTCTCAGAGTAAGATTTGCCTCCTGGGTCAATTATTACATTTGAAATCTTCCAGTTTCCCTTTGTGGACATAGGCACCAACAATAGAGGGCAGAGCTCTGGGGCTTGACCACAGAACTTAATCTGACTCCTTCAGCTCTTCCTATAAAGGGGGTTTATGGTGAAACTAGACCAGTGAGAAGAATCATTCAGAGGCAGATGCTCCAAGTCTCCAGGGGACCAGAAGATGTGACACCATCATCCTGTACTTCCAGGGTACTCAGCTAAACTCTCCTGGAAACTCCAAGTTAAGCCAGGAATTATTTCTGTTTGCTTTACCATTGGGAAAGACCAGTTCAACTGTCTACCCTGGTGCCACAGCTTGACTCTAGACACTAATGAACTGCCTCCATCAGATGCCTCCAGTGAGAGAATAAATCATTTCCTCTCACCCCCTCTGCTTGGGGAATGATACTGTATTCCACAGAAGCATGTGTTCATCAGAAGACAAGGGTTAATTTAACAGAGCTTCTAGAAGAAGCTTGGGAAATGGAGGAAGAGTGGAATTCATGTAAACTGTGGGCTATTGGTGGTACCACTGCTCTAGACGCAATTGTGTTTCTGGAGAAATTTGATCCTTTCCTCATTATAAAGTGCTCTGCTCTCCATCTTGGTTTATCTTGCTTTTTACCTGTTTGAAGTATTCATTGTCTGGAGGTAACTCAATTAACTAGATTGCTTATGATTTACAGGACTGTGTTCATTTCTCCCTGCTTTTTACTTTCACCTATATCATACTTATGTGTAGATTTTATATGTAGGATGTTTCTCACAAATTTGAATCTGATTTTGATGTACCACCTACCTAGTCTGTTGACCTATCTTTTAAATAGAACATTTAGTCCATTGATATATATTATAATCACCAGTTTTAGTAATAACCATTGATAATTCATGCTTGAGTTTGACAACTTCCCGTATGTTTTCTGTTTAGTTCATCAAATGTTTTCTTCATCTCTTCTTAAATTTCTTTGACTTCATTTTTGTTTTTCATCACAGTTATGTTTTCTTTATTGGGTGACTTCGGCAGTAGTTACAACACACATTCGTGTTCATCACAGTTTGGGTTGAATTAATATCCTAACTCTTCATAGCATGACAATATTACAGGGAATTCCTTTTGCTCACTCCATCTCTCCTGATTCTGTGATCCTTCGTTCTAATGTGTTATAGACTTTATAATAACATATTATTGTTACTGTTTTAACCAGTCAGTAGTCTTGTAAATAACTCCAGAGCTTCATTCGAAATGGCTATTCTAACCATAGAGATTTGAGGGAGTCAGTTAATTTCCATGTGTGATTTTTTTTTAATTTGCAAGTTTTTATAATAAATCTTATTTTTTAAATAATGAAAGAATTTAGTTTTTCTTTTTTATTTAACCAGATACTTATCTTTTCCAGAATGTCTCATTCATTCTTATAGACCCAGCTTTTGCATTTTATAACCCAAAGAATTTATTTTAGTGCTACTTACAATAGGGAATGCTGGACATGAATTCTTCAGGTTTTGTGTCTCTGGATAATTTTAAACTAATGTTCATTGTTTTTGAAGTGTATTTTTGCTCAGTATAAAATTCTAGATTGATAGTTTTTGGCTTTGTTTTTTACTACTTCAAAGATTCTGTATATTCTCTTCTGTTACTTTTTATTACAAATTACTCCAAACACTTATTTATCTCACAGACTTGTGTCTTTTTTTTTTCTGATTGCATCTAAATTTTCTCTTTATCTTTTGTCTACAACACGGTCACTGTGCTGTGTCTCCGTGGGTCTCTTACATGTATTTGTGACTTCCATAACTTCTTGATTTTGAAAAGGAATGCTTTTAATTTCGAAAGTTGTTGGCACTATATATGAAGTGTTTCTGTATCTGCTCCCCTGTCATTGGCCCTCCTTCCTAGAACTCTATTTGTTCATAAGTGACACAACGTTTAATGCTGTCTCACAAGTCCAATGTTCTGTTGCTGTGTTTTAACTAATCTCAGTTTCCCCTCAGTTTTAATGATTTATTCTGACTTTATTTTAGCTATTACTTTTTTGGCTATGTCTGGTCTGCTGTGAAACCCATTGAATGCTTAACTGTTCAGGGTATTATAGTTTTCTGTTATAAAGTTTATATTGTTTCCTGAAGTTTTCTTTCCTGTTAACATCCTTCATTTTTCATCCCATTTGACAAAGTTTTCTCCGAAATTATAAACTAAGTATATAATAGTTAATCTAGAGGCTTTTCTACTAATTCCCACATCTCCGTGAGTATGTTTATTTTCCATTGTAATCAGCATTCTATGAGTCTTGGTTTTGCTGATTGACACGCAAGTAGTTTAAAAGAGCAGCAAGATTATAATCTGGAGCATTTTTCCATAGAAACAGCTCCTGTTTGCTCTTTTGGAATTCCTGGAGGTGCTACCTCTTCAATATAATAAAAGCTGAGTAGACTCCAGGCTGGTTTTCCACTTTGCCTAGCTTTATTTCACTTGTACCTTCATACATCCAAGAGACTGGATCAGCTGTGCTCATCCACAGAGGTTTGGGATCAAGTTCCTGATGAGATTTCTTTGCCTTCTTAGCCCCAGGTCCCCTACAGGTATGAACCAGCAGTATTTCTAAGCCTGTTTGTCTCACCACCAGATTCCAATCCACAGTACCTCGGTACACAACTGAATCTGTAACTTTTTTATGACAAAATAGAAAACATGGGCTTTTCAAAACCTCCTGGGGTTTTCTCTTTGTTATTTTAGGAGCAGCGAATTTCTGTAAGCTCCTATATTCTTACTGGAGCCAGAATCAACAGCAAGAAATAGAGACAATCTACCCAGACTTGAAATGACTGGAAAGAATTTATACCATAGGCAGTAATTTCTATAGGAATACAAAATTTTTCTTTTAAATGGACTGACTAAAATTAAAGAAAGAAAAAAGAAGAATGTGTGTAAAGAACCTCTTAAATAGTTTTACCAAGGAATTCATCTATCCTGTTCTATAAAAAAAAGACACCTTTTGGTCTGGAATACTCCAATACTCCTAAGAACAAGGATGGATGTGGAAGTCAAGTTAGGTCTTTCTCTGTCATTTGCTTCTGAAATAGATAAATTTTCTTTTCCATCCAAAGCTTTTCTCAATGATGTGTGAATGGGAAGAAAGGCATGTCAAGAGAAGCAGAATGGGAAAGCCTAAGAAAAAATAATAATTATATTTAAATTTAAACACAGAAGGGAAGAAGGGCAATAGAAGTCATTATAACATCCAATCAGGTGAGCCAGATGTGCTTTACATACATTGTCTTATAGAACAAGAAATGGGGATTTAAGGATTTAAATGTGTCCACATATACACACAAAGGAAGTGACTGAGCCAGGCTTTAAACCAACACCTGTCTGATTCCAAAGTACACTCATTTATTACAATACCCTATGGCCTTTCTGAAACTTCTGCAAATCCTCTGGTGAATGCTCTACCTAGTTCAAGTTGAACACACTTAGAGGTCAATGTAGCATATGGTGTCCCTTCAATAAAAGCAAAGCTCTCATTTGTAAATCTGTTTATGTTAGCTTTTAATATTATAGGACATTTTAAATTTTTATCAAAAGACTATCTTCATGTCTATGATTAACATGAATAAGTTTGTTTCATTATTTACTTCTATTAAAGTTCCATTTTATGAAGAAAAGCTATCCTAGATGTGATTTTTAAATGTGTATAGAGAAAAAGTTTAAAGAACAGAAAGATAGGTGGCGTGTTTTAAACATCAACATGAGTACACGCCCGTGCACACACACATACACACACACCCTAACAGGTCCACTTTTGTACTTAATGATTTCATATTTAGTAGTTCCAGTGACAAGTTTAAACAAATGCCTGGCCACTCAGCCATGAAAGCCATTCTTACTTTTGTTAACTTTCATCCAGGTCCACATGGCTCAAAAACCAGATTGCATCCCACCATCCTCCCATTTACTCTGTCTGCATGATAGTGATGTTCCTTTTAGCCTAAGTCCTTTCTTTATTCATCTCAAGTTCATGATATTTGCATGCATGTCTAATTCCCAATCTTCTCCCACATCTTCACTCCTTTGTTACACCCTGAACATGGAAGCATTTTGTTAATAATGTCTAAGATCATCGGTCAAGATACAACTTTCAGATCAAGACTAGCTCAGTAACCATCCACTTTGCAACCTGTACATGGGCTCGGTTAAAGCAGAAAAAAGGAAAAAGCAAATGTGTAGAAACGTGGCAGGAGTCATAACCCTTGAAAACATAAAATTTTCATGTGCCAATCTGTTACTCATAGCAACTCCTCCTGTAACTATTAAATATGGTCAAATTATGTTATTTTCCTTGGAGGTGATTCTTATAAATTATTCGATGTGATTTATTTAAGTTAATCATAACTTTACCTAAATTCAATAAATGAAAAACTAATGAATCAGCCGAGGCCTGGGACCTCACATCTGTAACCCAGCACTTAAAAGGTTGATGGAAGGAGATGGTTGTAATGCCGTATTTCAAGACACATTAAAAAAATAAGAAAGAATAAAAAAGGAACAAAGAATAAAAGGAGTGAAGGAAGGAAGGAAGGAAGGAAGGAAGGACTAATGAATCAAGTAATCAAATCCATTTTTATCATTATCAATACTGGTCAGGAGGCCAGGGAACAGAAACAGAATATCAAGAAATAAAAGTCTAATAGCAGTAGGATAAAATCAAATAGTTTTATTATCAATAACAATGCTTAAATATAGCTTCACTAAATCAACTTTTTATCATCTTCTTTTTTCTTCAAAACAAGCCTGCCTCCTCTCAGAACTGATTATATTGACCCTATAAACTCCCCACAGCAGAAGTAGTGAACAAGACAGCCAAGAGGAGCATTAGCCGTTACATAATTGAACGGTGTGTGCACCAGAGTAAGAAAAGATCAAAGGAGTTTATACTCCATTTAATATGGTAGTTATAAGTAAGGGAAAAGATAGGAAAACACATCACTCTAAATTCTCAAAGTAGCACTTATCACCTTTCAGATGGGGTCAGGTGGTTAAAAGGTGAAAGCAGCTATTCCATTAGATCTGCCAAGTGCACAATCCATTTAAGAGAATGAAGCAGGGCCTATAAATGCTTCTGTGAGAGCAACTAGCTCCGGAGTGTGTTAACAGTCAAGCATCTTCTGAGTTGGTTAACTCCATAAAAGCCATGAAACATGAAATCAGTGCTGAGGCCAGTCGTGCTGCAGCACAACAAATGTCTGCTGAGACCGCAGATGGCTGTTGCCTTCTCGGAGTTTCCCCTAGACGCCTCCTTGATTGGTCATAGATCTGTTTCAGGGCTGGATGTGCACAGTGTGAGAGCACTTGCCAAAATGCACAAAGCCCTGGGTTCCACTCACAGGACTCTAAAAGGCAAGCAAATAATTAATTAATTAATTAATTAAATATAATAATAATAATAACATCGTGTACTTGATTGGCTTCTATTGCTGGGATAACTGCCATGAAAAAGCCACTGGGCCAATTGGTGACAAAGGTGCCCAGTTGGGGCATTGTCTCCCCCAGTATCTGATGACTTCATTTAGATTCCTTTCATATATGTATATGTTAGGAAGCTTCTTCAGTAATAGGTTTCCATAAGGGTCCTCAAATGGCCCTTAGTGTTAGTTGTCCTTCTCCACATTTCCTTCCCTCACCCTTCTCTTCCATCCCCCCTACTTAATCTTCCCACTCCAGTCCTCCCAACCCACCTCCTGTCTCCCCATAACAATATATTCTATCTCCCTTTCCACGAGAGACGCTCTCTTTTTCCCTTGTCCTTTACGGACCTAGCCTCTGGGGTTATAGGGATTAGAGCATGCATATATTTTAGTTTCTTTTTAAATGTGTGGGTGTGAGTTTCTTTTTTTTTTCCTCTTTCTTTTTTTAATTGTTTTTAAGAAAGAAAGAGAAAGGGAGTAGAGTAGGGTGGGTAGGGAAGAAGAGAGAATCTGGAAGGAGCTGGGAGACAGGAGAGGAGTGACCAGAATATAATGTATGAAAACACGACTTTTTCAATTCAAGAAAAATGACCCTTGGGGAGGAAAGGGTTTACCTGACTTCCACTTTCCAATCACAGTCCATAACTGAGCCAAGCCAAGACAGGAACTTGAGGCAGAAACTGAAACAGAGGCCTTAGACAAACACTGCTTACTGGCTTGATTTTGTCTTAATCAACATTTTTTTATTCTATCCTCTTTATTTATAAATAACTTTATTTCAGCTCTTCTTTGTTCATCTATCTACAAATAGTTATATAAACATACTTTATCATTAATTTTAAAGGCCTTTAAGTGTATTTTGATCATTATTTTTTGTTTATGTTTAATACATCTTAATTATAATATAATTGCATTGCTTCCTGTTTTCCATTTCTTCCCTCCAGCTTCTCCTATGTCCCTCCTATGTCCCCTCTTTCAAAATGATACCAGCATCCCAAAGCTTAGGAAGCTAGACTGAATTAAAGAGTAAAAATATAAATGGGTAAACCAGGTGAACATCAGCCTTCTCATTCCACTGCCTCATGGTTGGCACTACAGATGGATCCCCTCTAACATTGTGCCTTCACAACAGCATGATGACTAACTCTCCTCTAACTGTGAGATATAATAAACAGCTCCTGTCTGAAGATTCATGGCAATGAAAAAAGGAACTAATCTAGATGTTCATCAAAATAGTTCAGACAGATGTGATAGCAAGATGGCTCAACCAATGAAGGTACTAATGACACAAGCTGGTGACCTGAGTGAGATCAGTCTCCAAATTCCACACAAATGTGAAAGTTGGAACCCACCCTCAAAAATTGTCTTCCTGGTATAAGGAATGAATTGTCTTTTTGTGGTACCAGAATGCACCATGCCAGCTTCCAAAGGAGAAAGGCAACTGACAGTTCTACCCAGCCACAATGCCTATGAACCACATCAATAGTCAGCATGACACAATAACCCTACAGAGGCAATAGTGGCACATATACAACTCTCTAACTGCACTTAAGACTTGCTCAACAAGAAGGGGACAATGCTAGAAACTGAGCAAGCTACTCAGCACTAGTGAAATCATGGTTATTAGAAGATGATCTAAAACCCTTAATGACTTAAACAAGTATAATGCTTAACAACAGTATATAAACATTTGTCCTTATACCCACAGGTAAGTGTAGTCTTTACCCATCATCAAGGAAACTTTTCTTTGCATCAGACAGAGACCACTACAGAAAACCACAACCAATCAAAATGCAGAGCTGTAGAGCCCAGTGACAGTGGATGTATTTACAAAACACCCCTGAACTTAAGGTTCAGGGAATATTGTGGGAGAGATGGTAGAAAGATTGTAAGAGCCAAGAGCCAGAGTGTCAGGAAGTTTGCTGTGAGATTGGGTCTTCTAGTAACAACAAAAAATACCATAATTTTACCCACATGACCACCCCAATGGGACCTGAACAAGGATGACACCAACAAATGTGCCAAAATTGATGAGGAAAGGCCCAAAGACCTCAACCTTACACAAAAACTATAGGCAACTGAGTAAAGCTGGTAATGGCAGAGATGTTCTTCTCCAGTGAGGAGCTCACTAAATGACTGTTCAGTGCCAATGTTTCAGCCCTGAAAACAAACATACTAATAGCTTTACACAGACTGAGCAGATTATATTTAGAAATATATATATACACAATAACAATTAATTTAAAAAGATGCCATAAATTTGAAGGGGAGCAAGGAGTGATATAGAGGTGGGCTTGAAGGGAGGAAAGGGGATGAAGAAATGTAATTATATTATACTCTCAAAAATAAACAAACAAAAAGTTGTCACTTGACAAACATACAATAATAATAATAATAGTAATAATAAAAATAAATATTTTAAGTTAAAACTAGAGTTATCATACAATACAGCAACTAAACCTCAACAAGTATTTCTAAGATATCTGAAAAAATATTTTAACCCTGAAAATCACACACAAATATTCATATTAATATTAATCACGGTAGTAAAAAGCGAGAACAACCCAGAAATGCCCATCAACTCACAAATGGATGAACAAAGTGTAATGTTTATATGAAATATCGCTTGACATAAAATAATAAATATTAACACATGCTACAACATGAATCCATCCTGAAAATAGTTTGCTAAGTGAAAGACACCAGAAGCACAGACTGTACAATAAATGATTCCACTTAGATGAAATGTCCAAATTAGGCACAAAGAAAACAGAAAGTTTATCTGCAGTTACAAGGGAGTGAGAGAAGTAGTACATGGTTGCTTTTAGAGGCAGCTGAACATTCTAGAATGAGTGGCAATGCTTGCACAACATGACGGACATTCTAAAAACTGTGACTCGAGCACTTAAAATTGCTAAGATGGTGAACATTATTGCCCGTGAATTCTATCTTAGTAAATAGGGAAAGAGAAAGAAATGCGTCCACATGCACACAGTTTCTGTGCTTTTATTTTGTAAGTCTGCTGGGCAAGGCCCCACAGATCGTTAAATGTGTTCAAGAAGTGAGCAAATGGATTCTACTCTGACCAGCAGGATTTCTTTGGAATATTTCAACATATAATTCCCAGATGAATTCACTGGACCACATTTGACCTTATAAAGCATCTAGATGACCACTCTGAACTTTTACTCGCATGCTAATAATCCACCTGGACTCCTAGGGCCCTCCTGGCAAGGGGCAAACGTCTCTAGCACCACATATCGTCTAAAATATTACTGTAGAGACAAAGATAAAAATCACAACGTGATTTCACACAAGACTAATATGTTTACTCAGTTCTGTCCGTTTCATGAAACTCCAAAAGAGAGCAACACAGAGTAGCTGGGAATTTACTAAAGATTCCCCACTTCCCTGCTACGCAGAGGCATAGTACTGTTCCCTTACATTCGATCCTTTTTCCGATTTCCCAAAACTTTAAAAAAGATGAATCAAGGAGGCAATAGGGTAACAGAAGAATGCTTGCAGCCATCCTTTTATCTGCTAGTCTCCTGGATCTGGACAAAGAAAGAGCTGATAATTGAGTCAGGTACTCTATAATGTAGAAGTCCACTCTAGCCTTCTTATCAATGTGTAATTTAGACTAGCCTAAAGCTCCTAACCCCCAGGTGTAGGATCATAGACGTGTGCCAGCACTCTCAGCATCACTCTGCTTTTGGTTTTTCAAAGGAATAGTCTGCGATGTGCAGTAGCTATGAAATTGGGCAAGTTAATCTTAATAAGCCCCAGTCTCTAAAGTTAAGACACGGTGGAAGAGCTGGGGAAATAGCACAGTCAGTACAGTGTTTGCCGCATAACCATGAGGGCCTGAGTTCAACTCCCAAGTCCTATGTAAAAAAGTCATCCCAGTAGCACGCACATGTAATCCAACACCTAAGGAGTCAGATCCCTGAGGTTCATTGACAAATCTATAAGGCTCGGTCCAATGAAAGACCTGTCATCACACAATAGGGCAGATGGCTCCTGGGGAATGATATCTGAAGTTGTACCCTGGCCTCCACATGCATGTGCATACATACATGAAAAGACATATATGTTAATGAGTTGATACTGTAAACAGTATATAGTAAGAACTAAATAGTAGCGCTTAAGTAAGAAAACACATGGGAGAAAGCTAGTATGAACCAAATTTTCTCTGAGAAATTCTATTTGCTAGAGTTTAACCTCCAACCAATAGACATGTATTTCTTTTATGTTTTCCTTTCCTGTTGCTGTGGTAAAGATCCCAACCAAAGCAACTTAGAGGGGAAAGCGCAGTTCCATGTTACAGTCCGTCACAATGGGGAAGTCACAGGGCACAAGCTCAAGGAAACTGGTCACATCACAACGGTAACCAGAGACAGAAAGTGACAAATACATCCTTGCTGGTGCCCACCTGGCTCTCTCCATTTCACCAGCCCAAGGCCCACCCCACGGGATATTACCACTACTTCCAGAGTGGGTTCTCTCACTCCAATTAACCCAATTAAGAGAAGAATCTTTCACCAAGATGCCCTTCCCCGGTGATCCTGTACCGCATCAAGTTGACAGTTAAAAATAATTGACATAATGTCTGCAGTTTGCTTTTTTGTGGTCATTTATTTCTGTTCACAATGTGCTCAGCAAACTTTGCGACATAGCTCTGTGTTCTTCAGCAAGCTGTGTTTTCTGGTGACTTTTCATTCTCTTTCCCCATTTAGGGTGTCTTCTCCCTGATGTCCTTGACTGTCCCTTCACCTACTGCTGACACTTACCCATGAGGCAACTCATTCACGATGTCTTCTGTTGTCAGTTTATATAAATCACAACTCCCCACCACCCAGGGCACTATCTGATCTTTGTCCACAAGAACCAAACATGCTATATTTGTAATGTTTCATTGACATTACCACATTCTGTCCCAAGTCTTCCAATCACCCCTCAAGGCCATGGTATGGTGGGCTCTAAACTTGTAAGTGAGCTGTGCTTTAATAGTATCTCAGAAATACAACAGCAACTTCCATAATTCTGCTTGTTCATCTGTATTCACCCTAAAACATAAGACAGACTGTATTTAAATTTTCTGCAATGTGGGTAGTTTGCTAATTTTAAAAGTCCATGCTATAAGAAAGAGAGAAACAAGTGGATTTTTAAATGGGTTCAGCCTTCTTGACATTCATACACCCATTTATTTTCCAGCCCTGAGCATTACCTTCTGTGATCTACAAACCTATGTGATGAATGGCTTTCAGAGCAGCTTCTACTACTAGAACATTTTTAATCAACTGAAGAGTTTTTGCTTTAGAGATGTATCCCATGATAATCAGAGACATGCCAGAGCCTGTTCAGTTTCTGTTCTTAAGTTTTCCTTAATACATATTTTTATCAAGTGTGCATTTCATACATATAAGAGTAAAATGCTCCTTTTGGTACAAGCAAATGTAAGTGTTCACAAACCTCTGCAGTGAAGGAATATTGTTTTCCTTTGAGACACATTAGGATTCTCACTTAGAAGCAAATGAACAAAGGCTTGGAGGCATGTTACTCTTGTAGTCTTAAAAGGCAATGAAAATGTCATTCTGGTGTGGTTCAGAGGTGGATATGGCATGGGAGACTTAAACACCATGATGGTAACTGCTCTGAATCCCCAATCACTAATTCAGTGTCCTATGTGTGCTTGCAGGTCCCGGAGTCCAAAACTAATGAGTATGCCTCTTTCCTGTCTTATTCGAAATTTTAAGTGGATATGAGACATAATTTTGAAAAACATGTAAAAAGTCTGAATTGCTTCTGGAAAATATTTTAACCCTAGAAATATATATATATATATATGGAAAGAAATAGAGAGAGAAGATAGTAGATAGAGAGAAGAGAGAGAAGATAGTAGATAGATTGATGGCAGATTATAGATGGATAGATGATAGAAAGATACATAGATAGATATGTAGATAATATGTAGATAGATAATAGATGGTAGATAGATAATAGATTATAGAAGAATAGATGATGGATAGATATAGATAGATTGTAGGTAGCTAGATAGATGATAGATAGTAGATAGATAATAGATTATAGATTGATAGATTATAGATAGATTGTAGATAGCTAGACAGATGATAGACAGACTAATTAGACTAATTAGAAAAGATAGATAGATGATAGATAGATATAGTAGATAGATACATGATAGATAGATAGATGATAGATATAGTAGATAGATACATTATAGATATATAGATAGATAGATGATAGATAGATAGATAGATATAGTAGATAGATACATGATAGATAGATAGATAGATAGATAGATAGATAGATAGATATAGATAGATAGATACATGATAGATAGATAGATAGATAGATGATAGATAGATGAGACAGAAAGAGACTCTTAATGCCAACACACTGGGACTAGCTTGAGCAGCCACAGCATCCCTCTTCAGTGATACTTGAGCCAAAGAACACAGCCAACTTCTGGAGGAAAGAATGAAAAGGCTCCCTTCTTTGTTGGTATTACCCAGTCAGTCAAGGAGCTCCTGCTGTACACCTTTGAGCTTCTTATTTGTCAAATAAAACCTCCTAACGGTTTAAGACACCTCTGGTTTTCTGTTCCCTGTGGTCAAACAAGTCATTCTGATTGACCAGGCTCATTGCCAGCAAAATCTCAAACCAAAACCATGTTCCTACCAAAGACAATGAATTATAAACTCCTTTTTCATAGCAAACCAGAGAAGGCAGACAGCAGAAGGTATTACTGACATAGATCTATAGATCAGAGCCTGTTCAGAGAGCTTACAGGTCAAGTAAATACACAAGAATGATTCATCAAGCAGTCAGGATCTCTGCAGAGCACACAGGAGAGAAACACGTGTTCCTATGACTCTCTGCAGATAGAGACTGCAATAACAATAAAGGCCTGGAACCAAAAAGAACAAGCTTTTCATGGACACCCCCCCATGGAAAGACTAGACACAAAGACAACACAAGTTCCAGCTGAGCCAATAATCTCTTCCGCCACCCCCTGCCCCAGCTACACTATTTCCAGTCTCTAGTAATAGTATTTGTTCATGAAGAAAAAATATAGTGTATGTTTTAATTGGTTTATAATAAAACTAATATAGACAGAATTCAGTTTTGGTTTAGATATATGAGTAAAGCCTTAATTAATTGAAATTCAAGATTCACTGGTTACTCTTCTACATTGATGACTAGATTAGAATCCAAGTTAACAAAAATGAACAGATTTGGAGGGATGTAGCAGCTGTCTTTCTTGTGACCAAATTCTTATTTTTTCTATTTTAATTATCTGTATCATTGTCATTATTGTATGTATGCCTACATGATGTGTGTATATACATGTGTGTGTGTGCATGAGTGTGGGCACACTCATATCCCAGGGTGCATGTAAAATCGTAAGATTACTTTTAAGATTTATCTCTCTCCCCTCACTGTGGGATCGGGAAATTGAACTGAAGTCATCAGGCCTGCCCAACAATGAACCATTTCCCCAGACTCTTGTATCAAATTCTGCATCCAGACAGTTGTTTCTATTACACATGTTGACTCAAAACACCTCTATCTGGACCAAGAATGCAGTACAGGGTATGAGATAAGCTACAAGCTCCAGTCTTAGCCCACCAGCTAAAACTTCAGTCTTCTGTCACTAGATTCAGAAAACACAGACAGGACACAATGTGGTAATGATCTATATGTAGATGGTGGGCTACCAATAAATGACCCAGATCTTCTGTGAATTAAATCCTTTATGAAGATAAATTCTGGGTTTACAAGTAACTGCAATTCTATGGCATCAACCTTAGAATTCAAACAGCCTGTTCAATCTCTTTTCCCACAACAGAGAGGCTGAATTGTCTCGGAGGAAATGCAGCAGACAGGTCACAGAATGTACTGGAGAATCCAGGGAATATGGGGAAGGGTGGGTGTCTTCTTGTCTCTAACAATGGATTGGTGATGTTTTGCTCACAGCAGGGAAATTACTCACTGTCCTTTCTGGGGTTTACACCCAGGGCAATTGGAACCACAAGCCAAGAAGTTTACACCAGGGCAATTGGCACCACAAGCCAACCTGATTCAGCAACAGAGAAGGAAGAACAGAGACAAAATTTCATTCTTTCAAACATCTCAAGAATTTTTCCCTTGCCAAGTGCAAAGTATCGTTTGAGTTTGTGCCATCTCCCGTGATTTCTGTTTCTACGTGCCCAGTTCCAATGTGTGATTCAGGACCCTGAAAATAAAGCAATGGTTTCTGTCAATGTCTTTTGTGTCCAAAATGACTCATTACTCAAGTCATACTTACCATCACTTGGTGGATTTTCTACTGCTCAAGAGGGAGTTTATTTTCCCTCTCTCTAGGTTCCCCTGGACCTCAATTAATGTGCTAAGGAAAGGAAATCTGAGAGCTTTAACTAGAAAAATCTACTCAAGTGTGTGTTCAGAGTGTGTGTATCTGAAACTATAGTAGTGAAGGACAAACCACTGTCCATGGACCTTGAGGACATCAGGAATAAAGGGCACAAACTACAAACAGACTATGTGACGTAGACCACGCCCTTCACACAGCACTTTCTTTCTAGATGTTTCTTCTAACACTCCTTTTGCATTGTTGTGTGGTAACCTGAAGATAAATATTTCCTTTTCTTTTACATCTGGAAAGACTGCCAATGTTCAGGTCACTTTATGCAAAAATAAAATAAGAGCCTAATGGTGCAAGAAAGTCAAGAGGCAGAACCAAGTCCAACATTATCATATGTTTCCAATTTTTCTGCCCAAAGATATTTCCTCAGAAACCATTATCTATTGTCTTGCTAAGTAGTCATCATCTGACTCCTCTTGCACTGTGTCTTATTTGAAAATCACATTCTCTCACAGATGCATGTTTTTTTCAGGGAGATAATAATAATAATTTAGTTTGTTCTCCATATTAAATATAACTCTGTTTTTAAGATTTAAAGGAAACCACTAAGTAAGACTAAACTAACACTCAGGTTCATTCTACTTCAACTCTGGACTTCTAATAGGGACCAAGCTATCTCCCACCTCCACCATCATGCTACAAGAAAAATTGTAGACACTTTTTCTATAAAAACCATGAATTTGTGCTCCCATTTTTGCAAACTCACAAAAGAGCATTTCACTAGCCAAAAGCTCTCTCTCTCCTTCTCCCTTTTTAATAAGTCAAAACCATAAACACCATAAGACATTGCCATTGGTAGCCAGCACACCAGCTACCCAGTCTAAAATTGTCCTATTCATTAATCACCTTGAAAGCACTGCCCCAATAGAAACACAGCTCACAGATCAGAGCATGCCCAAACTGCTTTGGGATTTACTGTGGAAGCAAGGTCATGAGACTCAGGTGGGTATCAATCACTTTGCTCAATAGTAACACTTCACTTTTTTTTTTTTTTTTTATTCATAGCCATTTAGTCATTCCAAGTCTACACCAGAGTAGGCTCTGATTTCTTTGGACCTTTCTCAAATATAATATTTTTACTCCATGTTTGAAAATGTTTTATTGTTGAATACAAATTTTAAAGTCTGCCATGGTGTTGTGGGAGAACTCCCAAGAGAAATTCCAGGAGTGACTGCCCCAAGGCGATACCCATGAATGGAGTAAAAAGCCTGCCATGGTAGTGTTACAACAGTGTCTCCCATGGGACTTACTTTCTCTTAATGTATAAGTTCTGGATACATTCTATCCCTAGTACATCTTACTCAAAACAGGGCCAGCACACATCATACACTGTGAGAGTTTATAAGGCACAGTGCCAAAGGAGAGATTTCACATAGATGTGTCTAGAACGGTGAGCCTTCCATGTAACTGCCCACATTAAGTCCTCCAGAGGTCGAGCTTCTCTCGAAGGAGCGGTGATTCAAATGCTGTTACTTACAATTTAACAAGTCTCAATTCAATCTATCAATTTTCCCATTATGCCACTTTTAAAAGATCGCTTTAGCTAGTAGACCATTTCAGTAAATTGCCGACTGTAGAAACGCCGAGGGACGTGTTACAGCACCTCTTCTCTTGGGCACAAGGAATATCTCACTGACATTTTGACAAGTTAATGAAGCATCTCTTACTCATCTGAAAAAGACCAGTTGGGATTCCTTCATTGAGCACAGCAGATTCCAAGTGTTTCTTCATTTGACCCTCGAAGCACCTTTTAACACTTTCTTATGAGTGATGTAACTGGCACGCAAAGCCCCTTTGTGCATTCCCATTCCTTTTAAAAAGAATTCCATCACATTGGCTAATCCTAGGGGGGTCTCTCCAGAGCTAAGTGCACTTGTAAAACTATTCATAAAAAGTTTCTCTCTGTACTTCCTTTAACACCCTGGTTATATTTTACTTGGACCACAAAACATATAACCCCAAAGCTTAGAATATTGCTCCCTTTCTCAACTGCTTCAAGGAGCTGGTTATCTGTGCTCTTATCCTTCCAGCCAATAATCTGATTATGGTAAATTCCCCTTTGTGAAACCAGAAACCAAAAAGTTCTGCTATATTCCTGATGCTTGCATTCGCTTCAGTCTCCACTAATTAAGCACTTGCACGTTTTAAGGTCTCAGCTCTTTTCCACATCTGTGTATATATTCTTTAAAAAAAGAATCCTCTCAGCAGTCAGTTGAAATGTTTAGTCTTGCTTGAAATTAATTTTCCACTTTTATTGTTCCAATTATTTGGCAGGTTTCATGGCTTTATAATAATTCCCCAGAGCCCTTTGAACCTGGTATGCTTTTTGTGTTTGTTCATGACGTTTCCTTAGCAACACATTGATTCTTCTGACTGTCCTATGAGATTCAGGGAATGGACATATCCAACATCTGAAGATGAAGAAGACTGTCACAGGTTATGATGCTTTGATGATCTAAAATGTTTCTTTTTTTGTATAATTATGATCATATTTTTAATTCAGTCTAAGGTTTTCAGGCAGGGGATGTGACTCAGTCAGTGAACAAATCGTCTTCATGCGTGAGGGCCTGAGTTCAATCCCTAGAATCCACATCTGAAAATTCTAGAGTTTCAGGACAGTGAGATATCATGACTCAAAAAAGATAACTTGTTCCAGAGCAATGACACTCAGGGTTGTCTTCTGAGTGGTTCAAGCAAAGGTACATACAGGCGCACACACACACACACACACACACACACACACAAGTATTTTCTAGGAATGCTACTCTAGCTAACAAGACATTACAAATCAGTGAATTAATCATTGATAAACATCATAATTTGGCTATACAAATAGCATCTATTCATTTATTCATTTGTGCTGTCTGTGGTTTTTTGAAATCACAGAAAATGATTTACAAAAAAAATAAAATGCATGGTTTCCTAGGGGTTTTAAACCTATGCTGATTTTGTGGCTCCTACCCAAAAGGATCTCCATCAAAAGCACTAGGTGATTTTCATTAGTCTTCAGCATCCAGATTGCTGGCCATGATGCAATGGAGCTTGTTAGTTTTCTCGAGCAGTCATGATCAATAGAAAAATGTTTTCCCGCTTCCTTTACAACCTCTTTGCTCATTCAGCAAATGGCTGTCATCAGTTAGATTCACATCCAAAATTAAAATTCAATCTTTAAGGAAATTATTCAAGTCCGATGTTATCTAGCCAGAAGACAGAGGAAAGACGACAGCTTTATCACCTACATACACCAGCCTTTGATGAGGAAGCCAGGGGGCAATAATAGATAACCCCAGATGGAGTACACCGCTTACTTTATAGGCAGGGACAAAAGACAGGATGGGGTCAGAGTTCTACTATCCAATCTCCCCACAGCACTATTCTGGAAGCCTAAGCCTTTAATTAAAGGACCTGGGGAGCGGGGATATTCAAGATCCTAACTGCAGAACCAGCAGACAGACTAGATTTCAAATCTTGGCTGTGACCTTGGACAAAGCCTCGGTTTTCTTGTGTGAGCATGGATTAATATATTGATTACATAACACAGAGTAATTGTTTTTAATAAATATTTTAATTAACTAAAGTTCTCAGGGGGGAAATTAGTTTTTAAACAAACAGTGCATATGCCAATAGTTTAAAGATTATACAAAAACTCATTTTCTTCCATTAGATTCTTGAAAGCCCTAGATATAAAATGTGCTTTAGTCATCAGGGAAATTCAAAACAAAACTATTTGAGATTTTATCTTACCTCAGTTAGAATATCCAAGATCAGTACAACAAATGGATGCCCATTTCACAAAGGTATGAAGTAAGAGAAACACTCATCTATTGTTGGTATGAATGCAAATTTACACAGCCACTGTGGAACTTGGTGTGGTGGTTCCTCAGGAAGATGGGAATTGATCTACCTCAAGATACAGCTGTATGACTCTTGGGCATATACACAAAGGATGCTTCATCCTACCACAATGATGCTTGCTCAACCATGTTCATTGCTTCTCTATTCATTATATCCAGAAATTGAAAACAAGCTAGATGTCCCTCAACAGAGGAATGAATTTTTTTAAATGAGGTACACAATAGAATATTACTCACCCATTAAAAAAAAATGAAATCATGAAAATCACAGGTAAATGGATGGAACTAGAAAAAAAAAATCATCCCAAGTGAGGTAATTCAAACCTAGAAAGACAATATGTATGTCATCTGATAAATTATTATTATAAATGATATTATAAATGATAAATAATTATTATAAATTATCTGATAAGTAAGCTCCAATCTGTATAACCACAAGAGGTTAAAAAAGATTAGGGAGAAAGTATGGATTTTGGAGGTAGAGCTTCCTAGGAAGCGGAAATAAAATAGTTATGGATTGTTAAGAGAGGGAGAAACTGGGACTGGAGGATCAAACAGGGACAGAGAGAAAACAATCCTCAGAAGCGAAGCTCATGTGGCCTACACAGTGACAAACAAGAAAGAGGTCCTATCTCAAACAATGTGGAAGGTAAGGACCCATGTTGACCTTTGACCTTCATACACTCGCCCTCTCTCACATGAGTGCATGTGCGTGCACACACAGACACACATGCACACACACACACACACACACACACACACACACACCAAAAATAAATAAATAAAAATAAATTAGTTTAACGCAGCAGAAAAAGTGAGAGAAGGGAAAGAAGATGGTTGTTGCTCTCAGGAAAATATGATCTACAAAGGGTAACCAAGGTGGCTAAACAGCTCTACTAGTGCCTGATAGAGACAGCAGCTTAGAGGCTTGGTGAGGATCGTGTATATGGCTCACAGGCCATTTCGGTGGAAAGCAGAAACAAGATTGGTTGGTTTTAGGACCACCTGCAGGGGAAACACTGGACAGCACATCCCCAGACATGAGTAAGAGAGCCACGAAGCTCATAAGCATAACTTACCAACAGACATTCTGCCAGCTGAGATAAATGGTAGGAAAGAACAGGATGACAGAGAGCTGTCAGGCTCTTGAAGTTGTACAGGAAAAAAAGCTCACTAATAAACGTTTTCAGCCTTTAACACGTGCTGCCTATCATGGAAAAGAAAAGGGTGGCTTCCAGGGCAAAGCGAAGCCACAGAGCCATACGCTTGGTGATCAGTTCCGAGTCCTGCATTGTTACCAAGCCTTGAAGCGAAATGAAGTCTGCCTGGATGGATTTCAAAATTGCTTAGAACTATGGACTGCTTTGCCTTCCATTTTCTCCCCCTTTGAAACCATGCCTGCAACCATTATTTTCATAGAATAATTCAAAGCACAATTGCATCAAGTGGAAACTACCCACCATATCACAAAACAACCAACAGTGTGCTATTCTAATTATGCTAGTGAGTGAATCTAACCTAGGTATTCTTTTCAACTATGAAGCAGAATTAATAACACTTTAATAGTGTAACATATAGAAAAGAATCCTTGTTGCATCAATGTTATTTGAAAAAAGTGCTAAGTGAAGGAAGCAGTAACTTACTATATTTAACATGTTCATTATTATCTTAAAGTCTATCCCCAAAATAAAATTGCTATAAAACACCTCAAAGATTTCTTGGAAATGTTAACATTATCTAAACCTTTGATCTAAGAAAGAAAAAAAGAGAAAGAAAGAAAGAAAGAAAGAAAGAAAGAAAGAAAGAAAGAAAGAAAGAAAGAAAGAAAGAAAGAAAGAAAGAAGGAAGAAAGGAAGGAAGGAAGGAAAGAAGGAAGGGAGAGAGAGAGAAAGAAAGAGAGAGAAAGAAAGAAAGAAAGACAGAGAAAGAGAAAAAAGGAAGAAAGAAAGAGAAAGGAAGGAAGGAAGGAAACAGATAAGCTCTTAGAAAGTTAAGTGCACCTGGTCAGAGTCAAATGGGTACCATACTATGCTGCATGCTCTTCATTAAGGGTAACATAGAAACCTGCAGACTACGAGGAAGAGAAGAAGATATTGTGAGTTCAAAAGGAAACTATTATAACTTTGTGTAATTTTTGTTTCTTTTTGCTTTTTACAATATCTACCTTGAGAGATAACTTGCACATGACATAATTCACATATTTAAATTATACAGTTTAAGAGTTTTTAGTATCTTTCCAGAGTTAGGCAACCATTACCAAATTTCAACTTTACAACACTTTCATCATTCTAAATGGAACTACTCTAGTCATCACTAGTAATTCTCCAATCCCCCATGCCCTTCAAAGCTCTCTCTGTCTCTGTGTATCTGTCTGCTCTGCATATTTCATATCAATGGAACTATACAACAGTTTTGAGAGTTACTATTAGCTTTTAAGTTATTACTCAAAGTTATTTCCTGCCATTGAAACTGATACCAAGAAGTGCTGGTAAGGATGTAGGAAAAGAAGAAAATTACAGACTGTAGTGGGAATGTGGACTGATGCAGCCACTTGAAAAGCAGAATGGACATTTCTGAAGAAGACTAAAAATAGAGACACCATATAGCCCAGCTATACATCGTATCTGGGTATCTTCTAAACAGACTCTAAGTCAACATATTACTGAGACACTTGCACATTCATCACACAGTGTAAATACTGAGCCATAAAGAAAAATAAAATCAAGACATTTTCAGGGAATTGGATGGAACTAGAAAGTTTCATGTTACATGAAAGAAGCCAGATTTGGAAAGACAAACACTACATGTTTCCTCTCATCTATAGAACCTAGATGTGTGTGTGTGTGTGTGTGTGTGTGTGTGTGTGTGTGTGTGTGTGTGTGTTATGAAATGGGACCACATGAGGAGAAAAGATAATAAGAAAAGGAAGATGAGGGGAGAGAAGATAATAAAATTCAATGTAACAAAGAAGCAGAAGTGGGACTATCTGGGGATAGGAAGAATACCAGGAAAGGGGGAGGGAATGGAGAAGCAGTGGGGGCTGGGCAAATAAGAACAAGTATAAAGATGTATATATATGAAAATGCAATAAGGAAACCTATTGCTTTGCTACTAAGCCTAAAAATCAATAACAAAGGAAATCAATAGAACCAATGCTCTAGGAATGCAAGGACAAAATCACAATACTGTAGACATTTCTCAAGGAAGATATACAAATGGCCAGTATATAGCATGAATTATTCACTATCATTGGGCATCAGGGAAATCCAAATCAAAGCCACAGTGAGAAGCCACTTCACTACCCACTAGAATGTCCATAATAAGAAAAAGAAAAAGAAAAAGAAAAAGAAAAAAAAAAAAAAGAAAAATCTTTTCTATAAGACCACAAAAGTCTACTGCTACTTTAAAAGTATTTTTTTTTAACTTAATGAAAGCCCTTGGTTCATGAATTTATCCTTACATTATCTCCTATGTTCTAAGTTTTCAAAATGTTCTCTGTTTATCAAACTTCTTTAAATGTGAAGATAATCATATGAGTAAATTAAATATTTGTCATTTTTGCTTCTCAAGAATAGAAGTTTTGATTTGAATATCTGCACTAAGTTGCATAAGGTTGAACCCCTCCTCTGCCACTGCTAATGTGTGACCTCAAGCAATGTAGCACACTGGTGACATGCTAGAATCTTTCTCTCCATCTGGAATATAAGATTCAAGTGTTTCAGGGCTATGATTTTAATGTCACCCAAATGTTTTCAAATACTCTTATACTTTGGCTTCTATTTTTATCTATAACATCTTTCATGAATCTTTACAATCTTAGATTCAGTAATAAAAAACATTTGTTTCCAGGCTTCAAGCAGATGAACCCAGAATGATAGGGAAAAAAATCACTGTGTTCCTACCCTATAAGCACTATGCTAGTGTGGTTAGCTCATGGTTAGCTCATGACTGACATGTAATTGTAATAGTACTGGTAGAAATTTACTTCATTTCACAACTTTAGGTTTTCAAAAATAATGTGATATCAACCTACTGTTGAAAGGAATCATTTGGTTGATTGGTTAGCTGGCTGGTTTCTTGGTTGGTATTTAACATAATTCCAAAAAGATATAGGGAAGAAAGTACACTTCTTATGATGATAAAATTGATAACATTGTTAACTAGATCTAGAAAAATTTATCAATGTTAACTGTGTCAATAAATCCTGATATAAATATCTGCTACTACCATCAAAGACAAATTTCTGATATTAGTCCCTTTCTTATTCTTAACTACTATTATATAGTAAGAAGTTATTATAATCACAAGACCAGTGCATTTTGCCTGGCAATATATCCTAGATGACCGCCTCACCGGAGGTGAATAAATTCCCAACGCAGGCTAAGAAGTGACCCCTTCCTTGAGTACCTATCTTTCTTGACTTCCTTCAATTTCACTTCATAGTGTAAATCCAAAGCCAGTGTCTCCGTCTGTTAACACAAATATTCATGTCTTCTCTTCGAGCACTTTTCAGAAAGCGTAATCTTGGACTTAATGGCTTTCAATCCCTCTCATAGCCAAGCTAAAGAAGTAAATATTTATACAGTGTTACCTGAAGGATACTGAGTCAGTTCCACAAAAAAATCTAAAATCTTCCCTTAGATTAAGATAAAACAATAGACCATTTAATGTCCTACTTAGCTTTAATTGTCATCTAGACACAGCCTATAGACATAGGAGAGGAAAGCCTCACAGAGAGGAACTGCCTAGGTCAGGTTGGTATCTGGGCATATCTGTGAGGGATTATCTTGAGTGTTCATTGATATAGAGGTGTCCAGCCTACTATAGGCAGCACCATCCCTAGGCAGGTAGTCCTGAGCTACATTTAAAAAGTCTAGGAAGTATGAATCTGTGAGCAAGTGTCCATGTTCCTGCCTTGAGTTCTGGTTCTGCCTGCTCTTGGTGATCGATTGTAACCTGACATTGCAACTCAATTTGCAATGGTCCAATATAAGCACCACCAGTTCCCAGAAGTTGTGCTGTCCTGGATCTAATGCTTAAACTTCCCAGCCCAAGCCAGTGACTTTCTGGTTTCCTGTATTGTTACTTCCGACTGGGTTCTCCACAGTAAGCTCAGTTTTTCTTAGGAAACGGGAGTGAAAGGGCAAGGAATGGAGGGAGGGAAAGAAAAAGAAAGAGAGATCAAGAAAGAGCATTTTAAGTTGCTGGTTTTACAATGGTCAGCTTGCAGGTTAGCACTCAGTTGACGGCTGTCATCTGAATATATGGTTTTTGGAATGTTCTCTGTGTTAATAAGGACTTTTGGAACAATTTTACAAAAATATTGATAGCAAATGTTTGCTTTTTTCTGGAATTTTGATACGTGTGGTTAGCTTGATCAACAGAGAATGCCTACATCACTACAACCAATGAAAATCCTGAATTCTGAGACCAAAGAAAATTTTTATAGCTAGTTAATAGCAAACATGTCTCATCATTTCATTGCTAAAGGAAGGATTATTTCTAAGTGGCCCTGTTTGTCAGATTCTGAGTACTGTAACAAAATATATGAGCTGATCATCTTATAAAGAAGAAAGGTTTGTCCTATTTTGCAGAATTGAAGTCTATGGTTGAGAATAGTCATTGCTTTGGGGCCTATCATGGCAGCGAGTGCATGATACACCAAGCTATTCACATAATGGTACTCAAGAACTGAAAAAGAACCAGGGTAAGAGACTGAGCTCTTAAAATGTCTACCTAGAGCATCCTATCAATGACATAAGCCCTCTATCAATGACCCAACCCCTAACTCTCCTCACAGTACATGCTAAACTCCTCCTAAAATATGGTCTCTGAGTCCCGTGACTTCTAATATATAACTAAATATATGTGTGCTCTTGGTTCCCCTGAGTGAATAGGCAAAAGAATGGACCAAAATCTTCATGAAGGAAGTTGCCTGTGTGTTGAATAAGCACAGAAGAGATTCTCAATAATTAGTCATCAAAGAAATGCAAATTAATGCCACTAAAATGAAAAGACTCACCATATTGAATGTTGACAAGGGCGTGAAGCTATTGTAACTCCTATATACTGCCTTTAACAATATATAAAGCAGAAATCCGTTTAGAAAACAGTTTGGCCACTTCTTTAAAAGTTTAATATAAAACTCTATTCAAGCCTGTCCTATTATTAATGCTTTACTAAGAAAAACAAAGCATAAATATGTAAGTCTGCAGAAAGACTTAATAACCACTTTATCTGCCTTGGTCATGGTGAAGCTATTTGAATATACATCAAGAGAAGAATGGATAAATAAATTGCTGTATAGATGTATGGTGGGAAGTTAGCAATGAAGCATTGATGTGAGCGAGCATCTGTGAGTCTCAAACTGGATACAATGAGGATGGAAAACAGGACAAAAGTGAGGATATATAACATCATCCCACTTTTTTAAACATGAGAAAATGCAAACTAACCCATAGTTCTCGAAAATAGATTACTAGCTGTCCTGGAATAAAGACAAAAAAGGAGGAAAGGGGGAAAAAGGGTAGTTACAAATGGCACACAAAATTTTATACATGATGATTATGTTCACATCCAAATCACAGTGGTGGCATGAATGTGAACACATTCACAGTACACATGGTGGTATACACCCTGCAGATCACATCGAACTCTGTCATTTAAACAGATGCACAGGCTAAAAAATGCTTCAACAGCTGAGAGCACTTGCTGCTCTTGCAAAGGATCCAGGATTGGTTCCCAGCACCCACATCAGTCAACCCACAACTGTCTCTAATTCAGGTTTCAAGGGATCTGATGCCCTCGTTTGGCCTCCACAGGCACCTGCATACACCCGGTGCATATACAGGCAAGCAGGCATACACATATACACAGATACAATTTTTAAAAATATAAATAGTTGCAGCATGCTGGACATCAAAGAGAGCTGAGCTTTTTGTCAAAAATTCTCTTAACTAATATTTTAGGGGCTCAGGATATAAGCTGTTAGCAACTCTTGATTTCTTATACTAATATATACTAATTTGTTAACAGTAATTTTAAGACCACGGAAAGGAATTTTAGCAATTTTGGGGGTAAGTATAATACAATACCTACCTGTTGTAGAAGTTTATTTCTAGTTATCTTTCTAGTTGTTTGTACATTATTTGGGAAATGCATGTCTAAGCCTTGGCAATTTGTGTTATCTGCAGGTGCTGACTTTATGGAAAGGATGTTTGGTTGCTCATTTTCTGCACCTGCCCACTGTTCTCTTGCAGAGCCAGGCCTTTGGATGAGAGGACAGAGTTTTTGTATCAATAGAACACTGAAGGAGCTTTTGCATCAATAAAAACACCTGATATCAGATGATGGGTTCCACTGTCCAGGATGGCACTTGCCATAATAGGTGGTTCCCTCTGCTGAGGTCTGGCAGGGTTTGCATCTATGAAAATGTCTCCTCATCACTGCAGACTGACACACTAGTGTATTGTGTAGTATACACCTACCAAGAAAGAATGTACCAGAAAATTTAGTCTGATATAAAGAGATATTGTACAAAGACAATGTCTACTGTCATAGAGATTCATAGTCAAAGCCTGGTCTGTAAATATTAGTCTTTGTAGGTTATGTAAATGTGGAGAAGTCTTCTAAATATCTGAAATCTCAGCGTGTAGAATTTGTCTAGATAAGAACTTCTTACATCTGTGGTTTGCATGAACATGAACCTAGGTAATCTTGTGGCTAAGTAAAACCATAAAAATCCTGCCCACACTCCAAACTCTGGTGTATCTAAAAACTTTTGTTAAATGGCTAATTACTAGCTATGTGGGAGGAAATGCATCTTTAGGTAAAATTCTTACAAACTACATAAACCATAATTTTTAAAAAAAAAGAATAACTTCTTTTAAAAGCTTTTTAAAAGCTGAAAACATATTTAATTTGAAAATCAATGTTATTTTCTTCCATGGTCTTGTGCTTATGAAAAAGATTAGAACATCATAACAACTCTACTCACAAACTACATCCACAATAAGCATACTGGTTATTGACAGGTGTTTAGTAGCAGTTTCCTCTGAGGTTGAAGCATTCCATCCTGCAGGGAAGTTCCTTAAGTAGGAAATTAAACAATTCAAAATAGTTAAAGGAAGTCATTGAAAATGACCAGATTCACTAGGCCCCTCCCTCCGAGAGTAAGCAATAAAGTTGCTGAGAGTCACTCTCAGACAAGACAAGCTGCAGACAAGACTCTGAGACAAGCTCATCTGCTTGGAAGAAGCAGAAACCAGCCGAGCTGCCTAGAAGAGGTTTAGAAAAACTGAGTCACTTGGAAATAACATTCTCCAACCCGTTGAGCTGCCTGCAGGTTGTGCAGAGTGCTCCAGGCTCCCAGCTTTTCTGAGCTGTCGCTGCTGCTGAGGTGGGCTTTGGTGATGCAGCTGTCTTTGACTCATTTCTGCTCCTGCAAGTAACCCCTCACCCATATTCCTGGTCGCTGTCTTCCATATCACTTGGTTAATTGCTTTCATATTGTTCTGAAAGTCATCACCTTCCTCTAGTGACTTTCATTACATTTTACTTTCCTTAATAAAATATAAATATTATTTTTCCTCTCTTGTAGAACAACAAACTTATACATGGTGACTCTTTAATAGGTGAGTCCAAGGAATGGCTTTCTCTTGAAAACAGCCCTTCCAAATTATTTATTGTGATGCACTGTTCCCAACATGAACAGAAGATAAATTAAGCTTTGATGGTGTCACCACTACATCTAGCTATTCTAGTTAGGGGTCAGATTAGACCCAAAATAGCAAAGTCCTCCAGGTACACAATAATCCAGTGGCTCTCATCCTTCCTAATACCGTGACCCTTTAATACAGTTCCTTGTGTTGTGGTGACCCCCAACCATAAAATTATTTTTGTTGCTATTTCATAACTATAATTTTGCTACTGTTATGAATCATAATGAAAATATCTGATATGCAAGATTGTCTTAGACAACCCCTGTGAGAGAGATATTCCATCCCAAAGGAAGCGTAACCCACAGGTTGAGAACTACTGCTAATTAGTGATAGGTATGTGTTCAATGGTTTAGCCCTGCTAAAAAAATTAATGCACTGAGTATTTCCCAAAATTCATAGATGTTTCCAAAAGACAAGAACTGAAACAGTGGGCATTCTGCTGGGAGCCTAAAAATAGGAGTTGCTGTATGTTTTTTTATTTTTTCCTTTCACTGCAGTAAAAGGTGTTTGCCATGCTACCCACATAGCCAGAAATTATAGACATCATGAATCAGAATCAACTGGGTGCCAAATGTGGAGCTTATGCCCACTTTCCTATTCATGGTGGCCTTAGCAACTACAATCCTTTCATTAGCTATTTAATTGTCCTGGGAACATTCTGAGTCAATATTTTTATTTCCTATTTTCACCTGCCAATGGTGAACATTTTTCTCCATTTTCTGAACATATGTCTAAATTTAACATGGGAGGCATGACAAAATGCCCAGGCCAAACAAATGAAAAACTCAAACAAATAATATATGCTTCTTTGTTTAAAAGAAGATTTGAAACTCAAAAGATCTTCCCACCAGGTTAAAATTGAAGCATTGAAGTATAATAAGTATAATAAGACTAAGACTAAGGTATTTTAAGGATCTATTTTGATGAAGGATTTATAAGTCACAGTGTCAAATCAACATCTCTTTCTGTGTTTACTGAAAAGAAGCTATACTTCCAGCAAAACCTTTCTAAGTTTCATAGAATAAATCTCTGAAACTTTAGTATTTGTTTGTTTCTTTACAACTTAACACCTAATCAGACTTGAGAAAGATTATTATCCATAAAACACACGTCCTCTCAATTTTCATCAATTCTATAATAAGTGGCAATCTTTTGAGCTGCAAATGAAACCTAGCTAATATTAAAAAAATACATAAAATACATAATTTTCATAATCCTTTGGAAATTTCTTTTATCCCTATTTTCAAACAAATTTCATAAATGCCTGTCAGGAATGTCCGGTTCCTTTTGTATAGCTGATCACAAGATTAATCACGAAACTCCCTTGCTGTGCATGGAAAACTCCAATCGTACAATGCCTCTCACATGAATAAGTCAATCCTCCTCTTAATGTTTCAGAAATACTTTTGATGTATGTGAGATTGATTTCCAAGATGCACTTTTCTTAGAGGGACCTATAAGAAACAGCTGCATCGAAGGAGATAGAGGGTTGGGAAAAATGATGGGATAGACAAGCACCAAACACATTGGTAGTAAAAGGGGAAAGTATGAGCATGACTTTCTGATTACCTAGCAAGCAATTTAAAGACACTGTTATGAACAAGAGCATGGAAAATCAAGGGTCTCTAATACCCCTAATTTGAGACTCCTCAGCTTCTTGCTTTATTTATAATTAAATTTCTATGTACACGCATGTGTGTGTACTACATGCATTTGTACTTCTCTTATAGTTTACCTTTTGCTGTGTGTGATGTGTGATTGTATGTGTGTATACTTACATACCCACATATGTGTATGTATGATGTATATATATACATATATATGCACAAACATATATATGAACAAATATTTATACATGAACACACACACACATACACACACATTCATACCTCTGTACATTTATTCCCAGTTGCAGGTGTGCATGTGCCTGTGGAGGCCAAAAGTTGACATTGAGTGTCTTCCTGTATCACTCTTCACCTTAGATTTTTAAACAGAATCTACTAAACCTGGAGCTCACTGATTTGGTTAGGCTGATTGGCTGGTGAGCTCCAGAGCACTGCCTTTTTTCTCCACCCTACTCACAGCACTGGGGTTACAGAAGCAAGCTGCTGTGCCCAGCTTTTACAAGGAGTATTGGGGTCTGATCTCCATTCCTCATACCTGCTTAGCAAGCACTTTAACCTATGAGCCATCTCCTCAGCCCCTGAAATTTATTTATTTTGAAAAACAAAACCAAACACTCCAGTGTAGTAGTTTGCTACTGTGTAGGCTCAGCAAGGAAGAAAAAAGGCATTTTCATAGGTGCAAGCCCTGCCAAACCTCAAGAGGGAACCACCATCCTGGCCAGTGCCATACTGAACAGTGGAACCCTGAGTGTCTGGGCTCAGGTGTTTTTAATAATCCAGAACTCTTCAGGTGTTCTCTTGATCGCACATGCAGATCATAGCAATCAAACATTCCCCCACATAAATACAACACCTGCAGAAAATACAAAATGTCAAAACCTAAGCAGTCCCTCACCGAACAGTGCACAAAGCAATATTTTTAACACAATTAAAAATAAACTTCTACAATTCTCCTTTTCTGTATAAGCCAATCCAAAAAAAAAAATGCTTCATCTCTACAACACAATTTAATACTACATCAGCAAAACCATTTAAAAGAGGAACAATCATGAATGTTGCTAATGCACAGGACCAAATGATACCAAACATCTATCAAGCTTTTCACAATGTCCTTGGACAGCAGAAAAAAATTATCAGTGTCCAATTATCTCGAGTTCACTCTTCTGAGCTCCTCTAAAGGGCTTGTATCACTTCTCTGGCGCTGCCATATGCAGCATACATAGCTTATCCTCCAGGTTCTGGCTAGATCTACTCCACTACTACTGCTCTTCCTGATGGTGGTCCCATGGTACCAGCATCTTCAGAACACTGGGCTGCACTTTCACCAATAGCCTCTCCTGGGTTTTTTCATGGTGCCAAGCCTCAGTTTCTTTACATGACCCTTTCAATCTGGGTCTTCAACTGCTACTGAGGCTGCACCTTCATTAATGGCTTCTCCTGGTCTCTCAACAGTGCCAAGCATCAGCAGTTTTCGAAAGACCCATTCATGCCTTTAAAAGTAGCACCACCTGGGTGACTATTACAGTACCAAGTTCAGCTACCATCACGAAATACAACTTCAGCCCATTCTGGAAGAGAGCTTCTGTGTGCTGACCATGAGCAAATACTTTCCAGATTTAAGATAGAGTCTGGTTTGCAGGAAAAACAACTAGTAACCTTGTCTACAGGAAGGATTCCCTTATGGGGTGGAGTTTTCATCACCATAGCAGATGTGTCTTGTCAGGATGACCTCACTTCATCTGTATCTGAACAGGTTTGCAGAAAACAAAATAAAACAAAATGGACTCTGTGAGGTCTGGAGTTTCTTTTTCATTCTTTCTTGTCTTCACGTTGGATTAGCCGGCGTGAAGTTGTGCCCCATGTTGCAGGCACCAATCATAATATAGCCACTGCGTGGGCTCAGCAAGGAAGAAACCAGGCATTTTCATAGGTGCAAGCAATGCCAGACCTCAACAGAATCCTGGCCAGCACCATACTGGACAGTGGAACCCTGAGTGTCTGGGCTCAGGTGTTTTTAATAATCCAGAACTCCTAGGTGTTGTACTGATAGCACATGCAGATCATAGCAAACAAATATTTCCCACATAAGTCCAACACCTGCAGACAATACAAAATGCCAAAACCTAAGCAGTTCCTCGCTCAACAGTATACAAAACAGTATTTTAAACACAATTAAAAATAAACTTCTCCGACACCCTGGTATGTTTTTCTCTTCAAGTAGTTATTTATCACCTGAAATAACTTTACAACATAGTAGGTAGACTTGAAATTATTCAAACAATGCTATAATTAATGCAGTTCACTTATAAAGGCTTTGCATAGTGTAATGAAGAGGTATTCATACAAGCTTCTTTGCTATTAAGAAATGTATTTTCACCCTCAAGATATTTATTGTGAGATAATATTAAAAGATTCATGTGCATGTCATCATATGTGTTCTGTTTGTATTTTCTTCTTAATCCAAACAGCAATCCTGCAAACAGAGTATATTACCGTCTCCACTGAGCACAGAGAGGTAAGCCTAGCTAGTAGGTAGCACAGCCAGTATTCATTCCCAAGCAGTCTGACTGTGCAGTACTTACACCTACTACCACAACATAATGCTGCATATCATTGGATCTACAGCTGCTATGACATCAATTTTCAGATGAGGAAACTGGGACTCAGTAAGGTTAAATAACTTCTAACCTCTCCTTCCCCTCTGCTAACATGTGACAGGCACATGAGTCAAGTACAAACTTTCTAGTTCCAAAGTCTGTGTTCATCAGTGCTTATGAGTTTCTAAAACCACCACAGCCTCTAAATACAGGCCCATTGGGCAGAGCATGAAGTGCCACGGCCATCTAATACATCTAATATTATGGGAACAAGCCATAGTACTGGCTGATCCATACTAATCTATTGAGGTTGCTCAGCCCACCACAAACCCAGTATTTCCACAACGCTAATCACAGGACAACTGTCCCAAGCCAAACCTCTCCATCTGGCCCAGAGTTCTCCTGTCAGCACTAAAGATGGCCTTTAATTCACTGATCTTTACCAGTCCTCATGGCTGCTCTATCTCCAAGTGTGGCCACAAGTTCAACCCAGGGACCCATGATTGTATTCAGAACAGGAACTGTCCACAAGCCTGAGTCAGGAATTGCATCCCTACAGAGTTCTTTGATCCTGAGAAAAGGAACTCTCTGGCACAGAGGAAGACAGCAGTGACAGCAGCCTTTGTTGCTGAGGTCTCTTCCCTGTAGATTAGCTTTCTACATTTCAGAGTAGCTAGTTCCTGCTGTGCTTCTGAGAGTTCAGCCACTGCCCCTAGACAAACCAGGAGAATTTTGAACTCAAACACAAAAGCACAGCAGTAGGCCAAGGAGTCCACAGTGCGGGCCTGCTGGGAGCCTCAGCCAGTTCAGACACCATATGTGTCCCGGTTTAACCATCTGGCTCATTGGATGAAGCCAAAGAAAACAGCACAAACAAATGGCACCATGGCATTGTAGCCCCTGCTTTAAAACAGACTCTGACCTCACCTTGTAGAGATTTTCTGCAAATTGTCTGTTATTACAAGTATTCTCTGTAAGGTGCAATACCCAGTTTGTACAAGTTTCTAAAATGGTGAGAGAAAAATACTCCAAACTCACATCTGATTAAGAGGCTAGTCACCTCTGTATCCTTCAGTTTAGTAGTGTGACTCTGCAAGCAAAACCTGAGACTCTGTGAAACCAGGAACACATGTTGCTTGACAACACATTGACTCTAAACCCAAAACATCCAGTTTCTATGACCACCACAGAAAGCTCTATTTTATAAAACTGTTTCTTAAAATGAGGTTTGGGGACAATAATTTAAATGGCAAAATTTAAAACAGTCAATCTTGGCACCCTGAGAAGTGAAAGAAAAGTGCACAACACCAGGCAACAAGCAGCAGGGTCTCATGAAAGAGGTTTCTTGGGGTGGGGTGAGACATGAAGTGTCTGCTTCCCTAGTGGAGGGAAGAAGAAAAAGAGAGAGGGGAGAGAAGGGAGAGGGAGAGAGACAACAGAGAAAGGGGGCAAAAAGAGAGAGAGAGAGAGAGAACCAGAGAGAGAAACTCACTGGGATTATATGGGATTGATGATGCAGGACCTATCTGGAAGTAGGTACAGGGGCGGTACCTGGCCAGAGGGTGGGGAGTGTCAGGAGCATGGGGGATGGGTAAACTCCAGGGAGGGAGCTCTGGCCAATTCACAACAATAACAATGCATAATCTCTAGGCATTCACTCTCTATATCTTAACTGTGTTTTAGGGAATGCTTATTTTAACTACACTACTTGCTCAAAGTAACACATTGTCTAGCTAATATTTGCATTGAGTTTTTGTGATTTTATTTTAATTCTTTGAAAATTTTATATACCCTGATATTGACCATACCTCAGTGGGATATGTATGTGTGTGTGTGTGTACATATATATATATATATATATATATATATATATATATATATATACATATACATATATATAATATTTCATATACAGTGCACATATAGTATATATATAAATATATATATTAAATTTTAAATTCTAACCCACTCATTCTCACTTATATGTAATCATTCAGGAAGAGCTACTGATCAGTATTGATAACACAAGTTTCATTTTCAGATTTTTTTCAATTCATAGTAATTTGTTTTTGAGGTTTCTATAAATAAAATGATAATGTTTCTGTTTTTCTGAATATCACAAATTTGAACAGACACAAAAGTCTTTCTATCATAACGGAATGATACAAAGGCAGGCATATGTCATAGAGTTTGTCAACTGGACGCAAACCTATATATATTAGAAAAAGGAATCTCAGTTGAGGAATTGTCTTGATCAGATTGGCCTGTTGGCACATCTGTGAAATATTGTCTTGATTGCTAATTGATACAGGAGAGCCCAACCCACTGGAGGCAGTTGTGTCTCTGCACAAGGCAGATAAGAAAGATAGCTGAACAAGCCAGAGGAAGCTATCCAGTAAGCAATGTCCCTCCCTGGTCTGTGCTTCAGCTCCTGCCTGCAGGCTTGTGTCTCGAGTTCCTACCTTGACATTTCTCTTCAGTGATAAACTGTTACCAGGAAATTTAATGTGAAATCAACATTTCCCCCCCGCCAAGTTGCTTTTGGCCATAGTGTTTATTAGAGGGAGAAAAGGCAAAGTAGGTCAGTAAACATATACTATGCAACTAAATATTGAATTTTAAACTCAGATTTCCTGTACTATAAAAGAGGCCTAAGCCTCCTGATCAAACTGCATAATCCATCCAACAAAGATATAGATCTTTTCATTTTAATCAAGAAAAGTATACAAAGCTCATCATATGGGACTACTCACCCCATGAGTACTCATCAAATGAGTAGTATTTTAAAATATATAGAATGGCAATAAATTAGACAGAGAACAATCCATAAAAACCTAACTCCCAATGGACTTGATGAGAGATGTCAAAGTGAATCAACTCAATGTGAGTATTTGCTGTAAAAGGAGTATCAGCAGCAGAGAGAGAAGTTGGGGGGAAAGCTGAGTTACTTGAGCCTTTATGTGGAGGAATTGTTTCTCTATAGTGGGTAGATATGAAGAAGAAGGGTTCAAGAAAGGCATGCAGACTGTGCTGTGGTTTGAATATACACCCAACCCCAAGTTTTATGTGTTTAAAACTTAATCTCGAGTATGACCTTTAAGGGGTGGTTATGTAACCAGGGTTCTGCCCTCATGAATGGATGAATACTGCTTTCTTGAGAGTAGGTACTTCATCTTGACAAAAGTAAGTTTCGATCTCCATCACTCTTGTACACATGGTCTCTCACTTTCCCTCCTTCTGTCCTGTGAAGATACAAAAGAGCAGCATGTTAGCTACAGAGCTCCACCCCACACATCCCAACCTCCGTAACTGTAATACATTCCTGTTTTTTGTAAATCGATCATTCTTTTATATCGTTCTGAAGTAACACAAGCAGACTAAAACTGAAACTCTATACTGGGTATAACAGTACATATACATATATACATATGCATGTATATGGTACATATACAACAATTATCTGAAATGGGAAAGCAGGTTTGGCAGTAGATCATGAGCACAGAGTAGAGTTTTGGGTGAGGGGAGCTTAAAAAGCCTAGATTACCATAAAAGCAGCCTTAGGAATGTTTCTATTGAAAGCTCAAGAGGAGAAAAGAAACAAAGGCATGTTATACTTTTCTGCTGCTGTGATAAAACACCATGACAATGCAGGTTATTGAGGAAGAGTTTATTTGGCCATTGAGTTCCATGGGGATAGAGTCCACTATGGCAGGGAGGGATTGAACACGTGGTAGGCATGGCAGCAGGAGCAGGAAGTTGACAGATCACATCTTCAATCCCATGTATGAAGCAGAGATAACAAACTGGAAGTAGGGTGAGTCTATGAATTCTCTAGCCTGCTGACAAAAACACAAGACATCAAGTTCTGGCCTCCGTGCACATACTCAGACTTGTGAATGTGCACACATGAACACACACACACACACACACACACCACACACACATGCACACATACACACTCCTGGTAGAAACAGACAGTTCAGGTCCCTCTAGTTGGGATCTCAGTTGGAAATGAGGAGGGGAGTTATTGAAAGTGAAATAAAGGTCATCCTATATATATAGTTACAGAAAACAAAATGACAGTTGTGTTTGTGGTTCTGGATTTCCTGGAAGGCAAAACTCCAAAGATGAACTGAGATATCTAGTAACCAAACAGATACAAAGCACTGAAGGTGCTGCTTGACTCCTTTGCTATCTCCTCCCCCAAAAAAGTGAAATAAGAGAAGAAATGATTTAAAGAGAAAAATCCACATTTGAGGGAAGCAAAATAGAAAAAAAAAATCATGAAAGCTGTCAGCTCATGCATCCACAAACTATCTGGGTTCTGTTCATCAATACAATGGGAAAGAGGACAAGGTTACTAAAAAGACAACTAAGAGTCTAAAGCCCCAGAATTCACTGCTCTGTTCCACTTTGTAAATTTGGTCCCTGGATCCCAAAATGCCACTGTGTCTATTGTTTTGGGAGGCATAAGCAGTAAAGTCTTTACGGTGTTCTTGGGCAGGAGTCAGGAGATTAATTCTACAGGAATGCAGATTGTAAGCTCTATGGAGTTTTAGTGGAGCCAGATTTCAAAAGATGTTACCAACAACCTAGAGGTTCCATAAGAGATTCTTGCATGGCATGAGCTGTTGGAGAGAGTACTCTTTAAGGCAATGGTCAATAGAGCACAATAAAATGCAAAAGCAAAACCACTCTGGAGAATCCCTATGAAGGCAATGCCTAGTAGAGCCATGGAAGTGGGGCACCTCCCACCAAAGTCTCAGAACTTTGGGACTACCAACAGACAATGCCAGCCTAGAAAAAAAAATGCAGCATGTAATTCTAAGACACTAGCGTTGCTACATGAGCTAAAATCACCAGTGCCATGGAGATGGGGCAATTGGAGGTCATTTCATTCCCATCCCTAGTTCAAGAGTACCCAGAATGCAGGGACTATAGTTGATGGATTTTAACATACAGCTGTAAGAGTTAACGTTTTCATTGTTGGGTTTTGAACTTAAGATAAGCCATCCCTCTTTTTATAGTTTGTAGGTAGATAATGTCTCTCTTATGATCCAGGTACATTTCCTCATGCTACTTTCTCTGCCTTGTGTATACCTATATGCTTCCAATTTCCTGGCCAGAATGACTTTCCCAATGTTGGTCACCAATTGGCTACCTATTACTGACTTCTGTAGCAGTGTTTTTGAAACTCTTGCCCATATATCACCCAACAGGACAAATCTATTCTCGGTCTACTAAGGAGTGTGTCCTGTTTGTCTAAAGTTAACCCTCCTTACACAGCTGGGGAACAAAATGACAGAAGTTTGGCATATGAAAGGACAGCTGGGAAGGAAGAGACAAGCAACAAGAAGAGTCAGAAGAAGCTGTGAACAGTACTGAGTGGGGCCTGGACCATGTGAATAATGTTCCTTAAGAAACCTTGCAAAAATATGTTTCAATGCAGAAGTGAGTTACTTTTATAATGTGCTTTACATAAAGATATTCATTTCACAATTACATATAATACATAAAATCCCAATTCAAATTTTCTAAACTTAGCATTTTAACCTAGGGCCATATTTAGTAAATCTCATATAAGGTCACTCTACTTAAATCATTAGTCGCTTTTGGTTCCAGATGTTTTGTTTCCTTTAAATAACTGCAAAGATGCCAGATCAAATTAGCCTTTCCCTCTAGAGAGTGGGAAGCTTCAGTGAGGAATGACAAATGTTCATGACAAATTGGTTAATACAGAGATGTCTCTGGGGAACAGTGGCTCTTAGTGTCTGCCATCCTCTTTGGCAACCTGAATTCTTCCTCCAGTCACTGAGAATTTCTGGATTAACAATAGATCATTATACTGAACACATTCATCCCGCTATTTAATTTAAAACAATAACAAATAAACAAATATGGAATTTGTTGAAAGAAACTGGTGTAGTTCTGTCATTATGTATCAGGATTTTGCTTCAACCTGTGCATGTATTTTCTTGTCGTTTAGCTAGTCTAATGAACAAAAACCTTAGCACTTTAAAAAATATAACCTAAATTAATGAAACTGAAAACTTAAATTGATATTTGAAAAATGCCTAATATGGTTTCCTACCTTGATTTCCTAAAAGTTGGCTGTGAATTAATGTGGGGACGTTAAGGCTGTGTGTGCAAATAATACCTTCCATAGTAAGAACTATGAAGTGTTTATTGTTTTGATTTGGGCTCCAGCTGACATTGCATGTAAACCTGCAGATCAGATGTGATGTCACAATGTCTCACATCAACATCAGCTTTTTATCAAATCCCCCTGTGATTCCAACAGGCAATTAGTGCTAAGAAACTGTGGAATGAAACCAAGTGCCAATGAAATGAATTTCATGGCATAAATCCCTAGAAAGCCAACCAATCGCAATCTATCCCCAATTGTCTGGCACCATGCATGTCAAAGAGGAAAACAGGAGCAAGACCATCTCAACTCCTCTGAAACTGTCAATCAGCTAGATCAAACAGACATGGACAGTGAAGTTCAAAGTGACTCTGCAGTGGTGAGAACAGTGATACAATCTATGGTTATTTGTACTTAGATACAGTAAGGAAGAGTCCCAAAGCCAGAGGAAGTTAGTTCAGGTTTATAGGATGAATAAGATTGTATCAGGTAAAAGGAGGGAGGAGTAATGGACAGATAGACAGACCCTTCAAAACCCATGAGCAGGAAAGAGAGTATAAAGCATTTGTAGGCTAAGGAGCATTGAAAGAGTTTAAACAGAGGGTAGGCTGAAAGTGGAACCCAAGGGTTGGACGGACCCTTGAAAACCAAGCCAGGAAATGCTGATGCTCCCCTGCAGATAAAGATAATCTTTTAGGAAAGAGTAATATATCAGCAATTCATATTTATTCTGTCCTCATAGAGAAGACAATAGCACCCAGCAAAGACCCAGGCTCTCACAAGACCATGCTAAAGGATGAGGCCAGACCTCCGCAGAGCTTTTATCCAGTGCTCCTGAGAAAGGGAAGACAGTTTAGAGAATGAATTCTTAATCACAAGTTAAACTAAGTAATGAAATTTGTAGTCAAAGTCCCCCTTCCCAATTTCTTTCTGTGAAAGAAAATAAAAGAAATACTTTATTTTTTAATGATACATTTTACATTAGACCCACACAAGATTTTATATAAAATTGTGCTGGGGAAAAAAAACTTAAAAGGGAGAGTATGAACTTCACAGATAAAAGAAAATGACTCTGAAAATTATGTTAAGAGAGTGATAGCTCAAAATTGTATTCTTAGCATAATCTTTTCTGAACCATTTTCTTTACAAGTTACTGCCGCACCTAAGAACTGCATATTTAAAGAATACCTTGAATGCTGATGGCTTAGTATGGGAGAAGCACATCAGTACCATTTCAATTTTTGTTTCACAAATGCAGAAACTTAGGATTAAATCCGATAAATAAGTATCAAGAACTTGTTTTACTTGTTTTACTCTAGCAGAAAGCAAATGTGTTCACTTGTAACCGTTTCATCAGTGTTTGTTGAAGACACTGAGATATCCCCCAACACACACCCAGGCTGCAAATCAAACTCTTTCTTATTCTCAGGAACAACAACTGCAGAATATCATCACTTCCTTTTGGCATCTTGCAGATGCCAGCTTCACCAGCTTCCAGGGACTCTCCTCTCTTCCCTTTCTATCTTACGTTGGGAGCACTGGATGACAGGTGCACAAGGCTGCAGCTAGTTCTACATGGTTTCTATGGATTCAAACTCAGGTCCTCATGCTTGCATGGCAAGAGTTTAACCCATCAAGCCATCTCCCCAGTCCCTTTCCAAACACCTTTGAAACAAAATACAAACAAAGGCAGCTGGTCCAATAATAGGAGAAGAAATAGGAGACAATCATAAATCCCAATGTAGTGATAAGTTGCCTTGGTTCACATAATTAGTGACAGAACCAAGACGAAAACCTAAGTCTGCCTGGTTGGTGCAGCTAAGTTCCACCTACACTGTAGGGACATAAATCTATCTGGTTGGCATGGGTAAGTAAGTTCCCACTATACCGTAAGGACACACAGCAAAGGATCTCTTTGGATTTGTGGAAAAATACAAATCTTCTAGTCATTTTAACAAATAAGAAGCCAAGAAGATATGCATAGACTCTTAGCTGTCAAGATATTGGTTAAGACTTTTCTCCTCTCTAAAGTCAGGCTATGGAGAACACTCACCCCCCTCTGAAGCATCACAGACCTCTTCAGACTGTGGAAAACACTCTAAGGACAATAACTGTGATAGTTGCTAGAGAAAAATATCTAGGCTTTCCTTGGGTGCTACTTCTAAGGAGTTGAGTTATAATTCTAGCTTGAGTTTTGATGAAAGAAATTTAAACACTGTTTATACGCTGCAGCAGAATTTTATGGAGCAGAATTTTTCCACAGTAGGCTATTTCACACCAGTAGTCTCTCTATTCAGAAAATATTTCAAAACGAGAGAAATTATCATAATCTGTGTTCTCTTTAAAGTTAGAGACTCAGGATTTCATATTTTGCTACTCAGAGGGGAGAGATGGAATTGCTTTAACTTCAACAGACTGCCACATCTGCTCTTGGGCAAGCTCCTGCTGCCACACCAGACTTGTCGGTGTGGACTGAGATTGTGCACGCAGAGCCACACACTCCATGCATTCCTGTGTGTCTCCTCCTTGTCCTGAACTGCGACCTAGAATCTCATTGTAGTGCAGACTGTGTTGCTGCAGTTTAGAGTCAAGGCCAGTGTAAATACCCACTCCAGCACCAATGTCTAGTGCACTGAGACCAGGCTGTTAGTGCTAACAGGTCTTCACCTTTGCAGTACATGTGCCTAACTTCATCCTCATTACAGTGGTCACAGATGAAGGTAAATAATGTTTTCTGACCTCCTAAGAGAAGAGGGCTGCCTTGCAAAGGGGAAATGGTTTCATCTGATCTTAACAGAATAAGCCTTAGCAGGAATGCTAGCTTTCAGAGTTTTACACTCAGCTATACTAAAGCCTAAAGGTTCTTTTTTTTTTTTCTGCTTGCGGCAAAGGCCAGTTTCTGGGTTCATGTTCCGCATACAACCTCCCCAAATGAAGCCTGCAGGAGATTTCTTTCTGATTCTGAGGAACAAAGTGTTAAGATCATCGTGGGTCAGTGAAATCATCATTCGCCTTAGATCATGCCCCAAAATAGGAGGAGATAAAGTCTCCTTTCCAGGATTTGAAGTCCGTCCTGAACCCACAGCCCATGCAGATGCTGGTATGCTGCCTGGTATTTGGGGATTTCTTGCTGATGAACATGATACAGCCAAAACCTCGCTTGGCTGCAGAGGAAAACCAGAGGAAAATAAAGATGCGCTTTCATTGGTAACACATTGTGGGGTCAGGATGTTGTTCTAGTGACTCACTTGAAAAAAAAAAAAAAGCAGTAGGAAAATCAAATTCAACCTCATGACAAAATGGGATGTCTTTCCTTCACAGTAGGTACAGCCAGGACTACATTTATGTAGGGTAGGTCTATGTGATTTTAGAGTATCTGGTAAATTTGATTCTAAAATCTAGTTTAAGTACTAGCTATTTGGCTTACTATATGATAAGCCTGAAGTGAATTGCTTCAGGCAACTTACGAAGCATGCATGTTAACTGATAATTTGATTAATTAAGAGAGTTCTGAAGTTTCTGAATGTGTCAGTGCCTTACAGGCATATACACAGAAGCCACTTGATTCTTGCATCTTCTTCTTGGCTTCTACATTAAACGTCCTTCTCAGCTAGAGCAGCCCCATTGTTGTTAGTTGCATGAGGAGACAGGTTAGAGGTAGAAGTGATCTCATCAGGGATCTATGCTCCATCTTCAGTGAGTTCTGTCAAGTGCAAAGTTTAGAAAGTATGTGTTGCTTGGTTATTTTTTGGTTTTGGGGGTTTTTTTTGCACACTTTTAACCTTTTTATGAGAATTTCTTATACTTCGATTGTGTTTTTTTATAGCATCCTGGATATAAAGAATAAATTCATGTCATAAATACCGTGCAAGTACTCGGCGGCAGAGGCCTAACTCCAGCCACCAATTGTTTCCATTAAATTGATGTGTCCTTGGCAGCCATAACTCATGGCATATGCATTGCGACCTAGGTACGTTACCCATCTTCATTCATTTCACTAGGAGTGGCATTTCCTCTAATCTTCAGTTTTCAAATATCATCCAGGTCGTACAATATAGCTCAATGATATCTATTCTACAACATTAGTCATGACATCTCTCTTGTTCCATGCAACAATGACACTCAGACATCTGAAGTTACGGAATAACACATTGTGCTTGGTGGTTCAATTCTAGGTGCACTGTTGGTGCCACCTCCTCAACTGTGAGCCTTGGGGCTCATTCTCCTTTGATTTCCTATCTCCCTAGCGAACTCTATTGTTTGTCTGGAGTAAATGAATGGGTTTTTTTTGTTTGTTTTTTAATGATACTCATATGTTCCCAATAATGGGCTTGGAAAGAGGAAAGGAAGGAGGACAGAAGGAAGAACAAAGTCAAACTGAAAAGCCAACCTGTCTTAACATCTAACTCAAAATCATCCATGACAACAAACTTCAGAAAGAAAATGCCAAACACGACAGTTCAGTGTTTTCAAACGCCTTGATCTTCCCTTTTATATAATTATTCATCCAGCAATGCTTTCTCCAGAGCAAAGCATGGATGTTATATTTGGCTTCCTCTTAAGCAGATACTTCATGACAAACTTATTCTGGTAATGATGCAGGTCTTCTCACTGTCGCTTAACTACAACCGAATCCCGTTATCTTTAAACAATAATTTGAGGGATGAGTAACTGCCTTTCCCTCAGGCAAAGAAGGAAGAAGACAGAGCCAGTACAACTAATTCAAAGTAGCACCACCAGAGAAAGCAAAACTGACAAGAGCGTGAAACGGCAGTGGCTACCGCAGCGCACTCACGAAGGCGTCGTCAGGGCTGTGGTGGTGCCATAGCGCTGTGGGTCTCTTGAAAGCAAAAGGACAGACTTTATCTGAAAACGCATTTTTCTATACCATTCAGTACTCTGTGGGAAGCAGATTTCTTTCAGAGACGATGAGTGAAGCACTGGGAATTTTATTTTCAGTTTGGGAAATGTTCAGTATTTGTGTTTTGCCGTCTATTATTTTGATGGCTGACTCTGTTTTCTCTCAGATATATGGCACTGAATATTTAATGGCCCTGTGATCTTAAAGGAGCTCTCACTGACCCTACCATTTTGAACAGCTCTGCCCATTAAAAGCAGAGCAGAGGGTTTTACACTACGCATCACAAATTATGAATCTTTGTTCCCTGCCAGCAGTGTGCTTGAGATTTCTAACACCTAGCAATTTTCTAACATTGTGGTTGAGGTCATCTTTGAAAGACTACATTTATGTTTTCCCCTTGTGAGGCAGAATCGATACCTCACTGCCTGAGAGAAAGTGAATTGTTCCATTCATGCTAGCTTGCTAAGTGAAAAATGCAAATGAGCAGGCAACAGGGTCTGTATGTTTTGGAAACACAGAAACTAAAAAAATAAAAAAAGAAGTACTGATTGCTGACTGTCTTGTTGAAAATATTAAATCAGTCCAGGTTTTACTTTTATAAATTCTAGCTGTCTGCCTTTGGAAAAGTGGTTCATACAGAGCATGCTTAATTGCCAGAAGGAAAACTATAGTCCATGCCGCACTTAACAGAGTTTTAGACTTTAACTTCCCATGCTTTCTGTAAAGCCAAATCTCCCCTGAAGCCCATCTCTCTCTTGCTTGCTCAGATAAATGATCTCCAGTAGTTACATTCATGAAGATATTTCTGGGATGTGGCAGAAAGACAGTTATTAAATAAAGTAAGGTCAGTAGGGTTTGCAATCATATTGAAAAGTTGTCTAAAGTCAGAACAGTTGGTTTGCATGTTGGTTACAATCTGTATGGGAGAGCTGGAGGATTTAATCACATACTCCAGTGTGTTTGTTTTTCTAAGGGGCAGCGGTACTACTCACAAGGCACTTTTGTTTATCTCTGGGCATCTTTCCTCTTGCTCTTTGTCATAGGAACCAACTTTTAGGAGTAGTTCCTTCTAGAATAATGGCTCTCAAAGATAAGCAAGTTGCTGAGGTCCCTGTAGTATTGGTTTGCACCCAGAACTTGGCCCATGAATGCGTATATAATGTGTGTCCAGGTGTGCTGGGCTGTGGTCTGAGGACCACATGTCAGGCATCACAGCTTTGCAAGGGAGCAACTTAGAGAAGCCTCCCGGGAAATGAACAGCACTGTTAAGAGAGAGGATATCAGTAAAGAGCTTAAGCATAGGATCCTTGCAAACAATCTATATCAATAGGTAGTCTGTGAAAGAGTATAATATTAGAAGTCCATGTGGTCAGATTGAGCCAAGAGTTGTGGAATGAAGAAGACAAAATAAAATTTATAGGAGCAAAAAAGAGATTGAGACCAAGCCTTTTCTAAGAAGGCAGCAACATAAAAAGAGAGGTTATCAGCAAAAACTACACTACAATAAGTAGAGTCATCTTCCTCCAGTACAATGGAATGTGATGGGAACTTTCCCTCTATGAGTTAACCACACGGGTGTGACACATAAGTATCCACGATGCATGATGGAAAAAGCATTCTCCCATTTTCCAGCACATCAGGGTATTTGTTTGCTTGCTTTCATTGTATTTTATGTGAATGGGTGTTTTGCCTGCATGCATGTCTGTCTGTGCAGCTCATGCATTCAATGTCTGTGGAAGGCAGAAGAGAGTGTCGGATCCACTGGAGTTAGCGCCACAGATGGTTTTAAGCCATTGTGTGGATACTTGGAAATGAATCCGGGTCCTCCAGAAGAACAGCCAGTGCTCTTAAGCCCTGAGCCATCTCTCCAGCCCCCAGTACACAGTTTTGCTGTCAGGTGCAAGTGCTATCTGAGCCAGGAAAATATAGCTTCAATTACTCACGAAGAGTCCACAACAATCAAGTTAGGGCTGCCATTCAGAAACCTCAGAATCGTACTAGGCATGGCATAGACTTCAGTGATCTGTGACCTTTAAATGACATTTGTCACCTTTGATGGCTCACTATCTGCTCCTTTCTCACAACATTACCATGGCATCTCTGATGAAGCATCTATAACCTAGAGTGAACACAGGCTCCATGGAGCTTCTCAATACCCCCATTCAAAAAGCAAAGGCTCCATTGCTCTATTGATCAAAGTTGAAACTAAGATTTGAACCCTCCAGCTTCTACATATACTTATTTATAAGTCGCACAAAATATTTTCTTACTTTTTCTTTCTTCATCATTTCTCAAGCTTTGAGGATTTAAGTCCAAATGCCTGAGAGTTGAGCAGGCATAGGAGCTGTGAAAGTAAATAAAAGAAGCCAGACATCAGTAACATGATAAAGAGTGATGGAGAAGGTTGGGCCCTGGAGGGAGCAAATCTAAATAAAAAAAATATATCAGACTAACATTTTCTAAGGCTGAGGAAGCCAAGTAACACATATGCTTAGGCCAGTTGTACATCAGTCTTCTGGACTTCAGCATCACTGAAGTTAGTGGGAACCACAGATGTGATGTCTACCTCTTCTTTATTCTTGGCTCTTCATGAGGAATTGGATATTGCACAGGCTGTTTTCTTAAAGCCAGGATTTCCTGCTTATCCCATTCACAGTTTTCTTCCCACCAAGTAAGTACAAGAGTGCTCACCACACTGTAGACATGCTCAGTAAATATTTATTGAATGACTGACTAGACATAAAATAGTGAGTAAGTGATTGCTGAATGAAAAAAAAGCCCATTGTTACCCTAAGATACTGTTCAAATCTGTTCTCTTTATTCTATGCAAATCACACTGGTTTCTAAACACCATATTGTGCAGAATTAGTGTCACAACTATGAACTTGAGGGCTAGTCTACACAGATCTGGGAGGTCTAGGGCTCAGCCCTTCTTTCTGTTTTGCTTTATTTTCTTTTAGTTGTTTGTTTAAGACAGAGTCTCACTGTGTAGCACTGGCTACCTTGGAATTCACTATGGAGATCAGGCTGGCCTTGAGCTCATAGAGATCTGCCTGCCTCTACCTCCTAACTACTAGAATTAAAAACCTGTGTCACCATGACTGGATATTTTATATTTTATTTTTAATACAGGGTCTCTCTACATACAGGCTAGTTGTGATAGCTGAAATGAGCACAGCTGGCAATAGGCTCGTTTGTTTGGTTACTTGGTCTCCAGTTTGGGAAGGATTAATTAGGAAGTGTGGCCTTGCTGGACAAGTCATGTCACTGGGGAAGGGCTCTCAGGTTTCTAGAGACTGGTGCCCTTCCTAGAGTTCCTTCTCTACAGAGCTGTTCCTGCCACCAGAGCTTTGCTCCATCGTAACAGACTCTAACCCTCGGAAAACACAAGCTCAATTAAAGGCTTTTTTAAAACAAGTTGCTTAAGTGACATTTTGTCACAGCGATTGAAATGTTACGAATACACTAGCTTTCCTGGAATTTATCATCGAGACCAGGCGAGCCTGGAACTTAGGATCCTCCTGCCTCGGCCTCCTGAAGGCTTGAATTCCAGGTATGTATTGCCTATGTGGTCCTAATTCTCTTCTTTGTACCATCTAACACACCACAGCAAGAACACAGCAATTAGGAGAATGTGTTATTTATTACCTACGTGGTAATAAATGGAAAACAGAAGGTTAAATAACACAGACTGTTATAATGGATCTCAGTAACTTCAAAGCCTGTCAGGAAATAGCCTGAAGAAGCCAAGCTTAGAAGCTCGTGTTTAATCTGAGCTGTGCTGTGCTCCTTACAGGCACCAAAAAGACATCTGACCTGCCTTTCTCTTTGGGAACAATTATCATCACATTGCTACCACCTACTAGCCTTTCTGTTCCCACCAGCTTTTAGAGTGCATGGCTTTCTGCCCATGGTTCCCTCTTTTATCTGAGGCCATTCTACAAGACTCTGATCCCCTGGAAAGAAAGTTAATCTTCTCCGATCTGCATGGTTGCTTCCCCCAGTAGATTGCTTCCCTTGGTGAAGCATTTAGCAAGAAGCCAGGAGCTACAGGCTCTGATAAAACACTCCAGAGGGGAAGAAGGGCTTTGCTGGTGCAGCTGTTCGGTGTCTGTGAATGTCTGCAAAGTTCATCCTGTTAAAACTGCCCAGTTTGAGGAATGTATTGGTAAGGGGAAGTGTCCTTGAGCATGGGTAGCTGGAGTCACTGCCTGTTTCTTCTTTATGACAAGAATCCCCTCCACCTGTTTAACTTCTCGGGTCTCTATTTCAATTCTGTGCACTTTCCAGGCCACATCACTGAATACTAACCCCAGATTTGCATCCCCTGAACTGCTACTATATAGAAGCAATGGATAAGAGCTTGCAGCACCCTGTGATAGCAGTGTCGTGATTCATGGGCTTAGGACAATTTCAGCACTTTCACCCTGATTTATTTTATCTCTGGCCTGTATAATGCATGCCTAGAGGTGTAAGAAAAGACATGGCAGGACAGTTGTGAGAGACAAGTGAAATAAAAATATGAGAAAGTACTTGGTAAGGGCGCAGAACAGGGAAATAGTTACTTGTTAATGTAGATGAAGAGAATATTATAAATAACAATAGAGTTGGAATCAAAAAGAAAGATACCACAGGAAGAGGGATTATGGTGGTAGCAGGAGGGATAAAGATGGGCATCCCAGTAATCTGTGATGGTTGGTACTTGGTGGAGATGGAGGACAGCAGGAGTGAGGGAGAATGTGGCATCAAAAAAACAAAAACTGTGTGAGGAATCTCCTACCTGTTGCTCTAAAAGAAAGAAAATAAACAAACGGGAGAGGAGAGTGTAAAGATGAAGCATCCATTACGGGACCTGCGTAGTCTATCTCCTTGGACTCATCAGAGAACACAGGAAGTAGTCTGAACATAATGTAAGGAATGGAAATAAGCCTGAGATGCAACAACGGATGTCATCACGCTGGCCCTTTTTTATGCTTTATTATTTTATTTAATAATTTTAACTAAAACCTAGTTATATCATTTCTCCCTTCCCTTCCCCTTCCCCTTCCCCTTCCCCTTCCCCTTCCTCCCTAAACCTCTCCCAAGCTCCCCCACCATACCCCCCTTTTTTGGTGTTTATTGAAAACAGGTTTTTGTTTCATACAATATATTCTGATTATGGTACCCCATCCTCCGATTCCTCTCACAGCCTCCCCAAAATGTATAGCCCAGGCTAGCCTGGAACTCATGATCTTCCTGCTGCTACCTCCTTCAGCAAATTCTATCAGCAAACACCACCACAACTGGCGCCTTCTTCTTTGATTATCATTCCTGCAGATATATGTAAAAAGATAGAGGTGCACAATACAAATACCACCTGCTGCGTTCATTTTACTTGTCTGTGTGTTTGTAGTTTCAGGCTGACTATGATCCTCAAAAGCTGAAAGACAAAGAACAAACAAGTCACCCTCTGCCCCCAGCTAATGATAAGGGAGCTCAACCACTGGATCCTTTATCACTTTTCACATTTGGAGAATAATGTCACTGAGACAGATGTTTATGGAGGGAACCAGGAAAATGGGGAGCTGTAGCAAACTCTCTTTGCTAGAGGTATGCACAAAGAGCACCAGAGACCAGCCAGAAGATTGATGTAAAGTGCAGAAAGAGAACACATCCCATTTAGATGACACGGATTGTGAGATAAAAATGTTGACATGGAAAGAAAAATCAAGGCAGAAGCCTAAGCTGTCTACATTCCACATCCCTGTGGAGAAAAATGTGATAGTAATGTCCAGACCTTAGCACTCAGCTTTGAAAGAAAAAACAAGAGTGGGAAGGATACCCCAACACCCACACAGACACTTCCAGCGCACAGCAAAGCCACTGCCTTGCCTGTGAACAAACTGTGATGGTTAATACGGAGATAGAATCTAGACTCATGTAGGATACAAGCTTATGGGCATGCCATAGGGGGATTAGTTAGATCTAGTTCACTGAGATGGAGGATCCACCTTAACTGTGATTTCAGGCTGCCTATGATCTTCAAAAGCTGAAAGACAAAGCACAAATGAATCACCCGCAGCTAACAATAAGGGGGCTCAACCCACTGGATCCTTCGTCACTCTTCTCATTTGGAAAATAACGTCACTGAGACAGATGTTTATGGAGGGAACCAGGAAAACGGGGAGCTGTAGCAAACGCTCTTGAGTGGCAGCATCCTGCGTGCTGGGGTCCTAGAATGACTAAAAAGGAGCAAATGTGCTAAATACTGGACTTCAAGTGGCTGGCTGCCTAATGATCCTGCTGCTATGACTTCATTGCTATAGCAGACTTCCCTAAGAGCTGTGAGCTGAAGTTAACCCTCACTTCCTTAAATTTCTTGGGTAAGGTCCTTTTTGCAGGCTTGAGGAAAGGAACTGATACACAAGGTGGAGAAACAGAAACGCCAAGAGGGGCAAGTAGCATCACACACAGGAAAACACAATTCTAGTCAAAAAGAAAGTGTACTTCATAGCCCAGTACCTATTCTTGCCTCGCAGTGTGCAAGATCTTAAAAGGAATATGAAGAAGAAATAAATTTTTTTTTAAAAAAGGCACAAGAAATGACTGCAGCTGAAAGGCAGACAGCAGAGAATAATTGCAAGTCCACCAGCATCCTTTGGACAGTTCCATGTCTGTTTGATAAATTGAAAGTACCTAGAAAAAAGACATGCTGAAAGTCTATTAATGGGACAGAGGAAAGGCTGGGGATAAAATTAATGTCAGAAAGCACCTTCAGAAGAAGTCAGGAGAGGGCAAAGTTGCTATAACTGATAGTGTGTGACCTTGTCATCATAGCATCAAAAGATTAAGACCAGAAATAGTCACAAATGTTAAAAAGAAAAATCCTTGACGTTAAAGAGAAATACAGCTTAGCAGGCAGGTCTTCTCTCATTTAAAAAAGACCCAAAGGGATCATCATTGCACATGTCTCAGTTAGGTTATCAAGAATCAAGGACAGCAAATTTTTTTTCAGTAATTCAGACAGAAAGGGTAACAGAAATAAATGAATAAAACCAGGAATTTCTCCACTGCAGCTCACATAGCCGGAAAACAGTGTTACAATGCGTATAGGGTCCCGAAGCGAAAAACAAAAGTCTTCAAAATGTAATAGCCAGACACATTAGGGAGAGGGACAGTACTCTGACATTCTGGCATATGAAAGAATGTAGGAAACAGAATATAGAAGACCTTCCTAGAAAAACAATCGCAAATCAATCAAACCCAGCAAGCAAATGGCTGAGGGAGGCATAATACAATGGTTCACTCAGCATCCAGTACCATGAACACATAAAAAATCAAGAGCTGGAAGGCTGCAGCTGCAAACCCTGCTGTCTGTGGTGAGGAGATGGGTGTGTGAATAGCCAACACAGCTTATAATCAACGAACTGGAAAATGACCATTTAACACTTGAGGAGGCTAGAGCAATGTCCCCATTAACACTACAAGAAATATAGAGTGATGAATCAGCTCAGCTTTGATGTGTTAAAGAGAGCTCTGAAATCCAAATAAAACTTATAATATCTTACACACACACACATACACACACCACAATGCTATGAGCTAAATTGAGATCTAGCAACAAACTTATGTGCTAATGTCTGAGTACATTAGAAGGAGACTGCATTTGAAGATAAGGTCTCTAAAGAAGTACTGGGAAATGGAAAGACCATTTTCTTTAAGGCTTCTGGTTGGTCAACCATGCTCCAATAGATGCCCCACACTCAGAATTATGTAGACAACACAAACTGGAGTCAATGGGCTATTAAATTTAAAGAGACTGAAAACTCAGGTTGAGGTAGGGGTGGTAAGGATGGAGTTTGAAGGAGTTCAGAGAAGGAATTCGGGTGAATATGATCAAAATACATTTTATAAACCTATCAAAGCATTAACAAAAATACTTTTTTCAAGAGGGAAGTAATTAAGGTAAAATGGGGCTATTAGGGTGGACCAACGTCCTTGTAAGCAGAAGAGATCAGAACAAGACAACAATTAGGAGTCCACCATGTTTGGACTCAGTAAGAAGACACTCATCTGCAGGTCAGGGACAGGGACAGGGACCTCAAAAAAGTAACCACTGCCAACATCTTGACCTTGAACCCCCAGCTTCTAGAATGAAATAAAACTGAGCCTGTTGTTTGGACCACCCAGTCTGTGGTGCTTTGTTCTAGCATTTTAGCAAAGCAATATAGTACCCTATTTTTTTTTCTTTTGCTTCTTTTAAGTTTCTTTCATTTTTTTTGAAATTTGAAGATAATCACATCATCACTCCCTTCTCTTTCCTCCATCCAAATCCTCTCATATGCCCCCTTGCTCTTGTTCAAACTCATTGACTTCTTTATTATTTGTTGTTACATACATATATGTGTACACATATATGTACATATATGTATTCCTTTTTTTTAAAGGTGTTTCAAGACAGAGTTTCTCTGTGTATCCCTGGCTGTCCTGAAACTTTCTCTGAAGACCAAGCTGGCCTTGAACTCAGAGATCCACCTGCCTCTGCTTTCTGAGTGATGGGATTAATGGTGAGCAGCAGCACCACCCAGCATATTCCTAAATATATAAACACAACATGCTCAGGTCATATAATGTTAATTACATGTATACTTTTAAGGCTGAACATTTGGTATTGGATAAAAAATTAGTGTGCTCTTCCCTGGGGAAGACTATTTCTCCTACTTGCAGCCTGCAGTTCTTTGTGTGGGATCGAGGCCTCTTGGGCTTTCCCCTGTCCACTTTGGCATGTCTGTTAGTGCTGTCCTTGTTCTGTCTATGTTTAGGCAGTCAGGTTTGTGAGACTTCATGTCTGGAACTCCTAAAATTCCCAAGAGAACTCCCTGTTCCCCTGGCTCCTGCAGTCTTACCACTACCTCTTCCACAATGATTGCCGAGTAGGAAGGCCCAACACTACTTTGATGACTTTTTTTTAATTAATTAAAGTTGTTCTCTGACGACTTTACTTATCTGCCTGCACGAGCTCATATATAATACATTCTGATCACTCTCATCCCCACCGCCTCTCATCTCCTTCTCACCTGTCAACACCCACCTCCTTCTCCCACATCCCCTTCTCACATTCTTGTCTGCTTGTTTGTTTCATGACCCACTGAGTTCAACCAGGGCTGTCTGTGTGATCGGGGGTGTAGAACTATACACTGGACCCTGGCAGATCATCTCTGGCTTAGTAGCACTTTATAATGCTGGACAGTCCATTTGTTTTACTTTCCTTAGGGGAAAAAGAAGAAAAGCAAATTAAAATACACACAAAACGATGATGGTTTCATGTGTCTCTACCCCTACACCTTTATTTACAGGTATGAACATACATGAGATGTCCAGAACAATATTCAATTTTTATTAAAATGGTTGTTTCAGAGTTGGAATATTAAGAAAAAACATTTTTATATTGAGCCTATATAACTTTTACCAAGGAAACTGCAGTGTTGTTTTTCTTTTGTTCCCCCCCCCCAACATTCCTCCCTTTTTGTTAATTATAAAAGGCAAGAAAAATAGAAAGGGGTTATTGGTGAGGTAGGAAAGGGGACCACGTTGTTGAAGACCCCAAAAGGTTGGAACCTTGGCTGAGGCCAAGAAAAGCAAGCTGTTCCACTCATTGTCTGGGCTCTGTGGGTGGACCGCCTGGGAATAGCTGCTTTGAAGCCAATGTAGAAGCCAAAATCAGGAGTGAGCAGTTGTTTGTGGTTAGTTATCAAGCTTCCAGCTAATGTTCTAATGAGAGTTCAGGTGTATTGAACAGGAGTGTGATTTGCTTGGGCCAAGGGCAGAATCAAGCAAAAAGTTATGACCCAAAGGGATCTTTTACCAGTCTGACTTTGAAAGGATTTTTGGTCTGTTTCACCTTTCATCTTGAATGTCCTTTTCTGGTGTGTTTAGAGCCTGTAAAGACTTGCGAAGAACTTAGTTAGATATTTTAGTGACTTGTACTTCCCCCAATTTGGGTATTGGGGGAGGTCTCCCCAATATGAATTCATATGGGAAAGGCCTTTAATATAAGGGCATTTAATGGTACCCAGATGCATGCCATTGTATCTAATTAAGGCATTAGTGATGTAAGGCCAACAGCAATTAGCAGAAGCAGAAGGGTTAAAGGTCCTGTGATGGCTGACATCAGAGTTAGAGCCACTTTAGCTAACAAATCTATCTATTGATAGATCTGAGTCTACTTGGTTTTTTAAAAATCACCCATCCTGGGATGCCAATAGACATTACAGAAAGCCATTACATCCCCAATGTCAGGAGGAAACAGAGTATTGCATTCTCTTCTAGAACAGCTTCCTGCTGAAAGAAGGGTGTCATCAGGGGCCCCAGGAAGACTGAAATACTGGTTAAAAGCTGGGGGGGAGTCAGGCAATGGGGCATTCATTAGAAGCATCCAGTTCACTGATCCAGCTGAGGGGACCAGAGTGATCATATTAGCTGGACTGGTCCAGATGAGCTCTCAGCAAGTCCAGAGCTCACAGCCATTTGGAGCAATTTGTACTCCATAGTTGGTTCCAGGATGGTATCTGTCAGTCGAGTGGAAATCTGCTGAAACACATTTAAATGAACCAGATTGTCGTGTTGGATGAAGTTGTAGCAAGCGACCAGTGGACCAGTATGTAGAATTCTGCTTGGAGTAAAATGAAGTGGAGGTCAGAGTACCAGAACCCTCTAAATCAGGGCACCAGAATTGCCTATCTGAGTCACAGCATCGATTTTGACATTTTTACAGTGAGAGGAGCAAACACCAGCATGCAGAATTCTATGGCAAAGGTTTAGTTAGAAAAAGAAAGGGCACAGGGTCATGGCAGAGGACAGGAGCAGAAAGAGGGAGAAAGAGACATAGCGACTGTCTCAGGGAAAGAGAAATAGTAGCAGGAGACAAGAAAGACAGACAGACAAACAGCAGATGGAGAGAGCATTTTTCTTAATGGTAATCATAATAATAACAACAAGCCTATAGTTCATAAAACTTTATTGTACAACTCCAGTAAATATCTGTCCAAGTATATACCCACACAGACAGATAGACAGAAAAGTCATTACCCATCCCCTCATTCACAGATATGTTTAAACACACAAACACACAAATACATATTTTAAATGGGTTCATGTACACCTGTTTGTTACAAAGCTTAAGCTTTTAGTAAATATAACTGTACAACATCTGCTTAATATCTGCTTACCCTACGCTGGAAACATATGAGTTAATTTATCTCACCCATGCCCTGTTTTAGGACACAGTTGTCTATCGATCCTTGTTTTCATACACCCCGTAGCAACATCTCTCCTTATAATGCATTTAAAGAGACAATTCAGAAGAATATTAAAGGAATAAACCACCAGGACCCAAAAGAATTTATTCAAAATGTAATGATGACTTAATAGAAAGAACGATCTTGATATAATTTATCATATAAGGAGATTTAAAGAATAATTCAAGTTCAAAAAGCATTGACTTAAACTTAATATTTCAAGGCCTTAGTAAACACATACATACTCTCTTCAAGAGTTTTTATCTTAATTCAAGGAATACTATAATCCACTATCAAATAATTAATAAATACAAAAATATTCTCCCAATACCAGCAATGAAAGCATTAAAAAATCTGACACAAGGAATGTTCTTCACAGAAGCAATTAAATGTGAAATAGCTTGAATATCTGAAAAATGCTGAATTAAACACCTTTAAGAAAAACCATAATTGTTTTTCTAAGGGTAGCAAGGCTTCTTTAAAATATGTACTGTGATCTTGAATCTCATTGTAGCAAGACAGCAATCATCTTAAATGAAGCTAAATAATACCTAATATATCTCTGCTACACATAGAGGTAACCTTTTCAGAAGGTAATTGTAGAATATACATCAAGCAGGGTAATACACATTTTATCACTCTGTGTGTGTGTGTGTGTGTGTGTGTGTGCGTGTGCACGTGTGTATGCATGTATGTGAGTATATGCATACACACATATGCCATACAGGCACCCAAATAAGTCATGGTACATGTGTGGAGATCAGAGGACAATTCTCTGCCATTGCTACCTTGTGGGATGCAAGGATGGAACTAGGATCATCAGGCTTTTGTGCAAGCACTGCCTCCAATTGAGCCATCTCACAGGCCCTCAAGCAGCTTCTGTCCATTAGTAACAGATAACATTTTATGTGTGCAGAGAGACTGTTCTTTAACAGTCTAATGCTTCATTGCACAGAGACAAGCATTGTACAGTGGGGTGCTGAAAGATTGCCGAGACCAACACTGGGGCCAAAGCCAAACAGATACAAGGTTATTCATTATGAGTACAAATTATGATGTGCATGAGATTTGTACCCTAAAATGTTTTAAATAGGGCTGCATAAGATAACTGCTTCTGTAAGCAGGTATAAGGGTATGCTATGAATGTCTTTAAAGGGAAAAAGACTACACCATTTGTAGAAAAAGGTAGAATCTAGGGTGGGAAGAGAAGGGGTTTACTTTGAAGCTAATGAAACTTATGCCTGAGCATTTTTGGATTAAACAAAAGACCTTCCCAAACCCCAGGAGGGGGGCTAGCAGTATGTGCACATAAACATATGCTTTTGTTTGAGTGAAGTTCGTACGGGTGTATATTTAAACCACTGTCCCTTTCTATCATCCTTCCACTGGTTCACTTCCTGCCCTGTGGGCCAGCAGCCCAGAAGCTCATCTGCAGTCAACTCCTCTGATCATCACATGCAAAGGGACTGGCACCTGAACGTGCATCAAATGGGCATTCCTTCCTGTTAGAAATACATGATGAAGAACAAACAATTACAATCCCATTAAACTGCTTTCTGACTCTCAATGCCAACTATACACACAATATAGAATTCACTATGTCCTGTGTTGTTAGTACACAAGCCTATATGAATAAGAATGTCAATTGCATGCCGTATGCATTCCACTTCTTGATTACAAAAGACAAATTTCATTCAGCCATGCTAAAGATAAACTGAATTGCTTTCCATAGAAAACAATATTAGAAACAAAATGTCATGTACTAAATAACAGATTATACAGGTAAAAGTAACAAAGGAAAACAGGATATTAGAGAGACAAATCAGACAGTTAGTATAAATATTACATTATTTTTCTGCACTCTATGACACTTGTGATAATTGTCATTTCTTTATTTTTGTTCATACTAATTAATTAAATGACCACTTTGTACATAATTTTATATTTTTAATTTTGTATCATTTTTCTTAAAGACAACTCTAAAAATTAAATAGAGGATTCCCATGAAGTCTAGATCTGCCTTTGCTCATACTTTGGGGCAGAATAAAATAATGGTTTCATTAAAGGCAATGAAGGGTATTGAGATCCATTCATGAAATGCCCAATCTCTCCAACTATCCTGGGGTGTATTTAAAGGGAGGGACTTGGTTAACTAACTGAGGCTACTTGAGACTCACATGTAAGTAGACACCTGCTTCTGCAAAGCCTAGAGAGAGACTGAAGGGGAGATTTGACCTTTCCTCCATTTCTGTCCTCTGCCAGCCATCACTCAACATCTACCATCATCGGACAAAACCAGTCTTGCTAAAGTGTGTGCACATTGTTCTTAAGCATAAAGCAGCACATTCTGCTGCAGCACAGCATGGCCTGTTCATTTGTCCCACACAGTCTTAAGGATAGTATTTCCTGTTATTGCTGAATCTTGTGTCCTTGTAGATTTGGGAGGGGGTGCCTGGAGGTATTGGTTTTAGGTTTTGGTTTTGGTTTCTTTGCTTGATTGTTTGAGACAAGACCTCACTATATAGCCCAAATGGGCTTCAAACTTGCCGTTCTCTAGCATCCCCTTGCTAAGTACAAGGAAGGCCCAAACTTAGGTGTTGTCAATAATGCTGTCTTCATTAATTTTTTCCTCTTTCCCAAAATCAGAGTAGAGGAACCCAGCATTTTTGTTCTCTATGCTACACATACACATGTGATTACTTCTTTATTCTGCACTTGCTCCCCATACAACCCCTAAACTAACCTCTTCTAATGACCCTCATGGGATAAGGATGGAGCAAAGAACACCAGTATGGAGGACCAGCAAAGGTCTCTCCAGAGAGGCATTTTATTCTCTGTTGTATTTCTCACCATTAATCTTTTCATCAAGTAATCAAGGATCTTGCCCAGTTCACTAAGTATAGAGCAGGAATTCAACCAAAAAAAAAAAAAAAAGGAGAAATATAGGAAGAAAGGAAGAAAAGCTACTTAAACAGCAATAGGAGACTCTTACACTTGATTTTTTGCTTCTGCTTTTGCTTTTCAAAACCACAAAGAGAAATAACAGCCAAGTCAAGAACAGACATGCTACATATGGGAACCCCAAGAATGGTGACTGATTTAGTATACACCATCATTTAAATAAACATAAAAAAATACAAGAGATTCAAGATTTGAATTAATAACAGAAATAACTACTACTTAAATATGATCATCAAATAAAAAATAGTTACTGTATCTTTTAAATTTTTGCCTAGAAAACATAAGAAATCATTCTAGAACTTTCTAATAATGATTCTATAAATAAGAGTGAACTATTTCAAACTTAATAATTTTCATTGAAAATTTGATATATTAAAGCTGAATACAATTATTTTAATGTTTTCCAGGACTAGAACATTATTATTTATGAGGAGAAGTTAGCTAGTGTATCCATAAAATATCAGCATTTAACAATGTCTAATTTTTTCAAAACATGTTAGGCAAATACTGTTAGCATTATACAATACCAGGATATCAGTGGCTCAGTGATTCTTTGGTTTATTTTTAAACTAATCTTCTACTATTTGATTAAAAGACAGGTTGTTATCTCAAAGGCATATGTGGAGGTTTTAAATCATTCTGTCTACAACTTCAAAGAATAAGATGTTTATTAGTGAAGAAGTCATTTAGTTTTATAGGCTCCAGGACATGAAGCTTCCAGCTGGAGTTGTCTTGTCCACAATCTTGCTTCAAAGAGTATAGAAGCTGAGTGTGCAGACTGGGTGGGTATGATGACTCTGATATGCTTGGCTGGGTGCCCCATCAGGAAGCTCATGCAATTATGGAGTTGAGTATCTCCCTAAACAATAGCCACTAAAGATTAGCTGAGCAGCTGATAATCCCTTAAAACTGCCAGATGCTGAGGCCAGGATACTTAACAGGAGTGTAGATTTGCACTTGGCTGGATGGATATGGCTCTGTCACTGTCACCTTAGTGGCTTGGGAGAGTTCAGCCTTTTAGGAGTCTGATTCATGAGTCATAAAGGGTTATTATCTCCCAGAGAGTGTTTTAAGAGAGAAATATCTAAGGTACTTATTATCAAAATAAACCCTCACAAGTACTTTCATTTGACAGGTCCCTAATAAGACTTGGACTCAACATCGCTGTAGGGTGACCCCATAAACTGAATTTAAATTTTTGTGAATATGAACACAGAGAAATAGAGAAAAAATAAGCACGAGGATGGTATGCTCTGCTCTCTTCTGTGTCCCTTTAGAATGTATCTCTAAACAGAGAAGATTCGAATCAGGAAAATTTAGAAAGGGAAATTTCAGTGCCCCCTAAAGTCTGTGCATATACTGAGAGGATCTACCTATGCAGAATGTATTGTTGCTTTTCTTAGATAAAGAGATTTCTCCTTGGAGTAAATGCTTGTATTAATACATAAAAGTTGTTGAGAATTCATAATTACCCACATGCAGTTGCTTATACTGTCGAGATTATCCACAGCATGTTTTACTTTCAGGATGGCTTTGCCCCAAGAACTTGCCATCAGTATGACTGACCCAAAACTGGCGTGTTCTCAAGTAGCATAGATTTTTAACATAAACACAATCCAAGTGAACCTAAATGAAATTTTACAAGATCAAAGAGAGATGGATTGAGAAGTAGCCGTTAATTTCCCTTTGTCTATACCACGACACTCTTGCTTTATTGGCTAATTAGGAGGGTTTTTCTTTTCACTACCTACCCTGTCTCTCTCTATTGCCATAGCACAGACAATAGAGATTATTGGAAAATCTGAAACGGAAAACTCTCTGAGTCTGTGCACTTTTGAACCTCTTGAGATTGATATGCGTGTGCAGATGTGTGGGCCCAGATAAGGGCTTCCAAAGCTTCTCTCAGATTGTCCAGGCTTTGTGATTCAAGAAGCTAAAACTGCACTTTATATCACTCTCCAGGAATAACCATTTTCTTTTTTGGTACTTGGTTGAAACTTTTTTATTTTGTTTTATTAGCAGTTGCCTAAGCCCATTCTATCATTAAAACTAGATCCTTTTTTTAGTGTACACAAGAACAAAAATATTTCTTTTCCTTTGTTTATTTATTGACACAGGGTCTCAATGTAGCACAGGCTGGCTTTCAACTCTCTATGAGGCCAGGTATGACCTTGAACTCCTGGTACTCTTGTCTTTGTTTCCCCAGTGCTGGGATTACAAATGTTTGCCACCAAGACCAGCTCAAAAATATCACTTAACGCAGAGTCACACAGAAAGTACACATTGCCTATAGTAGAGGTAGACATAGTTTTTCTATAAAAGTTTGCTATCCTGGTGACAGCCTACATGAGAAAATCAATTAAAAGGAAGCAAGGATTAGTTTGGTTCCAGAAGTTTTAGCCCAGGGTCATTTGGTTGTATTGGTTTGGAGCTTGTAGAATGGCTACAGGTCACCCTGGGGTCTGTGTAGTAAAGCAAATCTGCTCAGTTCATGGCAGTTGCTAATCAAGAAAGGAAAGTGAGCAAGACAAAGGTTGGGATTCCAATTAACCCTTCAAGAGCATCCCCCTCATTACTTAACTTCCTTCTCTCAGGTTTCATTTATCTCAAGGTTCCACACATCCCAACAGTACCATAGACAAGCAGCCAACCGTGTAACACACCCTTTGGGAACCACTCGAGATTCAAACCATGCATAACACAGATCGCTTAAGGAGAAACAGTTTACCTGTGTGGAGGCACAGGTTCATAATGGCTTCAAAGCTTTGGATATGTGGCTTTATTTCTAACAGAATCTCCTTAGAAAGCAAAGTGCATGCTTGAACTAGAGCTAGAGCTAGTTACCTTCTACTGGGTGAATTACAGAACTGGTAAGTTCAACTGTAGCTGATTATTCTCTGCAGTTTTCACTATTAGTAAACTCTCTCCATAAATCTAAATAAAATTTCCCCACATTGCATTATTTTGTAGTATCACAAATCATGGATGTAACTTGATTCTTCTAGCTTTATATGTAATTTGAAATATTAGAATAAAAATAATCAAATATACTATATCTCATGAATGACAGAGATTAATAATTGTTCTATTTGCTTATAATTATGTTCATCAAGATTTCTTCTCTGAATGTATGACTGTAGGTAAATATTATATCCCTAACCACCCAACTGATTAGAAAATGTAATATCTGAATGCCTAGCTTAAGTTTACTAACCCAAGAAACTTAAGCCTACTAGCTGATGGTTCTATTCTTGTGATCTACCCCATGGATTTTGTTTGGCAGCCCAATAAAAACCTCACATGTTGAAATAATTTATTTCTAAACCTACAATCCTCCACAAATTCCTCCATATGATTAACTTTTTCATGTTATTATCTCATAGGTTTTTTTTTTAACAGACTAGGAAAATCACTTACTTCTCCAGTTGTGCAAATAAATTTAATAAGAGAAATTTAAGAGGGTAGAAGTAGAGGGAGATAAAATGGAGAATTTGCTTTTATAAATGTCTTATAAATGGTTCAAGTAAATTAAATATGTTTTCTTAAGGTTGTATTTACAATCTATTGATAATCTACTTAAGAATATGTTAAATACACTAGATTCCAAAAGCCTAGTTGCATTCCCTTTGCCTGAACTTTTAAATCAACCATCTACAAGGAATTCCCTAAACCACTGTGGGTGCCGATAAAATTGCTTCATTCTGGCCTCTGGAGTATTTTCTAAATCTATAAAGCTCATAGGTTAATAGGTTTGTGAGAAATGGGGTCTCTTTTTTCTTCTGAGTGAAAACAAGGGGCAGGGCTCATTGCTATTTGGGTTGAAATCAAGAAAAATTAACTAGGAACAGATGTGGACATTGGCTGCATCTCTGTCCCTGAGTTTCAGAAGCCCTTTTCCATAAAAGCTGACAATACCTTGCAGAAGAGGTAGTTGTTTGTGATCTACATAGCTACTCTAAAAGGGGGTGGAGGGGTAGAAGGAAGGTAGGAAGGAAAGGAAAGAGAGGAGAAGGAGGAGGGAGAAAAGGAAGGGGAGGAGGAAGTGGGGGGATAAGAGGATGAGTGAAGAGGAAGAGAAGAAGAGGAGTAAGCAGGAGGAGGAGGGAGGGGGAATGGGAGGGGGAGGACAGTAAGAGGAGGGAGAGAAAGAGGGTGGAGGAAATGAGGAAGGAGGAGGAGAAAAAGGGAGAGGAAGAGATGCTGGAGAAGAAAGAAGAGAGGGGAGGGAGAAGAGAAAGAGGGAAGAGGAGAAAAGAGGAAGAGCAGGAGAGAGGAGGAGGAGGTAAGAAGAGAAAAAAATAGAACTCCCTGAAAGTTTTGTCCACCATTTCTCTAGCTACCAACACCAATAATTGGAAAAGAATAATAAAAAAGGCAAAATCAAAAACCAAAATCAGGCAGACTATCCTTCCTGGAACGCCTACTGGAAAGCCATGTGATCAGTACCAGATGACTGAGCTCTGACAGGGTTGAACTGACAGTTCTGAAGATGGAAGGCATAAGCTATAAATTAGTGATGGGTTTAATGGGAACACAGTAAAGAGAAGCAAACATTGTCCAGGTATGCATGCACCAGTGGCCATGGACTTCTCCTGAGTCATTTTTCAGTTAGTGTTGCCTTTTTATACCGTGGGTGCTATGCATCAAGTAAGTCTTTTAAAACGTATTTCTGGTTACCACTGCTAAACAATCTGTTTGACTGTTTACATTCCTACCCCTGACATGCTTGGCCAAGTGCCTTTTCATGAGAAATCCACACCATGTATTTTCTGTGACCACCAAAATCTCTCTGACCAGAGTATATCTATGGAAATTTTGAAATCTGTGTTACACAAGGAGGTACATCCTCTGCATTGAACAGTACTTCAGCAACTATCAGTTAATCTGATCCCAGAGGGGAACAAATTATGACTATTTATCCTTTCTCACCCTACTTGCATTTTTGAAAGTCTAAATAGAAGCACTGGGAAAAAAAGCTTGACTTTGAGTAGACAGACTCATAGTAGGATGTGCCCAAACTGTATGAGACCTAAAAGTATTTGTACACTATGGAACTTTAATCACTATAAAACTGATAACTATTACTTTATATACTTCATCTCATTAATATATAAATAATAAATATTATGTGGTTGTAGGTTTTAGTGTTACTGTCAAATGTAAAATCCAAAAATGCCTTTTTATAGAACAGACACACACAAAGACCAAGGAGAATGGACTCCATGGGGGGCCTGTTCAGATATTCAAGTTCTGGATAATATTGACAAGACTCATAAATTTGGCGGGAAAAAAAACAGAATATTCCATAAAAGCTTTGGAAATAATTGAAAAGAATATTTGTACAAACTGTGATCTAATATCAAGAATTAATCAACAAAAGAAATAAGACTTTGTGCCAGAGAAAGCAAATTAACATGATTGGAAACTCAGACTATCCCATTTGTCAAGCAAAACACAGAAAACAGACTTCAGTTCTGATCCGTTCTCTGTGTCCTACTTCCACTGTGGATTTATGTGATGAGAGCTCTTCTACTGGAAAAGAACAGAGGCCCAGAAAGGATGAAGTCACCATAGGAGTATTGAGAAAAAGGGTCAGTCAGGGGTCTTCTCTTAGAGTCCTTGTTACTCTAAGCTTGAACTACATATGATCAAAGCAGAGCCATGAGTTCTCTGACACCCTAATGAAACATGATAAAGATCAAATCTAATTCTATTGCAAATGTTTTTGCCTGTTGAAAATGGTCTTCCACACCAAGATTGCATGTGCTATGCAGAAGGTCCTGGGTTTCCTGAAGGTTTTCAGTATTTCAGACAGCTCAGAATTGATGTTGGGTTAGCATCATCTCTAACAATACTGTTCTTTTTCCTAAGTTCAGAGGACTAAAAGGTTCAACAGCATCTATTCACCTCAATAGAGTTACACTGGGTAGAGACAGAGGGAAGGTCCCAGGAGCTGTGGATGCTTCAGCCAAAACCTTACCAGGTGAGAAAGGAAATGTCCCTAAGAAAGTGGTGGCAACTTTAGTTCTAGTTTTGTTTAAATAATCTCACAGCAAATTTTCATTTCTGGAAAATTCTAAATCTCATTAATTTCATTTTTCATATGGAGATACTGAAGCCAAAACGGTATGGAAGAATGTATTTTTCTATAGGTCTTCTAGTCAGCCATGTTTCCAACATGGACACAGTTTGGAGTAGCTGACCTCCGAAGCATTTTCCATTGCCCACAGAATATGATAGGTTATTCTTTTAAAATATCTCTGTGTGTAGGCACACACATGTTCACACAGCGTGCACGCACAACACAGGTCAGGGGACAACCCTGGATGTCAGTCCTTGTGTTTCACCTTGATTGAGACAAAGTCTCTGGCTTATTGCTGCATACACCACAGTGGCTGGCTTGCAAACTTTCAGAGATTCTCCCATATCAATACAGGGATGTGGGGGTTGCAGACTCCCACAGTGCTGCATCTGGCCTTTTGTGGGTTCTGGGGGTCTGGACCTCATCCTAATACTTACACAGCAGGCACTTTATCCACTGAGTCATCTCCCAAGGCCCTGCCAGAAGCTATCTTCCAAGCCCCTCACCAAACAAAAAAAATTTGGAGAAGAATTTCATGTGTTTATGGACAGTTTTAAGCTAGACTTCCTTCTGGATCCAGCTAAAACACTCATAGCGTGGTGCGTGACTTCAGTTCTCAAGCATGCCAGCATCCTCCATTAGGAAGGCTTTCATGCTTTCTGTCCCTCTTTCACATCACCCTTTAGCCTCTTACTCTGTTTGACATGCTCATAGCATGTTTTAAATCAACATATTTCATTTTATATGTATGTCATAGCACAGACTTTGTCATAATTTAAGTAAAACATCTCCAGATTCTTCAACACACATACTAGTTACCCGACACACTGCTTTTGAAAGGCATCTTAAATTCCTGCTGCCATTCCTGGTCCATAAGATAAAAATAAATGAACAACCCTGAGAGTCCAAGGGATATAGTAACAATCCAAAGACATACAGATGGTGATGGAGCAGAGCTCTGTGTTTTTCCTAAACACGAACAGCTTCCACTACTGGGAAGAAAACTTTTTCATCAGAATTGGGGCTGTATTGGGGCAAACACATAACTTAAATAGCTAATGCCTAACTACACATTATATCCATTAAGCCTTTCCTAGCCCAAATATATCTGTGTTCTAAAGGAAGTTTGCCTTAAAAAGGAAGACTTGCAAGCAACCTCTAGATGACTCGGATGGGCAACATTGATGGTGCAGTAACATAAAACACTATGGCAATACTGACTTGCAAACTCAGTGCCCATTCTAGACATATGAGGTTGTTGGTGAACTCATCTCAGCTACATACAACCCAACAAGGTATATGCATTATGCCCAGGTCACCGATAAACTGAGACACAAAGACATTAAATGACTCTCTGAAGGGCATGCGGCTGACTATGCATAGTCAGGACAAGGGTCAAACCCAGGTGGACTATCTTTAAAGTCTTTGCTTAGGTATTCTATTCTTCTGCCGCAGAGAATTTGCTAGAAGCTCAGTTAGGCAAGTCAGTTGCACAGCAAATCTTGGTCTTGCAGGCAACACGGGAAGTGTGGATTTAATTAAGGTAAGAAAGCAGAATTCATGTGTTACTAAACAACTTATATTAAGAAATACTGGTTTATAGCATGGTGTAAATTGAAAAGGAGACTTCTAGGCACAAACCAAATGGTCCCATTCTGTTCATTATGTTAAACACTTGAATGGACACAATAGGCATGCCACCCTGAGACTCTACAGAGGGTTGAATGTTATAACTACTCTCCTCCTGTCAGCTTTTTAGCCATACTTCTTTGTTTTCTTTTTCTTTTTTTTTTTTGAGTCATTTATTTTTATTCTATGTGTATGAGCATTTGACTGCATGTATATATGTACATCACATGCTGGCCTGGTGCCCACAGAAGCTAGAAGAGGGTGTCATCAGACCCCATGGAACTGCAGTTACAGGTGGTTGTGATCCACCATGAGTATTGGGAACCAAACTGATGAGTCCTCTCTTCAACCCTCTTTGTTGTCTTTTAAGCTGTCATCTGTACCCTGGCCTACTAAAAAATTGTCACGCAGGGTAAGCTTGCCATAATTTAGTCTCACTCTGGAATTTGGTACCCATCATTCTCTTCCTACATCACCCACATTAATAATTAATATTTGCTTGATTTAAATGCAGAGTTGCAAAGTACATGCATGAATTCTTGGCAATTTCCATTTGAAAATAGAAGGATGACTCATTGGGGTCCCCTCTTCTGGTAAACATTCATCAAATGAGCCTGGTGTTTTCAGAGTCTGAAACTTCCAGGTGATCCTGACAAAAGGGGTGGAATAGGAGCTGCCTGACACTAGATTAAGAAAACAAAAAACAAACAAACAAAAAAAAAAAAAAAACTTGCACTGGCAATAGGCTGGTACATTTTCTAAAGACAGGTAGAAGGAAGTTTCCTGGGCTTGGAACTGAAGGATGCGCCCTCTGCTGACTCCCAGCCTACTCCTTCCTCGGGGCCTCTGGCATCCACAACTGGAGTTTAAAAAGAGTCTAAATGGAAAATACAAACAAGAGGAAGTAGTTTCTGAGTTCCGGAGACCTACAGGTCAGCATCACCAAGAGAGCTCTCCCACACTGCAAGCTTCTCCTCAGTCCACCTGACCCTAACCTTTGTCTGTTAGGGAAAACATAAGGCAGATCCCTGGGTAGACCGCAAAGAGTGTGTTAGGGCTGCTGATCCTCTGGCTGTGACATCAATTTGAAGGGGCAAGACATCAAAGCCACCACTTAACCTTCACCATTGTTTATTAATGCTTCTCCCTGCCTCAAACAGTCCCTTTGTTATTATGCCTGGGAACACCACCCTTGAACTCGTTTTTGAAGAAAAGGGAAGGAGAACATTGAGAAATAGTTTCTTTGAGACAGACATGCTGATGAAAAGTTGCTCGGTGCACATCCAGATTTCTGTCTCTCACTGAATTTTTAATCTTGTTTGTGTTGGATGAGTCCCCTAACTCTGGTTTTTGACCACTGATATTCTATTCTGAATAGGGTTATTCTATTCTGAAACTATAGATTTTGTTTGAAAGAGGCAGACACTGCACCTGGGTAAGCTAGCTGGAGAAACAACAATATTGTTTTTATTAACTCCCTAGGTACAGTCCTTATTCCTCACAGCTTGCATGAGAGATCGGACTAATAAGAAAACACATTCTCAGTGAGCAATTACAAGTTAGACAGTTCTCCTCGCTTTTTGCTGAAAGGCATTGCTTTTAAATGAATGCCAAGGAGTGATGCTGTATACTCAAGCGGGAAGGGACATTATGTGATTCCGAACTGCCTCATCATTCCTGAAACCTGCAGTGTGCAGAAGGGAGTGGATATCTTCATGCAAAATTCAAAAGAAATGCTGAGACAATATCTCCCATAGCAACAGCCATTTCAGAAGTTCCAGTATGATTAACAAGTGTCTGCTTCATCTTTTCCTCTGTTTAAAATCAGACCACAGCCTGCTAAATCAAAATAATACAAAGACTTTCACAAAGAAGAATTAAATTTCTATGAACTTTTTCCTAACGAGTTCAATTGTTTGCCATATTGTTCATCTATTTTTAATTATTAGCCAACTGTGATTAGGTGAAGAGTTTGATTATTTTAGAGAATCATAAAAGATTATTAAAGTCAAAATGATGTATTTTCATTGATATTTATGTTGATTTATTAACCAGAATAAAGTTCAAGGGAATAATGGGTATTATAATTTACTGTCAATGTACAATATCATTGTATATTGACATTTGACTTCTGAGTCAGCAGCACATTCAAAACCTGGATTACTCAGGCAAGGTACTCTGAAGTGTCTATCCAGGACTCTTGGGATCAACACCTGTAAGCAGCCCAGAAGATTGGCAGTGGGTCTGTAATCCCAGTATTTCCGATAGCTTTAGTAGACTCCACATTCCACATGAAGCTTTGAAAGTAGAAAACTCCTCTGTGACTAGTTAGCTCTTCATCATCTACATTGAGCAGACCCAAGGCAGGAGGTGTGACACCATTCCCCCAAAATGACTAATACATGATGAACTCTTGCAAGATTCTCAGCAGCTACATGAGCAATTTCTATACTCTGGGTTGGCCTCGGTCTGACCCACTCATATTGTCCGTCATGGTACCCAGGCTAAAATCTAACACTTATTTCTGCAGTAGAAGACAGAAATGTGATAACTTAACACCCATGTTATGTTCAATCAATATTATGCAAAAGTGATGGAATATTTTCAACTGAGTTATTTCATATATCAATTCTTTGTCTCATTGCTATGATCAAAACACCTAACCAGAAGCAACATAGGGAAGGAAGGGGCGATATTTTTGGCTTACATTTGAATGGATACCATCCCTGTGGCATGGAAGGCATACAGAGAGTGCCCAGTAAGGATGCATCCACAGCCAAGAAGCAGTGTCATAGTTTGAAGGAAAATGGCCCCCAGAGACTCAAAAAATAAGCCTAAGGCTAAATTGAAGAGTTATGGATTGGCAGCTTTGGCAGAGGACGTTTCAAAACATCCTAATGTTGACTACATCCTGTGGTTATTAGTGGCCAAGTCTTATGCAGATTCTATAAAGAAAAGGAACAAGCTAAGCAAGGAAAAACACAAAAATGTACAATTTGTGGAGAAAAGGGGCACCAGGAAGTACAGACAGATTAAAGGAAAGCCTGATGCTAATTGAAATAAAGGGAGTGGTGACCTCAGAGCAAGAACCTGCCCAGCTAAGCTTCCAACTTGTGAAAAGGAATTAAAGAAAAGCTTAGAGCCACACATGATGGCACATGCTTGAATTAATCCCAGCACTCCAGAGGAAGAGGCAGGCAGGTCTCTGAATCTGAGGCAAACCTGTTCTACAGATAGAGTTCCAGAACAGCCAAGGTTATACAGTAAAGGAAACCACCTAAAACAGAAAGCTGGTAAAAATGTATTTGAACAAGGGGGCCATGTTCCAGCTATAGCAAGCAGTAGAACTTGACAGCTTCAGCCATGTGGTTCTGGATTTATAGTCAAGGACATAAGGAAAGGGTAATGGACTCTCCCTCTGTGACTAAGGAAAGCTAGTGAGACCAGGAATGTGTCAAGGGTATCCCTGCATGCAGGCCCAGAGAGAAGACATGACATGAAGTTGTTATGGTGCCTTGGAGATCCCAAGATGATGAAGATGCCAGAGCTGTAGGATACTTGCCAGGGAAAGCTGATAACTGGGTGTGGAACCAGCCCAAGAGAGAGAAGTGTGTTGCAGTCAACAAAGTTGAAATGGGTTGGAATCTGAAGAGAACTTTGATATCAGACATGGAGATGCAGAGTTTGGATAGCTGGCGTTTGGTCTTGTTTCAGTCCAGTATTTCCCCACTATGGTCCCTTTCCTTCCTTTTAGAAAAATAATGTTTATGTCCTGTGCCATTATACGTTAGAAGTATGTGATCTTTTTTATTTTGATTTTATAGGGGATTGTAGCTAAGAGAGTGCCATGAGTCTCAGAAGAGACTTTGGACTTTGGACTTTTAAACTTTTGAGATTGATGGGGAAAATACAAGGAGTTTTGAGGTTTGACAGAATGGTTTTTTCATTATGGTATGGCTACAAGCTTATAGGAAACAGTGAGTATAATGTAGTGGTTTGATTGAAAACTGCTCCTATAGGTTCGTAGGGAGTGGCACTATTGGGAAGTGTGGCCTTGTTGGAATAGGTATGGCCTTGTTGGAGGAAATGTGTCACTGGAATGGTCTTTGGGGTTTCAGAAGCCTAAGCCAGGCCCAGTATCACTCTCTCTTCCTGCTGCCTGCTGATCCAAATGTAGAACTCTCAGCTACCTCTCCAGTACCATGTCTGTCTGCATGCTGCCATGGTTCCTGTCATGACAATAATGGACTAAACCTCTGCATTGTAAGCCAGTCCCAGTTAAATATTTTCTTTTATAAGAGTTGCCGTGTCATGGTGTCTCTTCACAGCAATAAAACAACTCTAAGACAAACGAAGATAAGCAATAGTTTACAACTCACTTTTCTCTCAGTTCAGGACTCCAGCCCTTGAGAAGGTGTTGCATACATTAGGGTGGGTCTTACCTCTTCAGTCAAACTTGTCTGGAAATACCATCTTTGACAAACCCAGAGTTGTGTTGCCATGGTGACTATAAATTCAGACAAGATGACAATTAAGATTAACTATCATACTAATATATCTGGGAAGAGGAACAAATTTAAACTTATTGAATCATCATTAAAAGCACATGAAATAACCACTTCTAAAAGAAAAAAAAAAACACATTAAAATGCAATTACTCAGACCACTTGGAAATTAAAATATTTCCCTATGTTAGTTTCTAAACGCCATAAAGATTATTATCTTAATAATTAAGTAGCTTCCTTTGCTATAAATGTGCTGAAGTTCAGAAATGTAACTTCTAAAACTGTACTGTGTTTAAGTGCAATGTCAGTGACATCAATTAGCATTTTAAAATCTGCCTGTGATTAAAGTGTGTGTGCTTAAAATGCAAATTGGGTACACAAATATTGTGTCCTGTTTATGAATGTCAGTGGCATACTGAGCAGCTAGCTGCTTGTATCTTTATTTGACAGTACTCTTGACAGTGTTCAAGAACACTCAGAGAAATCTGGGTCAGGTGATAGGTGCCTGTAATTCTACCACTCAGAAGCTGACACAGGAAGATGGCAAGTTTGAGGACAGCCAAGGCTACACAGAAAGACCCTGTCTTTTTGCATTTCAAATTGATGTAGATTCCCTTTATACTAAGAGTCAAAAGATTTACTTGTGTTATAGGATTATCTAACAAAGCCTAATTGCAAATTTTATACCATGTAACCTAACAAACTTACTTTACCAAGCATTTTGGAAAAAGAACTCTAAAATATTAACAGGTTTGTCAAACAAAGAATATCTAGGGACAGGAAAGGTGAGTCAGTGGTTAGGAGAACCCTGTTGTTCTTGCACAGGACCCAGGTTCAGTTCCCAGCACTGTGTGGCAGCTCACAACCCTCCGTAGTTCCATTTCCAAGGGATCCAAAATGCCATCTTCTGGCCTCCAGGGACACTCCAGGTACACAGATGTGGGCAAAACATTCATATAAATAAAATAAAAATAAATAATTTTTAAAGAATATTTATAAGTACACATATTCACTCCACATTTGATCACTGCCAACTTTTCCAGGGTGTTCTTAGAACCAAATGAATTTTTACAAGAATGAGTAGGGAAAAACTAAAGGAAAAATATAGAATGAGTGCATACACAGCATTGCCAAAGCTAGCCATGTTATGACAAAACACCAGGATAAACTCAGAATGAGCATGACCCTAAACAGTTGCAAATAACTGTGCCTTGCCAACTTGGAAGTTTCAAAATCCAAACACCCCCATGTCTTAAGTACTGTAGTCACTACACTCTCTTCTAGAAATAGAAATAGAAACAGAACCACTGTGTGTTTATGTCCCATTAGTGGCTGAGTTTTGGAAGTCAAGCCAAGAGGATTCCAGAAATGAAAGGAAAAAAGAAAGAGAGAGAGAGAGAGAAAAGCTTTTGTATGAATCATCTGTTATGAGCCTCTGTAAATCTACATCATTACCAAAATATGACCAAAATTGCTATATAAATACCCAAGAACTGGAACAGAGGAGAGAAAGAGGATATTATGTCAGATTTCAATTACTTTGGTAAGGAAGCAGCATTAAAGTAGGAGGCCGTGAAAATTTTCCAGTTATTGAATTCTTAGTGTTTTCTTTTATAATGACATATTGAGTTGAGCTTAACACTGATGCAGGAGACTCATAGCACAGGTAAACCCAGCGTTACGGACACAGCAGCATGCAACAGTGTCCCCGACCTCATACGCTTTAAATTAATTTTAATTTTAGCGGTTTTAGAAAATATTAAGGCAAGGATATCATTCACTTTAATCACAATCCTCAAAAGAATGAGTCCCCGTGAGTATTTATACATGCTGACTTAATTTTCCTGTGGGACCTTCTCAGACAAATTATACTCAACCCTCAAACTCATAATATAAATAGATACCTCAGTGCCTTGAGTCTATGGATATAAGTCACTTGTAAAAGGATATTTTAACTTTTTTCTAATATTTTATTTTAATTTTTGAAAATTTTTACTGGAGAAGTATGTAGAGAAAACTGCCCTGGATATTACACAGCCAAATTTTATATCCCGTTGACTTGTTAATCATTACTTTGTTCCCTTAGTCATAATCAAATCCTGTATATATACTCATATATGCACATATTGTTGTCTTTAGTTCCCATAGAGGTTTATAAAATGTTTTAACTGGATGTCATTGACATTCTTGTACGGAATTTCTGAACACCTTTCATGCATGTGTGGATTAATTCATATTATTCTAAGATTTAGAAAAATAATAAATGGAGTTCCCTTTTCTTGGGCACCTACAATACTTTAGGAAAAATAACACTATAAATATGTGCAATGGTTAAACAGCATGAAACTCTATGTGATTCATATCCATTATAAATGATATACAGCAGGAATCATAAAGAGTTCTGGAAGCAGAGCAACAATGTAGAATAGAAGAGTTAGCAAAAGATTGTCCAGGGGACTTGAACTGAATTGTGATTTTTAAGTGAAAGACCATTCTCACCTGGAAAGAAACAAGATTTATTTTTCACAATAACTAAAAAATTATAATTGACACCCTATATAAAACATAAGGGACACATGAAGTTGTATAACAACATACTGAGCTGTACTTCGGTTGATTAATTTGGAACAGCATCTGTTAGCTAATGTAAAGAATGGTGTCTTTGAATTCTGTGTGATCCATATGTCCAAAATTCAAGATGAACAAATCTTAACTATAAGAAGAGGTGTTAGACCTACTGATTAATTTTAGGCAGAATCTTACATCCAAGTAAATAAATGTAATTGTTACTGGCTGGAATGGAGAACTAGAAAACCCACTAAGATGCTAGAAATATTGTGTCTTGACCTAAGAGGCAGGGATTACACTGGTGTAAAATTTCACTAAGCCCTACACTTTGAGGTTGTATACTTACACCTGTACTATTTGTGAGCCACACACTAGTAAATGCATGAGTAAAGGCTGGGATCTGTGAGGATTATTTAGGATAATACAAATTGAAAAGTGGAAAATGTTTACACAATTGCCCCTCTTAGCTCTGTCCTTCACAGATCAGGGATCAAACTCCAGGTAGGAGCAGACATTTTTCCCTGACCTAATGACTTCTGTCAAAAATTTTTTCATTTCTCCAAAGTATATTTTATATGCCACTTAAAAAAAAAACAGACACACTGTTGAATTCTTAATAATAGTCCCATATTATCGGTTGCATTGATCACATTTACTTTTCATCTTCAGTCTTGGTAACTCTGAACTGAGTAATTCCAATCTTTCTTTTATTCTCCATCTTATTTTTCATACTTATCTATAATCTACTACACTTTCCCTAAAGATGGCATTGTATATGTCCAAATAGAGTCTTTTCTTTCATAGTAATTCAGTAAAAAGACCTCTTCTAGACTTCAAAGAAAGTTCTTCCAATCTTAAGACAGACCTTTGCTGAGTTGCTGTCTATTTATTGTATCACATATTTATCATAGCATTATCTAATTTTCTAGAAAGACAAAGAGCTGGTAGCAACATAGATGCTTTGAGCAGATGTATCCCTGCCCCATTTCTCACTTATCATTGTTAGAATAGCTATTCATATTGGAATCACCTACCCTATCCATAGCAAATACCCTCCCACTAATCTCAGATACTTCCATGGCTTTGGCAATTACCTGGAGAAATTTTCTTAGACTTTTCTCTTTTTTCCCATTAAAATGGCTCTCTATAAATAGACTCAAAATAGAAATCTCTATTTTCCACATAATACTCAAGCCCCCATATCATGATTTATGTGCATAACACATAGAATAGCTCATTGTTTCATTCATAAACAACTGAGCAAAAATCCTAGTTCAAATATTTCTGAGATAACAAGAAGAAGGCATGGGTTCATTCGCTGTATTCCCATTCACAGGTGATGGCCCTCACAGTTGCTGTTTTTTACAAGTAGATTATTTTACCTATAGTTTAAGATATGGTAAAAGGATGAGAGCTATTCAGAACCGTTTATAGTAACAGAAGACAAATGCCAGAACTTTGCTGTTCGTGGAAAACCTATTCACAGGCCAATGTGGTTGATTTTCTTGTGTGCTGACATAATTATATCAATTCAGATGACGGCAGAATTAGACCTCTGCTCCATGGCAACATGGAAAACTCTAACATCCCTCTAGATGAACTATGCCAGATTTTTTTTTCCACCTGACCGCTCATGTCTACTTGCACCTCCCATCCATCCCTCTTGAGCCTCGGGAGACTGATTTGGATGACTCTTATCAAAGATTGCATTTGTCCTCTTCTAGTTCATTCTGGATAGCCCATGGGCTCATGGGTAAGACACTGGGGAAGGAAAGAATGTGTGTGAGCACATTTCTGCAGCTCCTTGTGAGGAGGATCTTGTCAGCTTGCTGTATGCTTTGAGTGAATGCCATTTCCTATTAGATTACTTTCTTCAAATTTTCTGCAATGTCTTCAGATTTTGTCAGCATTGCCTCCCCCAGTCCCTGCCTCAATCACTTTTATCTAGGAATAACAACACCCCTCACTAATTCTAGTCTCATATACCCATATATCTTCCCCATACCCTGTCCATATCTTTTCAAGTAACCTATTTATTACACTCTTGAAATGTGGTGTTATTTCATGTGTTATATAGAGACACAAAATTGATTTGCAATGAATTAATGAGAATTACATTTTTCAGTTTTCATAATATTTGTATTATTATATTATACATGTTATATATGTATATATAATGTTATAATATAGTATATATAATTGATATATAACATTTATTAATTATTTGAGAATTTCATACAATGTCTCCTGATCATACCCACGTCCTGCTCCTCCCAGGTCCACCTTCCCACATCTGTGTCCTCAAAAAGAAGAAGGAGGAGGAGGAGAAGGAGGAGGAGGAGAAGGAGGAGGAGGAGGAGGAGGAGGAGAGGAGGAGGAGGAGGAGGAGGAGGAGGAGGAGGAAAGGAAGGAAGGAAGGAAGGAAGGAAGGAAGGAAGGAAGGAAGGAAGGAAGAAAGAAAGAAAGAAAGAAAGAAAGAAAGAAAGAAAAAGAAAGAAAGAAAGAAAGAAAGAAAGAAAGAAAGAAAGAAAGAAAGAAAGAAAAAAGAAAGAAAGAAAGAAAGAAGAAAGAAAGAGAGAGAAGAGAAGAGAAGAGAAGAGAAGAGAAGAGAAGAGAAGAGAAGAGAAGAGAAGAGAAGAGAAGAGAAGAGAGGAGGGGAGGGGAAGAGAAGCGAGGAGGGGAGGGGAGGGGAGGCAAGGCGAGGACCAAGCCCATTCCGTGTTGTTGTATCCTTATTGGGGTATGTTCAGACTCCCAGTGAGTAGGCTGTTAAAGAAAACTAACTCCTATCTCCCCTAATGCTCACCAGAAGGCATCAACTGTGAAGAGCTACATCTCAGCAACTCTATAACAAATTTGTTTTTGTTTTGTTTTGTTTTGTTTGGGGTGTCGTAGAAGCCCTCAGTGTCTCTTATTCTCCTGAATCTGCGGTTATTGACGCCACTTCTACAGAAGCTCTCCTGCCCATAGTCAATAGTTTTGAGGGGGGCAGAATGGATCACAGATATCAGCTGGAATTCTGGCGGGAGCCTGGATTACAGACATCTATATGGTTTCCAGCGGGAGCATGATTCAGGGATATCAACATTGTTTCCAGTGACAGTACAAATCACGGAAAGAAACATGGTTTCTAGTGGGATCCTGGATCGCGGATATCAACATAGTCTCCAGAGGCAGGACTCATCGTGGCCATCAAGACGGTCCACGCTGGTAGCAAGGATCTCGGATATTAACACGGATTACAGTAGGGGCATGATGAACAAATTTCACTTTTTGTATGTGATGATATTACAGGATCATTGAGAATGGAATCAGGGAGCAGACAGTCTACTTCCACCCACTCAATCCCTGTATCATTTTTTGGGTACTATCTTGGTGTGTTCTCTCCCACCCAAGAGTCAGCTCACACTTGACTGTTTTCATAAAATGCCAGAAACATTTAAGTAGTTACATTATCCCAGTTGATAGTCTAAGAGTCTCCTGGATGCTACTACCCTCTCCATTCTCAGATGGTAGCCTATGAATGAAGGAACTGTTCCACTTCCTTCACATCAAGTGCCCAAACTCTGAGATGTGACACACACCCTTTGTGACACCAAGCTAAGGTTACCCTGTGTAGGGCTGAGATTGACAGTACACCTTTTCCTCTCTGCTTCTTTTACCTTTACTGGTCCAATTTCCTAGCAGTTTCATGGGAGTGTTTCTTAGTAATTTTATCCTGAATCTTCCCTGAATACTCTGCTTCTGCAGATCCCAAATCATGCCAAACGCAATCCAAATTAAGTGAGAATTAATTCAGAGAAGGCTACTGGGGAAATGACCATCTTACCCAAGACTATAAAGTATGCATAAGAGGTAGAAAAGTAAACAGTGAAGGAAAGTCTCAAGGTGATAAATTTTAAAAGCGCAAAGACAAAGACAAAGAGTCTTTGGAAGCCCATCAAGTATGTGAGCACCAAGTATAAACCCTGTGAGGTCATGGATGGCTTTTGTGTCACATTTATAGTTTTCATTTTAATCATCTGGCTGGGAGAAAAATGTTTACACTTCAGATCCTCTGTCCTGATGACTGAAAACATGAAGCTAATTAGAAATCTCATGCCAAAACTGAAGCAAAATGTAAGCCATTGCAATAAGACACAGACAAGAGAAATAAGAAGTAGAATTGTCTAATCCTAATAGATTAAGTAGATTACTTGGAATTAAAAGAGAGGAGAGAGAGACATTGAGGACTCCAAATTGAGACTAAGAGGCTAAATTTGGCATGAGAAAGGTTTTACTTTGACATGTTCTGAGGTTGAACATATAAAAATTATAAGAAGAAATGTTCAACCAGAAGTTGGAGCTAAGAATGTGGGCATCAGTGGAAACGAGGAAGACAGGGGTGATGATGCAGACTGCTAAAAGAGAGAAAAGAGCAGCGGTGTAAGTTAGAGAGAAGGACTTGAAAACCCTGTGTGTAGTGTGATGGGGAAGGCATGCACCCACAGAAGAGATCCTGACAACACTCTCTTCCATTTCTTTGCCAGGATACCCTCTCTCTTGTCTCATATGTCACCCAGAAAGTGATGGACAATAGTTCAAGAAAGAGCAAAGCTCTTTTAATAGTTTTATGCCCTGAACTTCTTTCCTGACCTGAAAACAGCTCCTTTCAATTAGATCATATGCAATTCTCTTCTCAAAGTCTAGTGAGGTAAATAGAACCTCGCAGTGTTTTCTACATAGGTGAATGCTAAGCCTAACAGAAATTCCATTTACATACTAATTATAGGCTCCAAAATAAATTGAGTTCCTGATATTTCTGTGAAAAACTCAGCCTCCCTCCCCCTCTCTCTTTGATTTTTCAAGACAGGGTTTCTCTGTTGTGACTCTGGCTGTCCTGGAACTCACTCTGTAAACCAGACTGGCCTGGAACTCACAGAGATCTGTCTGTTTCTGCTTCCTGAGTGCTGGGATTAGAGGCATGTGCCACTACCACCTGGCTCAGCCTTCTCTTGAGTAGCCCTTTAAAACAAAGAATAGCCAATTCTGCAAAAACACTTGTGTGTCCAAAGAATCAGCCTTCTTCCCTGGCTACCATCAAATTAGTTACATACCAAACTGAACCATGACAGAGGTGCATCAGAAGCCTCGAAGGACAAATATAGAAAGAGTAGTTCTAGAATGACTCTGGCAGCCACAGATGTAGCCACATAGTCTGAAATGGCACTGACATTGAACCAAATACCTTTTATATGACACAGACTTATTTATTGAGGACTTTCTCTATGTCAATCAATATGTTCAATATTTTCCTAATATTTTTATATTTAATAATCAAAATAATACCATGAACACCAAATTGTATAGTTCTATTTTTTAAATGAGACACCCAAGGCCAAGATGAACAGCCTAAGTATCCATCAAGGAATAAATGAATGAAGAGTGTGTGTGTCTGTGTGTGTGTGTGTGTGTGTGTGTGTGTGTGTGTGTGTGTGTGTCCAATAGAATATTATTTAGTCAAAAAGAAATCCTGTCATTCACAACAATATGGATAAACCTCCAGGATATTAGACTAAGTAAAATAAGCTTTATATAGGAAAATAAATGTCTCACTTACACAGAGAGTCTAAAATGTTTGAACTCATGGAATCAACATAATAGTGACTGCCAGGTTCTAAGGGATAGGAGGTGTTGTTTATAGAATACAACCTTCTGAATGTGAGATGATTATATTCTGAAAATGTGATGTACAACATGGGTAATCGTGGATGTGTTCATTATTATGATTGTGGTAATTATTATGCAATACACACCCATCATCACACTATGCACATTCAGTGGGGTTTTGTTTGGGTTTGGTTTTTTTAAGCTTGACAAGTTACAGCTTAAAAGAAAAACTCCCAAACAGGCAAGCTGAGGTCTCCGCACCTGCTTGGAGGAGGGGGAAGCAGGAGATGAGAAAAAGCCATGCTATTTTGAGTAGGGCAAGCATGGAATGGTCAGTCACATGGTAGACAAGCAGCCTCATAGTGGGAAGGGAAGATTTAGAGAAAGTGTGAAGCCCAGAGTGTTAGGGAAAGAATACTTAGAGCAGAAATAGAAGAAAGGGAAATATTTTGCTTATCTACAAATCTCAGAAAAGCAGACAGACTCACAAAGATGCATGGCTGCAGTTCTTTAAAAAATTGTACTGTAGGTTAGGAAGTCTGGGAATAAAGAGTACATCATCTCATCAAAGGGATAGTTATTCCTCTTGTTTCCTTAGCATGGCTAAGGAGAATCATTTTTGAGAGGTGGTCCCTTGGCCAGGTAATTGACCTAGATCAACATTTTTTAATAATAGCATTTTGTATTTTTTGAGATTGTAATAAAATTACAACATTTCTCCCTGACTTTTCCTCTCCCTAAACTCTCCCATATTGCTCCCTCTTGCTTCGCTTCAAATCATTGCTTCTATACATTTTCAGAGCTGACCATTTGGTACTGGACAACTTATTGGTGTGGTTTTCACTGGTGGATTAACTTTTAATGGAAAAGAGAATTGAATGTCTCCACTGAGAGTCAGATTCCAATATTTTGGCTAGGATTCAATAAAGCTTTCCCTTAGTGGTCCTTCGATATCCTTGTAATATTTGCCCTTCTGAAGAGATAGCTCTAAAATCTTATAGAAGATGGACTGAAACTGGAGAATGGCCAGAACCTATTTTCATCATAAAAAAATCTAGATACTCAGTTCCAAAGACATTCACTAGAAGGGATTAATGTCTGGACTGGAGTGGTCTCTACCCTCTCATATAGTACAGGCAGGGGCACTCATTTAGAAGGAGATAAGAAAGCAGAGCTACCGTATGTCACTCATGACAATAGTACCAAGGACATTCTTGGAACTGGTTTTTTTGGGGGGAGGTTCCTCTTTCCTAAGTCTGCCTAACCAATTTCTGCTACCTGTAATAGTCATTCCCCCCACTGAAAAGTATTAAAGGTAGTGAGATGTGGCTCTAACTGGCTTCTTCAAGATAAGTGGCATTGCCCAGTATGGTAATTAGGGTATGCCTCCAGTGGTGCTCACTAGAGCAGCAGTTCTCAACCTGTGAGTTGCAACCCCTTTGGGGGGTCAAATGATCCTTTCACAGGAGTCCCTTAATACCATCTGAATATCAGATATTTACATTACAATTAACAACAGTAGCAAAATTACAGTTATGAAACAACAACTAAAATAATATTATGGCTGGGAGTCACAACAACTCAAGGAAGTGTATTAATCATTAGGAAGATTGAGAACCACTGCTCTAGAGAATTCCAAAACTGTGTCAATTATTCCATTTACACAACTATCATGTGTGGGGAGGGAAGAAAATTGATTGACTGGTGACTGGTTAGAGATGTGAGAGAAAAATAAGAGAGTTAATGCCAAGGCTTAATGCAAGCCCGAGGCAGAGATCCAAAAGAAGCCACAACAAAGATATTTTAAATAACTGAATTAAAGCCCCCTAGAATCTCTTGATAGGCTCACAGAACATCTCTTCATTGCCTTTGCCTTGCTAGTTTTGTTTGGCTTTGCTTATGGTGGGTAGGAGGGAGTCTTCAAGGCTAAACTCAAAAAGGATGAACCCAAGCTTCACCTTTAGGAACTTAGATAATTATTGGTATGGTTAGAATCATAGTGAGGTTCCTCTCATCCAGTTTCTAGAGAGGGGTACAAAGAAGGAATTTAACCATCATTTGATTTTTAGGTTAGAACAATAGTGAGCCCACCTCTCTTGGCTGCAGGTCCTGCGTGTAATAGCTACAGTGTTGGATTGAGCCAAGGTCATGATGGCCTATATCTAGACAGCATTTTCTTTATTAAGATGAACATCATTAGTGATAAAAAAAAAAAAGCTGTTTAAATAACATCTCATGTGGATCTAAGTCTAATGTCTGTGGAGTGTGACCCCTTAGATTATTAAAGAAGACATACCAATCATTTCAGTCTTTGGTTACACTTTCCTAATAGGTGTTTAAGATCTTGTAGTTGGCCAAAATTAACTGTGTATTTTTACTGTCAAGCCCCACTGAAGATCTGATCCTCAAGGGTCATTTATCTTCGAAGGAGCCCCTGGCTCATTTAGCTGATTTTTTTTATCAGTTGTTCCATCTATTGAGAATGAGTCAGAGGCCTTGTTGACTGTGGCTTTGCTTGGCAGAATTGAGGACATTTTCCTCTGTGTTGACTCTTCTTTGCAGCATGTACTTTGGTTAAAATCTGCCCTGGGGAGTCTCTATAGCCCTCTCTGAAAAAGAGGACAGATGACTCACCAAAGCCATAGGACATTTTAAGAGATACTCCACAGTCCCCTGGGACCTGGATGATACTGGAGAGAATGGGTCAACAAATTATACCTTTTAATCTCTATAACTACATTAGTATAGGCCTTCCAGTATAGTTATTGAATTTCAGATCAGTTACATCAGTCTGGTACTTTTAGCCTTACTGCAATATTTAGATTAAGAATGGGTAAAGACCAAATACTCTAAGGTAAGCCTTGATTAGACATACATGTTTGTTCTTTTAAGTCAGTATTCACCAATTTTTACCAAGGCAGATCAATAACTTAAGGAAATTCATTGATTTAAGTATAGGTTTGAGTGAACTATGACCTTCAAAATTTTAATATTGTATATATATCATCCCTAAGTCTTATCTTTTACATGCCTAATATAACTTCCTCTGACCTGCTTTCTTGCCTTGTATTTATCTTTCTTTTCTTTCTCTTTCTTTCTTTCTTTCTTTCTTTCTTTCTTTCTTTCTTTCTTTCTTTCTTTCTTTCTTTCTTTCTGAGACAGAGTTTCTCTGTTGTAACTCTGACTGTCCTGGAACTCACTCTGTAGACCAGGCTGGCCTTGAATTCACAGAGATCCACCTGCCTCTGCCTCCTGAGTGCAGGGATTAAAGGCGTGTACCACCACTGCCCAGCAACCATTATCTTTCTTATTCTGGAATATCCAGCCATTTTACAGTAAGGTCTTATCACACAGAAACTTCTTCTCACTAAAAATTCCTTCATTCTTACATCTTTTAAACATATCCTCTATTTATTCATTCCCTTTCATTTTATTTTACTTCTTAATACCATGGCTACATTAACAAATAAATTTATCATCTTACAAAAAGAAAGTTGAATCCAAACTACATGTATAAGATAATGAAATAAATTAAGAATACATACATACATACATACATACATACATACAAACATACTGTTAAACTCTGAGGATTTGTAAGTTTCCAGACAGACCAATAGAAAAAACAAGACACTCAAAAATCTTTTTGTGTTTCGGTTTTTTTTTTTTCAGTCAAGAGAATGATCTATTCTAGTACTACTTTGGGTTTTGAATGAATGCAAGTAACATAGATATGTGGCATATAAATAGTAAAACATCATCAATGGGTGTTTAGAACATCCAGTAGCGAGCAGCTAAGGAAGCCCTATTAAAAATCTCATATCAGAGTTACTATGTGAGATAATTTTAGGAAAAGAATCCTATCTGTTTTCTCTGTGGATGAGCTTCTTGTAAGCCACTTTTATTAGAGGTATCTTTATATCATGGGACAAACAATAGTAATATTTAAGTTTGTTAAGTATTTCTAAAAAAGTTAATACAATAATGTGGTAACAGTGCACCCAGGAAGTAGAAAAACCTGGATTTGATTATCATCCACACCTATTGTGCATCTTTTTATCAGGAGACATCAATAAATGTCTATTTACTGTAGATAAGACAATGACAGACTAAGGAAATTATTCTAACCAAGTTTAACATGATGAGCAAATGACTTTACTGAGGTTACAACCAGGAGCATAGATGACTCAAAGGTAGAGCCGGTAGCAGCATGGATGACAATATATTAGTCTGAATCCATGAGAGTTACTGTACAAGATGAAGGCGGCTCTACCTAAGTGTGCTTTCCCCTCCACCCCACAATTGTCTTCTATTTTTATAACTGTGAGATCTTGTGAATCATGTAAGTTTCGTGCACTTAATTGGACTTGCAATTCTTCCGCAGTCTCTCAGGTGAAATGCTCCACTCCCTACTAAATATATTGTTCTTTCCATTTTCTGTCCTCCAAACTCAGGGGAGGTTTGGAGATCAGGAAAAAAGAATACAGGTTCCAAAACTAGAATATTCAAGAAAAACTTCAGTTTTATTTTTTATCAAGTTTGGGTACTAAGTATAAAGCCCTAAAAGAGTAACATAAGAAAAGCCTAAGACTAGCTGTACTTTTCATTACATTAGGATGACATACTTGCACATTTCAGCTCAGCTAATTCTGTGGTAGATCTCATTAAACTGTAGAAAAAAAATAAAGGCTAGTACAAAAAAATAGTAAACCTTTAAATATATGATAAAATGACAAAATAGCACATGACTTTTATTGAGAAAGCAATACGAGTTTAAAGTTAATGTCAACCACTAAATTTCAACCTTAAGTTTCAGTGGAATATTGATTTAAAAAGTTACTAATGTGAACTATACCCAAAGGAGGTGTTTGATAAGTGTTATCAGGATAAGAAAAATAAAATATTTTGAAATGCTAAAAAGATGACTTAAGTGTTTTTTTTTTTTTTAGTCAATTAGTCACAAGTGTTGGCTAAAGCAATGATAAAAGTAAATGATACCAACTCACCGTGCCTGCCCCTAAGCTGAACACTAGATAAGTAAGCACTCAAAGACTAACACTGATACTCCAGACTGTGTGAGTGAGGTTTTTTGGATAAGCTTTTTGTGTTCGTCTCTGAACGTCAAGCCCCAGTAAGGCAAAAGGGACATTGCCTAAGAGGGGCACTTGCAGTGTGTATGTGTACACTCTATTCTATGCCTTCATTGTCCTTTGTTCTCAGGAAACTTTAGTAGTCTAGAATCAAGGCCTCCTGGGCAAAGAGTAACTTCAAGGAATACATCAGCAGCCTGCTGTCTGTCTCCTGCCAGCGCTGACCGGTCTTGGGCTTAAGATGAACATTTTCCGAGAATAGAGAATTTGGGCTAAATGAGAAAAACTCTTTCAAATTGCCGTATTGCTATGTTGGTTTTTCTTTATAATTATGGTTGGGTTATTCCATAAACCTTGCTGCTGGAGTAGGCTTATGGTGGCGCTACAGCCGGCTCATTTGTTATTCATTGGGGAGGATGGCAAAGGGACTACAGGATTAAAACGCCATACATATGCTGAAGATGCGGGTTAGGTTTTCCAGAAACTTTTGGTTGGATTTTCCGTAGGAACTGGCCCGGAGGCAAAGCAGAATTTGAGGTATCCTAGAAATAGCATGGGAAAATGCCTCTCCAGCCTCATTTCCATCTTAAATAATGAGAAGAACTACGTGCTGAAAGGGAACCGTTTGTGTTGGATTCAGCAGTGCGAAAGGGGAAAGAAATATGGAAAGAACAGAACAGAAGTAGGCAGAGAGTCTGGAAATTCAAATGAATTCATACATGCATATAGGATTTAAACAGCTCTGAAAACCGTAAACTTGAGAAAACAATAGCGCTCCCGATCTTGAAAGATAGGACTCAAACATTGTCATTTACCTTGTAAAGTGATACCACAGAAAGCAGAAAGCATCCGCCAGCGACTTTATTTGAATCCGAATTAAATATATTTGCATCTTAAGTGTATTGCAAAATAAATTTTAATCTGCTTGCATATATATTCTGCTGTTGTCCTCCCAAATTCCCCCATCCTCTCAGTGCAGAATGGGCTTCACAGAGAATGAGGTCCAGTTGACTCTAATTCAACTTACTCCACATTCTCCCTCCAAGTTTCTCCAGCCTCGGAAATTCAATCCCACAGTGATCAAGAAAGAAACCATGGTAATATGTGAACACGTGATACCAAAGGCAAATGTCACTATGTCTAAAATAGGCATAAAAATGTCACTGTGCCTTCTCTAACACACGGATTCTGTGTTGTGCAGCTAATGTACCTATTATAAAGCCTTTTGCTAAATTCACATCCAGGGTTTAATACACAAATGAACAGATGACCCTACATTAGTACATCACTGTCATTCACCTGTAACTTGCCTCTAGACAGTCACATAGAATGGTTTCAGTGCACTATGCTCTGCCTGTCCCCACCTTACCCCAACCCCTGGCAACCACTGAGCTTCTAAGTGTCTTTCCAGTTTTGCCTTTTCCAGGAAGCCACATAGCTGGAATACTCTGATGCGGCCTTTTCCATGGTTTCTTTAGCTTGGTAACACACTCTTAGGTTTCTTCCAGCTCTGTTCACTAGCTTAGTAGAGTGTCTCTTTTTCATGTTGAACGCTATTCCATTGCCTGAATGTGCCATTGTTTGTTTGACGATCGTCTACCATTGCATTTTTGTTTATTTCCAAATATTCTATCAAGAATTAATGAAGCTATCATAAAATTTGTTTGTATGATAAATTTTCATTTATGTAAATACCAAGAAGCATAAGTTCTGTAAAACAGCACTACTGTCTTCCAAAGTGATCATACACTGTATTCCCACAGAAACAAACGGGGATTCCTAATTCCACCTCGTGTTTGGCCTTACTGTTTTAAACTGTTACTACCCCAGTAAGTGTGCAGTAGCATGTTATTGCTGCTTTGATACCCTAATGGCATGACTTTCAGTAACTTTTCAAACGCCAGTTTGCCATCTGAGTGTGTTCTTTGGCAAAGCAGCTATTTTCAATATTTTATTCATTTTTACATAAGGTTGTATTTGTTTTAGAGTTATGCAGTTTAGCTTCCATTCTTAATACTATAGAGAAAGAAACGACAAAATCCCATTTACTGTGCCACCTTTTAATCCAACCTAAATATTACTTGAAAAATGCTTCAGGTAAAATAAATAGCATATTTACTAACTTAATACCATAAATTCATTAACCAAAGTTCTCACTAAGTAATTCATGTCTGCTGGGTAGGTATTTCCTTATAATGGCCCCTTTCATGGACTTCTTCTTTCAAGTTTTTCTCAACAAGTCTATAAACACATTTAAAGGTTCTTCATAACATAATTTAGCAATTGCATTAGAACTTTTTAAGACAGTAATACAGGGTCCCCAGTATAGAAATTGAAGTTTCATATCACAAACTAATGATGTTACATAGAATTGAGTTAATTTCCAAAACCAGGCAAGCTTGGGAAGTATTACACAGTAAGGAAAAAAAAATACATTTTCTATATCCATGCTTCTTTCTGGGCCATTATATAAAGAACTCTCAGATTTCCTTAAATGGAAGTTGAGAAGGGGCTGCAACTGCATGTAGATTCAGAATCACTGTGATATATCAAATATTGACAATGTTAAGCACCTAATTCTCTGTTGTGGAGGGTCATGCATGGTCATCTGGCAGCATCCCCCAGCTCACTAAATTTCAATAGGACACTTATTTGTTATGACAATGTCTCCAGACACTGCCAAATGCAGGGGATGCCGCTAGTACTTGATTGTACTAAAAGCTAATTTCTTTTCATAGATAATAAAAGGGTTGGTTTTTTTTAGTTTAAAGAAGAGATAATAAGGAAAATAAACCACACATTTTGCCTTTTATTCTATATAAGGCAAAAAAAAAAAAAAAAAACGTGAACTGCATAAGGAGTAATCAGTCGCATATAAATCTGTCATTTTCTTCAAAGGACTGGTCATGACAAATGTGGATGAGAAATGTGGGTTTTGTGGGTTTTCATAATCACTGTCTCAGAAGCACAGCTGAAGAGCATAAATCACAGGATAGAATCTATCAATGCTGAGCAGCACGGGAGAGAAAGATGGATCTTACTCCCAAACAAGAACGATGCTTCTCAAAGTCACGTCTGTCCCTTCCAGCTCTTTACGTGCATTAATTTTTAAGCCTTTCATTTTATCCCTTTCCTATTACTTTATTACGCCAACAGAGTCACAAGGGTGTCTCTGAGGACACGGCATTAAAGGGAAAAAAGCACGAGTCAGGGAATGGAATCCGGGTTGAATCTGAAGTTTGCCTGGGTCCTTGGACATCATCTTCTCTCTCATCTGTTTCTTTTCCATCACTTGGAAGAAGATAATACTGGAAGGATGCATTGTGGTTCTCCAGAGAGTCAGAACCATATGCAGTGGGATTTCCTCTTAAAGTAAGGAGGTTGAAGAGCTCACAATCAGCCAAGAAACAAAGGTCCACGTTATCAAGGTCAATCACATCACTGGATCAACTAGTGCAAAGATAATCTCCTCTCAACCGTCTCACAGACACACCCGGAAACAACTTTTAACCAGTTGTGAGGTCATCGCTTAGCCCAGTCAAGCTGATGTGTAATTTAACCACCGCAATGGACATAATCTAGTATTGCTTTAAGAATTAAGGGTTCATTCAGTCAAAAAAAAATTATCAAGAAACCACTGGGCATCTACCACTGTTCTTCTCATGAAAATCTATAAGGCAGTAACGGAGATACACAAGTAAATAAGAAAAGAAATAAACTGGAGGTTCAAATGAAGGTGATAGAATAAGATAAAACCCAGGAAAGGAAAAACCAGGCTGTGGTGTGTCATGTGGTGTGATCTATGTTATCAGACCTTTCTCTTGGAAGCCACTAGTTGACTGCCTAGCTTTAGATAAACTCTGCTTTCTATGATTCTGTTTAAGTATCTTAAGGAAGTAAAAAAAAGAAAGAAAGAAAGAAAGAAAAGGAGGGTATGATTACTCCTAAAATATGAAGATTTTTATTGTAGGTATAAGGGAAGAAGTAGGCAGAAGGAAGAGTTCAGGCTGAACATGCCCAGCAGATTAAACTGGACCCTGAGAGGAGAGGTGGGGAGGGAGAGCAAAAGAGGAACTTCTGACCAAGAAAGGCAGCCTGGATCAAAATGGCCTGAGATATACAGGGATTAGGCTGGGGAAAACAAAGCAGAAGTCCAGCCCCTGGGGGAGAAGCTCAAGGTAGGGTACAGCTTGAGAAGTGCTGGGAGGAGCCACAGGTGCTGAGTGAGACCTGTCCTGGGTTTGAAATGAACTCAGAAAATTGTTAGCACACAATAAAAGCTACTGTGATCATGGTACTAAAAATCTATGCAATCCATAGTGTAAAGATTGAGTATGATCAGTCTCAATGCTTCTGTAGATTGCTTCAAGTCTCAGTCTCAAGAAAACCAGTCCTACATTGAATCAAGAATTACACCTTCCAGGCTACATTTAGCATGGCTTATTCCTGAGAGTACACTGCACGCTACAGTAACATATACCCCCAGATGTTCTTAAGGGCTGACAGACATCTTCAAGACAGGCCCCAGGGCTTGTAGCTCATTTCTTGAGTATTTTTTTAAACATTTTTGTTGAATAAGCCAAAAAGAAACCACTGAAGGCCTATTTTCTGATGTTTTCTTTAGTGTTTGAATTCACTTTTTTCTTATTTTCTCTCTTTTCCCCTGTTCCTTGTTAGATCTTTCAGATAACACAGGTCTAATTCAAAAGTAGATTGAACAGGCTTTAATCTACGACCTGAAAATAAAATACTTTGGTATGAAAGCAGTCATAGTTACTGACTGTTTCCAGAAACTGCAAACTAAGGTGGAATGTGGTCAGTAAAGCATGTAAGACTGAAATCACAAAGAAATGTGAATTAGAAATAAAAGAATCAGAATTTTAACATAATTCTTATAAAATAAAGAATAATATAGACAAGAATTATTGTTAAAAATATTTCCTAACAGGGCCTAGTTAAGGATCTGAAGAAACATTGATTCATCACTCTCAACAACCTCTCTTGTAAGTTTCATTGATTAAATTAATTCAATTTTAGTTCCTAAGACATTCTAGGAAAACCCTGATTTCAATATTTTTTTTAATATTGAGCACAGATAGCTTGCCACATGCCCAGCACTTTTCTAAGTACCTTAAATTAATTCATCACAAACTGGATGCTGCTAGTATGACCTTCATTTTATAGCTGAGAACATGAGCATGAAATAATAAGTAACTTGGATTCATATAACTATATAGTTGTGGAAAGACCTGAAACCTGAGCAATTTGATTCCACCATCCACAAAGTTACCTGTACTACGATGCCTCAGAAAAACAAACTGCTTCAAGTCTCAGGGTTTTCCAAGTCACGTGACTTTTCCAACTGGTAATAATATTGAGTCGGGTGTCTGAGAAATCTCCAAAAACAACTTTCATTAAAAAAAGGTAAAGCAAGTCTTTAAATATAAATATTTCTGACTCCTCCAAAAGATCTCATATGGAACTACAGTTTTACTTTGTGTTTTGTTTTGTTTTGACATAGCCTTAATGTAAACCATTCGCATGGTACCATAGCTACCTTAGGAAAATTAGACAGTTTGTTACCTGCTAGTGCATGGGATAGCTGGCCTGAAGGAAAAGGAAAGAAGTGAAGTCAGTAGGAATACAGCAGAAGAGAAAGTGAAATCTATCAGTGATTGCAAAACCAGACGCTTTATTCAACACACATAAGGAGACAGAGCCGTTCGTGCAAAGGTAGCATTAGGGAAGGGCTATGAAAAAAGTTCATAGAAATGAGAGAAACTGAGAAATGACTGCAAGGGAATCAGGAAATACTGGTTGGCTTTTGTTCCAGATTCACCATGTTTGATCATGTGTATCTTCAAAGCCCTCGAGATCAACATAAAGAATGAGCAATGGCCGCTTTCTTCGCTGCTACCCTCCACCCCGTCATTATGTTTTATGAACACTTGGGCTGTGGAAAGGATGGAATGGCAGTACATCGTTTCAACAAATCCTTCCCCATGTTTCTGGGAAAAACAGTTATAATAGTGTACTTTGTTAAAAAAATGATAAATTTTTTACATAAGTACTTTAGGAAAAGAGCTATAAATTGGTCGATTTGAAGAATATTCTGCATAAAGCAGCAAGTTTTTATGTTATGTAAATATCATTGAAAGGAAAGACCTGTGCTGAAAGGGAACCAATTCTGATGATTTTGGAATAAAAGCACATTTGCCTTTGAAAATGTACTATGAAGTTAAGTATTAAGAATCCCACTGTTATTTGAGACGTTAGCCTTCTCAGGGTTTGAAGAAGTGTTCAGGTTGAAGGAAACTCAGTAAAAGTTCCAGCTCAGTTAGAAGGAAAAAAATGAGGCTGGGAACAAGAGGAATATTGTATATTTCAAACGAGGAACATGTTCTTCTCTGGAGATGGAGCTCCTCTTTGTTCCAAAAATCTCTGGAACATGTGACCTGTGTCATGTGAAACTTCACAGTCTCATGGGTTGTGTTGTCAACCATAGTCAATCTGTAGACGTCAGTTTCCTAAAAGAAATTCTAAATACTGAAGATATCCATCCCACTCTTCCCTCGCTTTTTCATTGTTGTATTCTGTCTATGTTTATTGTACCTCTGCAAAGAATGAAAAACTATAAGGAAGCAGTCAAGTATGGTCAGTAATTCCTGTACCTAGATCAAAACTAAAATTAGCTTTTTCCCTCCACCCTCACTCAGTGTATTTGTCTTTCCTTTAGTGAGACCAAACAAAATGAAAACTCAGAATGGATTTTCCTACACCATTTAAATCTCTTGGTATTAATCTAATGATATCTCATGATCTTTCAGGGGGGGGATTCTTTGCTTATTTTCGATTTTTTCCTATAACAAACACTATAGTAGTGGCCACATACTATTCTATATAAGAACCCTAGGTAGAGGGAGAAATGCATATATATTTATTTGATAATTCCATGTATTTTATTGATGAGTTAATATGTACTAATGAATATCCAATTATCAAATAATTTTTCAAAAGGATATAATCAATATATAACAGAAACAATTTCCTCTAGTTTTCTTCACATACAAGAGATCACGACATGGTTTTTTGATATTAGTGTAGGAAAACTGCATCTTGATACCAGTCTTAATTTCACTGCCAATGCTCATAAGAGTTTTTATTTTTAAAAACATATTTTGCAAATCCAAAATGTTTCAAAGGTAGGATGGGGACCACTGTCACTGATTACTTTTTCCTGGAGTTAAGCTAGCCTTTAATTTGTATCTCAGTCTTCTTTTTTAAGTCTTAAAAGGAGTCTACCTTAGTCTACCCACCTGACCTCAGTGTCTCTCATCATTTCTCTGTTATATCTTTTATCGTGTTGGTTCATAGTCATAGTTTCAAGGAGTCACTTTATGTCAATAACTCAAAAGTTTAACCCTTTCCATTCTGGTCTATATTACCTCCAATGCAAGTGATAAAGTCATATAAATGAATTCTAGTCTTGCTTTTTCAGTTTTCTGAAACCCTTTCTTACATTTAAAGCCTCATCGTATCATAGTGACTATGCAGTTTCCAGAGTCACAGGCATGTCTCAGTCACAGCGTTAGCACATCCTCATTGTTCAGATAGGAGAAAAAAATGGCAATAAAGTTTACTAAAGCTGATGACAACGGTTCCTCCCTAACATGTCTATTGTAAGGAAGAAATGAAATAATATGTGGAGAACGGCATCATCTCATACCTAGCACACAGTAGCCAGTTAGCCGACCTTCCCTTTCGGGCAGTCATTTTTACTGTCAAATGCACTTTTACACTTCAGGAGGGTTTCCTCTCCCAGTTCTGATGAAGAATATATGACAGAACACAGTGGTTTTTTAAAATAATCATATTATTCTTGTTGTCTCAGTTTATTTAGACACCAGAATCCCCAAGAGACTGACTTCTGGTTTCTGTGTCTGAGGCATTTCCATCTCAATTTGCAAATTTATGGTATACAGGAATTCACCTGATTCATTCCACATCACAAGAATTCATTCTTGAAGAAGATGCTCTGTGACTATCACCACAACCATTATGTGAACCCAAAGTTTCAAATAGATTAAAATAACCCCTCCCACCAAAATGTATTCCACAGTGTTGTAAGTCATAGATGTCAACACATACAAAAGCTTACCCTGACATTCTTATCAGAGAACACACAAATGTATTATACATGCTACTGATTTTACCCAATTAACACTTATTCAGCATTCACCACGGGCCAACTCCTAAGTGAGATTCCTGATGTCACAGGTGCTTTAAGAGACACCTCTTCCCTGATTTTGCTTGGGGGCATTAAATCTCTTGACTGGTCACCAAAAAAGTTTTCTTATATTATGCTTCTCCTGGCACAAGAAACCATATGTATCCCTTGTCAGAGGAAAGGCTCGCATCATGCAGTTGACTTACTGATGACAGCACACAATAGAAAAGAACAACCAGAGACTAAGAAAAACACAGCAGGGGCTGGCAAGATGGTTCAGTGGGTAAGGGCATGTCCCACCAAGCCTGACAACCTGAGTTGGATCCCCAGGACCAACATGATGGAAGGAGAGAGCCAATCCCTACAAGTCGTCCTCTGACCACATGCACACAGTGCCATGTCTGTACCCACAGGCAAGATAAAAATAAATCAAAATGTACTTTTAAAAAAGAAGAAAAACAACATACTTTTCTGGAGCTCAGCAAGCATAGCCTTCTTTACTTTTGAGTGACAGGAAGGGGTGAACGTGGTGAGGTAAAACAGAACAGGAGATTACAGTCTGCCCTGTGGGGTTTAAGAACTTGACAAAAGTGAGGGCTGTAACAACGATTAAAAAATAAAACTGAATAAACCACAAGATAATATCTATTTTCAAAGCCTCAAAAAACTAAAAGCTTTCTAAATGTAACTGATGCCCAAAAATAAGTTGTTTGCCTTGATTCTGATTAAAACACCACAAAGAGCATGAAAGAAAGTTGCATGAACACCTTATGAGAGCCTCAAAGCCTGTTACGCAGCATTGACTGAATCTATAAGCAAATTGGTAAGGGAAGGGGCATGGGAGAATCTCTGAGGAGAGAAGACCCAGCATACCATGGACAAAAAGTCTTATGGGAATGCTATTGAATTAGGTAGCATGTTTGGACTTCTAAATGCTCACAAAGGAATTAAGATCAGACTGGGTGTGAGAGCCAAAGTGTCTTAGAAAAGCTTTTAGTTTGATTCCTTTATTTTCAAATAGAGATTCTGAAGCAACACTTGTGATAAAGTATTTTTCTAAGATTTTTGCCCTTGTCAGTAGACCAGGGCGTTACACAGTATTGAGAGGGCCAAATGTAGGCTATACATTCCTCAAACCGCTTCACAAATACACACTTAGTACTTGAGGGCACACTTGACTCACTACACATAAATGGTTTGTGATCAAACACTTCAGCAAAGTCACTTTAACCAACTCCAGAGTTCATGTGGGACTGTAAAGAAACACTTTCAGAATAAACAGTGTATTATATTGGTTGGGTTAAAGTTTCAGGACCGTTGGTAAATAAACAGATGGAGCTAGAAAGTTGCAACTTTTATGTGAGCATCTCTAGCTCGGGTATCTTCCCTGTCATGTAGATTGTAAAATGTTAACTCCTCCAGAACTTCTGAGCATACCCTCCCTTCCTTCAAGTGTTAGCTAATTTAATAAACTATCATTTTGTACATTGGAGCATAAAGGCCTAGAGAAGTGATTCAGAGATAAGAGCACTTCTTGCTTTTGTAGAGGCCCTGGGTTCATATCCCAGCACCCATGTTGAGTGTCACACAAGTACTTATAACTCCAATTCCAGGGGCCCAGTGTTCTCTTCTGGCCTCCGCAGACACCCGCACGCATGTTGTATATGTGCATACACTCAGACATATACAGACATAAACATATACATTGTGGTGGTTTATGAGAATGGCCACTGTAATGTCCATTCATATCTTAACTGCTTAGTTCTCCCATTGACGGAACTGTTTGCGAGGGATTAAGAAGTGCTGCTTTGTTGAAGGAAGTGTGACAGTCCCAGTTAGCTTGCTCTCCCTGTTTCATGCTTGTGGATCAGATGTGAGCTCTTGGCTTGTCTTCCAGTACTATGCTAACCTGTCTGCCTGCCTGCTCCCGTGCTCCATGCTTCCCACTATGATGTTCATGGACTCGCCTTCTGAAATGGTAAGTCTCAAACAAATTCTTTCTTCTATACATTCCCTTGGTTTAGTGTTTTGTCACAGTGATTTAAAAGAAACTAAGACAGAACTAGAGAGTGGGCTATTGCTGTGAAAAGCCTGACAATTCTGGGGTTTTTATTTGTTTGTTTGTTTGGTTGGTTGGTTGATTTGTTGGTTTGTTGAGTACTTTTGTTTTATTTTGGTTTGGTTTGATTTGTTTATTGTTTTGGTTTGGTTTGGCTTTTTTTGAGGAATGTGGAAAGCTTTGGGACATCGGACTAGGAAGATGGTTGAACACTAGCAGTGGGACTTAACAAGCCATTCTCCTAGGAAATTGGAAGATGGTGGTGCTGAGGGCCATGTGGACTGTAGAGGCCCAGCTCAAGAGACTGAGAAGACAACAATATTAGCAATTGGGCTAGAGACAATTTTTATGATATTTTAATAAAGAATGTGGCTACTTTTGCCTTGACCTAAGAATCTACCTAAGGACAAATTGAATAATTTCAATGGCAGAGTAGATTTCAAGACAGCCTAATATTGACTCTGTTGTGCAGTTGTTAGTAATCACTCTTATGCGGGTCTACAATGAGAAAGAGCAAGCAGAGCAAAGGAAATGCAAAATGTACAGTTTGAGGAGAAAAATAGGACCAGAAAATTTAATATTGAAGCTAAGAGTATGCTGAAAGAGATGATGTAGAATGGAATATAGGTATGATGCCCTCAGGGAAAGATTCCATCCTCCTAAGCTTCTAACTTGTAAAAAGAAAAGGCTTAAGAAATTTTTCTGTTCCTAAAAGGCATCAACAAATCAAAACTTATACAAATGTAATTCAAAGATGGGGCCAGGTTCTATGTCAAGCAGCCAGTCACATAGTCATGGTCTTTAGAGTCATGAAAAATAGAAAAGTAATGGAGTTGTGGATCTTTGTCTGAGGTTAAGGAAAGCCACTGAGGTCAGGTATATAGCAGAGGAGTTTCTGTACAGAGGCCCAGAGATACCATTGTCTAAAGCTATGAAGGTGAATCCTGGATTGGACTGGAGACTGCAGGATGTTGGAAGTACCAGAGTTATGGGATGTCTACCAAGATGAGCTGCAGACAAGGAGTAGGAACAGCCCAAGAGAGAGAAGTTATGTTTCAGTCAGCAAAGCAGGAAGGGAAGAGCGATCTAAGATGAGACATGGAATCACAGAATTTGGAGTTTTCTGGGCTGGTTTTTGGTCCTACTTTGGTCAGAATTTCATTACTCTGCCTCTATTCCTCCCTTTTGGAATGGTGACTGCGCTGGCTAGTTTTATGTCAACATGATACAAGCTAGAGTCATCAGAGAGGAGGGAAATCAACTGAGAAATTATCTCTATAAGATCAGGCTATAGACAAGTCTGTAGGGAATTTTCTTAGCGATTGATGGAGGATGACTCAGGTCATTGTGGGTAGGGCCACCCCTGGGCTGATGGTCCTGAGTTGTATAAGGAAACAGGCTGAGCAAGCCATGAGGAACAAGCTACTAATCAGCACTCCTCCATGGCCTTTTGCATCAGCTCCTGCCTCCAGGTTCCTGCCCTTTTGAGATCCTGTCCTGACTTTCTTGGTGATGAACAGTGTTGTGAAAGTATAAGCCAAATAAATGCTTTTGTTTTTCTCCAAGTTGCTTTTGGTCATGCTGCTTCATCATAGTAATAGTAATGCTAAGACAATATATTCTATGCAATCGTACCTTGTAAGTATATAATTTGATTTTTATTTTCTGGTAGTTACAATTAAGAGAACACCTTGATTTTTAGAAGACACTTTGCACTTTGGGCTTTTAAACCATATTGAGACTATGAAAAACTATGAGGACTTATAGTTGGACTAAATGCTTTTGCATTTTGATATAGCCACAAGCATGTGGGCACCAGGGAGGGGAATGTGGTGGTTTGAATGAGAGGCGCCCCCATAGGCTCATATATTTATCTGAATGCTTGGTCCCCTGTGGACGCCCACCTCGCCTGCAAGGAAGACGCCGCACACAGGATTCTTCTGGTTTACGCTTTATTAAGGACAGCCATTCAATTAAGTGTTGATAGCGAAGACCCTGATTGTAAAAAGCACCCTGCTTATATAGAGCATGGGGCCACGTGACCGTCAATGATTGGATACTCGTCCAGACCCTCATTAGCATGGAGGGAGGCGGCAAGGACTGCTCTCCTGCGCCTGCGCTGTAACTTGTTTACTCCAAATGTGAGCAATTACTCCAAATGTGAGCAATTACTCCAAATGTGAGCAATTACTCCAAATGCGAGCAAGAACCACCTGGAAGCAGGAAACCGGCGCCATCCTGTAATGGCATTTCAACTCGGCTCCCAACAGTCCCCCATTGGTAGAACTGTCTGGAAAGAATTAGGAGAGGAGGCCTTATTGGATAAGGTGTGTCACTGTGGCTAGGCTTCGAGCCATTCCCAGTTAGCTAACTCTTTCTGCCTTGTGCTTATAGTTCAGGATACAAGTCCTCAGCTACTGCTCCAACACCATGCCTGCATTCCTGCCATGATGTCCATGGACTCATCCTCTGAAATTGTTGCCTTGGACATGGTATCTTATCACAACAATAAGAAAATAACTAAAGCATACATAAAATAATTTAAAGTCTAACAAAATTGTATCATCATAGAAAAATAATGCCTCGTGGTCCTATCCTCAGAATTATCTTACCCCAAGTCACTGATCACCTCCACCACGAGGTATACACTACTTACTTGCATAGTGTGCCTTCCTTTCCCATTCATATCACAGCATTTGAGCATGCAAGTCAAGTATTTTAATAAATTAGTGAATAAATAGCTTTCTAAGAATGTTATACACTCATGAGTCTTTTAAACAATATTTTTATTTTATATGCATTGGTGTTTTGCCTGAGCATATGTCTGTGTGAGGGTGTCGGATTCCCTGGAACAGAAGATACAGGCAGTTGTGAGCTGCCATATGGGTGCTGGGAATTGAACCTGCGTCCTTTGGAAGAGCAGCCAGTGCTCCTAATCTCTGAGTCTCCATCCCTCCATGCATGAGTCTTTTATTCCATCATCCTTCAAAAGATTGTTAATATTCACTGATATCCATATTCAATGATGTGTTATAGTGTGAATGAAGGATTTCTCTAGATTTACCTTCTTATGTGGTGATATCACTCTGTAAATTGCTGATGTATAGCCGCAATATATAATCACAACATGATAGTAAATTTTCATAAGAGAGAAAACTTCTACTTACAAGATAAAACATAATTCTCCTAGTGCTCTTCCAATTTGATTTCTCTCCAGAGTTCAACCATCTATCTTCCAATTAAGATGCAATTGCCCAGCCTAGGACTTTATACGTTGTTCATATACTAAACCTAGCATTATCCTTGAAGTCTCGAAGTATGTCATAAGAGACTGGATGTGCAGAACTCCTTATGCTGCATGACAACACACAGTGTTTCTTCATGCTTTGCCAACTCAAGTCCACAATGAGAAAACAGGAAAAAAAAAAACCCACTTCTAAAAATAATGTCATTCATTCTAAATGTCCATTCATTCTCTTTATTCATGCTAGAATTTGTTTCAAAGCACACTGTTATTTCGATTCACTGGAATTTTAATATGTTAGGACTCAGAAGATTAAATTTAACTTTTCTCATGGTACTCCACCCCAGGCTTCAAGGCTTTGCCACAAATGCCCAAGCTAACCTACCAATGAAGCCTATGACATAAAGTAAGTCTATTGCTGTCAGCCTGGTTCTAAGTGAGTCACTCCATAACCAAAGTATTCAGATGTCATTACCTTTTCTTATTTTTGCCTTTATTATTTTTCTCTATAAAACACTCATAACAAGACCTTTCTGAGTAGTAAAATAACTAGTAGTAGCTAATAACACACTATTGCTGAACTTTTCCCCCTTAGGACAACTAATTCTGGTTATCAATCTTTAAACAGTATTCTTCTCTTTATAGAGCATTGTCCTTGTGTGTTGTCTGTACATGATATCTGTGATGGCTATTCTTGGTTGTCAACTTGACTACATGTGGAATTAACTAAAACCCAAAAATGGAGGGCACACCTGTGAGGGATTGTTTGCTTAGACCGAAGTGAGATCTACTTCTAATCCAGATCTTTGAAGTAGAAAGACAGACCTTTAATCTTTTGCGCTAAGAAAACCCAACTCTAATCTGGCTCACACCTTCTGCTAGAAGCCTATACATGGACATGGAAGAAGGAGGCTTTTGCTCTTTGCCTACTTTCTCTTTCCCAGCTAGCAAGTCCATTCCTTCATTGGCATTAGAGCCTACTTCTTCAGCATTCTGCCATATACTAAAGACCAGCTGAGATATCCAGCCTTATCAACTGAACTACTGGATTCTTGGACCTTCCGTTCATAAGCAGCCATTGTTGGATTTGCTGGACCTATAAATCATTCTAATAAATCCCTTTATATATAGAGAGAGATTCACTCTATAAATTCTGTTACTCTAGAGAACCCTGACTAGTACAGCATCTGTCTGTGTGCTTATCAAAAGGTCATATTTCACATTAGACTTAGATCTCATTGTATTTGCCAGCATGACTTGAATTCATCTTAACTAGTTGTATCTGTGAAACTCTGTGTCTAAATAACTATCATGTTCTGAGGTTCGAAGAAATATGTAATTGTTGTGTAAGATAGTACTCAGGTAGCTATATCTTAACCAACGTAAGGTTACTGAAACATATGAAGATTTCAGATATTTATTTTATTTGAAACATATGTAATAAATAAATGTGTGATTTAATATACAATTCAAAACATGAGATTATTAAAACCTGGAGAGTCAGTCTTGAAAGATAAAATATAACATAAAAAATATATAATATAAATATAGTATATTTGATATATCCTAATTATTTGTTTATTTAATTATTAATTATATAATTATGCAATTGATTAATTATTTCATATTTTATAATTATATATAATATGAATATAAAAATAAATATAGAACCTTAAGGATAAAGCTACAATAACTAGTAAAGTATACTATTCACAAGATATTAGGTATAATGAAATATTAAATCAACAAATTGCAACATGTATCTTAAAGTTTTAGAATTTAGTGTATGTAAGTACATAAATGAGAAATATGATGAAAGTCTTTCAGCTGAATGATAAAAAAGGAAAGCCTAACATCTCTTAAGTATATACTTAAAAAGAGAAAATTAAAAGAATTTTTAAAAGCATAATAAATGACAGTTACAATGACAAATAAGGCCTCACCACAGGGAGGTTCTTAGGGAGCAGAAGAAGAGCTTCAGAATGCTGACAGGAAGTAATGTCAACCTACAATCATCAATCTTTACATTTACATGTTTTTTCTATGATTTTCTTCTTCAACTTCAGTGTTCATGCTTCAGATATATGGTTTCTGTTTTTAACAATAAACAGTTGAGTTATATTTTTCCCTCTAGCATATTTCTCCATTCATTGCAATATTTCATCTTCTGCTTTTTTTGGTTGTTTTGTTTTCTACTGGCACTAAGGATTAATTTCAGAATCTCACACTTGCTAATCCAACTGAGATCCCCTGCAAACGCAAAGCTTCTATTCATTAACATGATTCGTTTTGTGTTGTATTCCTGCTTATTTGCATTTGTTTCACCTGCCTGCATTCCTCTTCACTTCCTTCTTTCCTTCTTCAGATTAACAAAGCGTTTTCCATTTTCTTTCCTCTGTTATCTTGTGGGTAGTACAGTCATTCCTATTTCTTTCCTGAATACCGCAAACTAAAATTTTCATGTCCTCAAACAAGGGTGAAACCACCGAAGACTCTACCTAATTTTTCAACTTTGCAGCGTGAGGAACCTTCAAATGCTTTAAAGAGGAAGCGCTGGGTGGTGTGAACCTTCAAATGCTTTAAAGAGGAAGCGCTGGGTGGTGTTTGGCTAGCCTCAGTTCATTTTCCTTGGGTCTCTGTTCTCACGGCGTGGCTGCCCGGGTACCTCGCCAGCGCATTCAAGCACTCTTCATGTTTTCCCCAGCTCTGCGGTTTGTTCTCAGACTAGAGATTAATTTTTATACAGTCGAATCTAAATTCCTAGAAACAAAGTCTTACATCTAGAGTTGAATCCTAATAAGATTTTAGTTTTAAAAGATTAAGATTGAGAGAAAAGCAAACAAAAAAAAACCAGAGAGCAATGACTTTAGCAGAACATTGTAAAGCATCTGTTATCAGCGGAGGAAATGGTTTTCCTTCCAAACTCATAGAAATTAAACAAAACTGAATAAGAAAAATATTTTAGTATATTTTAAAAGGCAATAGGCTTGTTTTAATACCATAAAGGAAAATATTAAATGTTACAAATAAATTCCAATTTATCAAAAAAAAACTACAGTAAATTAAATTTGAAATAAAATAGTTTACTAAATCTTTAATGGTTGAAGAAGGATCCCCTAGGGGCACATATACAGAGTGTTGGAGTACTAAAAGTGCAGGAAAAGCTCTCTTCCAGCCCTGTCGCCCTGGCCTGCAAGGCCTGTGGACAGATCCCAGCTCCATTAGTGCCTGAGCCAGTGGAAGAACCAGGTAGGCACCCTGCCTGCAGGACACTTGGTTCTGTTCCCACAATCTACCCCTCTGTAGCCCCTCTTGCCTCTCCTCCAATCTTGCTGCCCTAGCCTATAAGACCTGCAAACAGACCACAGCTCCACTTGAGCCCAAGCCATCAGGAAAACCAGGTAGGTATCCTACCTGCAAAATACTTGGTTCTGTTCCCACAACCCGCTACTCCATAGCAGCTCCCCACTCTCTACCAGTCCCACCACCACAGCCCACAAGACCTGGGCACAGGCTCAGTGCCGTCATAACCCAAGCCTGCTGAAGAACCAGCCCCCTGCACCATCACTGCCCACTCCATTGTAAGAAATAGCACAGACCAGTCCAATCAGACAGAAGAACAGCACAGGACAGCCAGCCAGAAGAACAGTAACCAAATCCCAGCCCCCAACCCAGGCAGAGAGTTCCTGCTGAACCAGAGGCCAAGTAGGCCACCAGAACCCCAGCCTCCAACTTCAGCAGAGACCCCTGGCTAGACAAGAGGCCACAAAAAACAGAGGAACAGAGAAGAAACAAAGAAAGAAAGAAAAAGATCCCAAAGAACAGAACACTCATCTACTAAGGACAATCCCAGGAATTTGCACCTAAATCTACAATCTAGATACCTAAACACCAGTGTAGTAACACAGGCAACAACATCCAGGGCAATATGTCACCACCAAAACCCAACTCTCCTACTACAACAAGCCCTGAACACTCCAACACAGCCAAGGCACAAGAAAAAGATCTCAAAACCAACTTTATGAAGATAATAGAAGCTTTTAAACAGGAAATTAATAAATCCCTCAAAGAAATTGATAAAAAGGCAAACAAACATTGGGAGAAGTTGGGTAAATTCATTAAAAGAAACTCAAGGAAACACAAATAATCAGAAGAAAGAAAGAAATCCAAGAAAAAACAAGCAAACAATTAAAGGAAACGAACAAAACTGTTCAAGATCTGAAAACGGAAGTAGAGGCCATAAGGAAAACACAAACCAAGTAAATTCTGGAAATGCAAAACCCAGAAAAGTGTCAGGGACTACAGAGGCAAGATACAGCAGAAGAATACAAGAGATGGGAGAGAGAATCTCAAGACATGAAGAAACAGTACATTAGTAAGAAGAAAAGGTTAAATCCAAATAGCTCCTAACAAAAAACATCCAGGAAATCAGGGACACTATGAAAAGACAAAATCTAAGAATAATAGAAATAGAAGAAGAAGAATCCCAGCTCAAAGGCCCGAAAAATATTTTCAACAAAATCACAGAAGAACATTTACCAAACCTAGAGAAGGAAATGCCCATAAAGGTACAAGAAGTATACAGAACACCAAATAGACTAGACCAGAAAGTCCCATCAACACATAATAATTAAAACATTAAACATATAAAGCAAAGAAAGAATACTAAAAGCTGGAAGAGAAAAAAAGCAAGGAACTTATAAAGGCAAACCTATTAGAATCACACCCCTGATAGCTGGACAGTGGTGGCACAGATCTTTAATCCCAGAACTCAGGAAGCAGAGGCTAGCAGATCTCTGTGAGTTCAAGTCTAGCCTGGTCTTCAGAGTGAGTTCCAGCTACAGCCAGAGCTACAAACAGAGAAACTCTGTACTGAAAAACAAACAAACAAACAAACAAAACATACAAACAAAAAAAAGAATTGCACCTGACTTCTCAACAGAGACACCAAGAGTCAGAGGACCTGGACAGATGTGTTAACAGACTCAAAAAGAACACAGATGCCAGCCTAGACTAGGATATCCAGCAGAGCTTTCAATCACCATAGATGGAGAAAACAAAATATTCAACCACAAATCCAAGTTCAAACAATATCTATCTACAAATCCAGCCCTATAGAAGGTAATAAAAGAAAAACTCCAACCAAGGAGGTTAGCTTCATCCAAGAAAACACGAGAAATAAATAACCGCATCCCATCAAAGTCAAAAGAAGGGAGACACAAATACTTACCCAGGCACACATACACACACAAACACAACCAACAACAACTACAAATAACAGAACCTAACAATTGTTGGTCATTGATATCTCTCAACATCAGTGGACTCAATTCCCCAATAAAAAGACAAGGAATAACAGAATGGATGCAAAAACAGGATTCACCCTTCTGCTGCATACAAGAAACACTCCTTTACATCAAAGATAAACATTACCTCAGAGCACAGGGTTGGGGAAAGATTTTCCAAGCAAATGGACCCAAGAAGCAAGCAAATGTAACCATTCTAATATCTAACAAAATAGATTTCAAACCAAAATTAATCAAAAGAGATGGGAAAGAACATGTCATACTCATTAAAGGAAAAATCTACCAAAGATGATATTTCAATTCTTAACATCCATTTCCCCAACACAAGGGCTCCCACATTTATAAAAGAAACATTGCTAAAGCTTAAAACATACATTGATCTGTACACATTGATAGTGGAAAACTTCAATACCCTACTCTCACCAATGACCAGGTCATCCAGAAAAAAGCTAAACAGAGAAATTCTGGACCTAACAGATGTTATAAACCAAATGGACCTAACAGATATATACAGAGCATTTCACCCACACACAAAAGAATATAACTTTTTCTCACCACCTCACGGAACGTCTCCAAAATTGACTACATACTCATCCACAAAGAAAGTCTCAATAGATACAAGAAAATTGAAATAAACCCTGTATCCTATTAGACCACCATGGATTAAAGCTGGATTTCAACAATAATAGCAACAACAGAAGGCCTACAAACTCACGAAAACTGAACATCTTTCTATTGAATGGGAGTTGGGTCAAGACAGAAATAAAGAAATAAATTAAAGACTTTATAGAATTCAATGAAAATGAATCCACAACATGCCCAAACTTATGGGATACAAGGAAAATGATGCTAAGAGGAATATTCATAGCACAAACTCTGTACCAAAAAAAGAGTGGAAACATCACATACTAGCAAATTAATAGCACATCTGAAAGCTCTAGAGCAAAAAGAATTAATCACACCCAAGAGTAGTAATCAGCAAGAAATAATCTATCTGAGGGCTGAAATCAATAAAATAGAAACAGAGAGATGAATACAAAGAATCAATGAAATAAAGAGTTGGTTCACAGAGAAAATCAGCGAGATACACAAACCCCTATCCAAACCAATTAAAAACAGAGAAAGAAATAAAAAGGGGGATATAACTACACATACCAAGGAAATCCAAAGAATCATTAGGTCATAATTTAAAAACCTGTACTCCACAAAATTGGAAAATCTAAAAGAAATGTACAATTTTCTCGATAGATACCACCTACCAATGTTAAATCAAGATCAGATAAATAATTTTAACAGACTTATAAATCACAAGGAAATAGAAACAATCATAAAAGTCTTCACACAAAAAAAAAAAGAAAAAAAAGCCCAGGGCCAGATGGTTTCAATGCAGCGTTTCACCAGCCATTCAAAGAAGAGTTAGCACCACTACTCCTCAAATTATTCCACAAAATAGAAACAGAAGGCGTATTGTCAAACATATTCTATGAGGCCACGACCACTCTAATACCCAAATCACACAAAGATTCAACAAAGAAAGAGAATTACAGACCTATTTACCTCATAACAATGATTGAAAAAAAAAAAAAAACTCAATAAAATACTCAGAAACCGAATTCAAGAACACATCAAAAAGATCATCCACCATGATCAAGTAGGCTTCATCCCAGAGATGCAGGGATGGTTCAACATACTAGAATCAGTCAATGCGATCTATCATATAAACAAACTGAAAGAAAAAAAAAACACATGATATCTCACTAGATGCTGATAAAGATTTTGAAAAAATTCAACATCTCTTCATGATAAAAAGGTCTTGGAGAGATTAGGAATACAAGGGACATACCTAACATAACAAAGGCAATTTACAGCAAGTCCACAGCCAACAGCAAATAAAATGGAGAGAAGCTCAAAGTAATTCCACTAAAATCAGGAACAAGACAAAGTTGTCCACTCTCTCCATACCTACTGAATATAGTACTTGAAGTTCCAACTAGAGCAATAAGACAACTGAAGGGGATTAAAGGGTTACAAATTAGAAAGGAAGAAGTTAAAGTATCCTTATTTGCAGGTGATAAGATAGTATATATAAGTGACCCCAAAACTTCTACCAGGGAACACTTACAGCTAATAAACAAGTTCAGTAAAATGGCAGGCTACAAGATTAACTGAAAAAATCAGTAGCCCCTCTATATACAAATCACAAGTGGACTGAGAAAGAAATCAGGAAACAACACCCTTCACAATAGCTATAAATAACGTAAAACATTTTGGGGTGACTTTAACCAAACAAATGAAAGACTTATATGACAGAAACTTTAAGTATTTGAAGAAAGAAATTGAAGAAGATGTCAGAAGATGGAAAGATTTCCCATGCTCCTGAATTGGCAGGATTACCATAGTAAAAATGGCCATGCTACCAAAAGCAATCTACAGAATCAACGCAGTTCCTATCAAAGTCCCAATGCAATTCCTTATAGACCTTGAAAGGATAATACTCAACATCATTTGGAAAAATAAAAAACCCAGGATAGCTAAAATAATCCTGAAAAATAAAAGAACTTTTGGAGGTATTACCATTCCTGACTGTACTACAGTCTGTAGTACAGGCTGTACTACAAAGCTATAGTAATAAAAACCACATGGTATTAGAATAAAAACAGACATGTTGACCAATGGAACAGAATTGAAGATCCAGACATAAATCCACAGACACCTAATCTTCCATAAAGAAACCAGAAATGTACAAAGGAACAAAGAAAGTATCTTTAATAAATAGTGCTGGTCTAATTGAATGTCTGCATGTAGAAGAATGCAAATAGATCCATACTGATAACCCTGCACAAAACTCAAGTTCAAGTGGATCAAGGACCTCAACATAGAACCAGATACACTGAACCTAATAGAAGATGAAGTGGAGAATAGCTTTGAATGTATTAGCACAGTACACCAATAGCTCAGGCACTAAGATCAATGATTAACAAATGAGACTTCATGAAACTGAAATGCTTCTGTAAAGCAAAAGACACTGCCAATAAGAAAAAACAACAGCCAACAGAATGGGAAAAGATTTTTACCAACTCTACTTCCAATTGGGGGGCTAATATCCAAAATATATAAAGAACTCAAGAAACTAGACATCAACAAAACAAATAATCCAATTTTAAAATGGGGTATAGTTCTAAACAAAAAAATTCTCAAAAGAAGAATATCAAACACTGGGAAACACTTAAAGAAATAGTCCATATCCTTAGCCATACAGGAAATGCAAATCAAAACAATTTTGATTTATACCTTATACCTGTCAGAATGGCTAAGAACAATAACACAAATGACAGCTCATGCTGGCGAGGATGTGAAGCAAGGGGAACACTACTACATTGCTGGTGGGAGTGCAAACTTGTACAGTCACTATGGAAATCAATATGGTGATTCATCAGGAAATTGCTACAATCCATGGACCCAGGGAGACTATGCTACAAGGAGGGCCCCAATGGGGACGCAGGGATCTCCCTGGTAAAGGGGAAATAGAACATGTGGTACAGGTAGGCTGGAGAAGGATGGGAATGGGAGCAGAGGTGAACAGGAGGAGGAAAAGGATGGAGGGAGAGAATATATGGGGAGACGGTCAAAATTGGTGAACTATTAGGGAATGGTTGGGAAACCTAGTGCAGTGGTAACTCACAGGAATCTATGAGGTAGACACTAGCAAGGACTTCTAGTAATCGGAGATAGGGAGCCTTAACAGGCCATCTCCTGTGGCCAAGCAAGGCTTCTAGTGGTGGAACTGGCACATCATCTCAGCCTCAAAACCTCTGAGCTATGTCCTATCCTCCCTTCAGGATTCACGGGGACAATGGAAGGATAGGACCCCATGCCAAAAGAAGGAGCCCCTGCCTGATACTGCAAGTCAGGTCAGGAACTAGACACTGGATAACCAGGAGATAATTTCTAATGATGTCATGCTCTGCTCATAGATTGGTGCCCAGCTCAGTCTTGATCAGAGAGCCTTCTTCCAGCAGCTGATGAGAACACATGAAGATGCCAAGGCCAAACATCATGCAGAGCTCAGGAAACGCTGTGGAAGAGGAGGAGGAGGGACTGCAGGGACCAGAGGGGTCAAGGATACCAGGTGAACAAGCCCCACAGTGTCAAGGGGCTCACAGAGACTGAAGTGGTAGACGCGGAGTAATAAATACATCTTATGGCTCTCTGGCTTGGAGTTCTTGCAAAACTCCTGCAGGCTGGAGGGGAGAAGTCTTGGGCCCTTTCACCTACCCTTGGGATCCTTTTGCTCCTGCTGGGTTGCCTAGTCCACCCTTGATATAGGAAGTAGTGTCCGGCCTTGTTCCATCTTGTTCCATGCCCTGTTTGAGCTGTAACCCTGGGAGAAATGTTCTTTTCTGGGGAGAAGCAGGGGTTTGTGGCATGTTGGTTAGTGTGTTGGGACGGGGGGGGGGGGGGGGGGGGGGGGGTAGATCTGATAGAGAAAGGAAATGGGAAGGGATAAGAGGGGTCAGGATGCATTGTATGAAAGAAGAAAAAAAATTTAAAGATAGAAAAATAGAAAAAAAAGTGCAGGAAAAGATACTGTACTGAACAAAGCAAAATAAAGTAGAAATAATCACATTTGAATCATACAAAATGATTTACAAAAGGCAAAGGCATTATGGTAGATAAAATGTCATTATTTTAAATAGAAAGTAGCATTTGCCAGGAGAATCACATTATGCTCCAACTAACATAAAACGAAGTGGTAGAAATACAAGAAGAAATTTGCAAAATTCATTCTCACCGTGGAATATTTTATTATGGCATTTTAGCAGTTTCTAGTTTAAACAGATAAAACATTGAAGACACAGAGCACTGAGTTAGGCTGTGCAAGATTATAATGGCCAAACAAACCTTAAAATGGCAAGGATGATGCAATGCAAGTTTGTTTCTCTCCAGTCTGTACGCAAGGATCGAGAGTCATTAGAATCCCATAGAGCCTACTGGGCTCCCTTCATTTAGCTTCTTAAAGAGAAATGAGAGAAAAGAAATAAACTTCATGACATCATAACTGCCACAGGCACAAGTAGTAGGTTTGAAAGAATTGGAAAATATAAGACACTTTACTAAAGAGGAGATAATAATTCTTTGGAATTTAAATGACCTTTGGAGATCATTAAAAATATACAGAAAATGGAATCACATCTCAAAAAAAAAATTTCAAAATATCATATAAATTAAATTAAAAATTAATGATAAAAATACAAACTAAACTATAGCCCAAATGTTTTGTTTGTTTGTTTTTTGAAATAGGGTTTCTCTTTGTGACCCTGGCTGTCCTGGAACTTGCTCTGTAGACCAGTCTGACCTTGAACTCAGAGATCCACCTGCCTCTGCCTTCTAAGTGCTGGATTAAATGTCTGTTCCACCACCACCTGGTGGCTACACTCCAAACTTTTGTAATTAATGAATGTATTCCTAATGACCCATAACTGAAAATAAAAATAAAAAACATGGAAATTAAAATATTTCAGAGGAAGAATTATCAATACTACCACACTATGCACAATAGCATCCTTAGAAATAAACATACACCCTTAAAATGCATGATAAAAGGAGAGCCATGAGCGTTAATCAACTAAGCACTTGCTTTCAGATGTTAGAAAAAAAATCTCCCTCAAATATCCAAAAGATATAAAAAAGGAAAAATTTAAATGGTCAAATTAATGTCTCAACATATATAAACCTGCTTCTTCACACAGACTGCTGAGACTGACAAGGTTCTGAAAAGTCGGATGAAGAAAAGTGAACACACATGTACACACAGAAATGGCCCTTCCACTCTACCAGAGAAGGGTTCAGACAAAGGACTTCTGGGTTCCCATCATAACTGACAGGGAAATTCTCTTTCCTTGCAGTGGGAGCCCTGCTCTTCCAAATGAATGGATGCATCTTATAAAGGAACAGTGATGGCATCTCTGCTATTACTGTGAAGAAAGTCTGGCACCAGCTTCTGGGGACGGGGGCTGTCCTTGAAAACCAGGCTGATGTCACCGTTCCACTGCCCAGGAGCACCAGCTACATCAGAGCTTCTGGGATTAGTCATACCAAATACTGACCAATTTACCCTTGGAATCTACACTAACCAGGTCTAGACTGCCTTCCAAGAACCATAGTTCATGAATGTTATGATAACTATCCAAGGAATGATGCTAGAACTATTTTATCTACAGCTAAGAAAAAATGAAACCCACTGCTTAGCTCGTAACACTCATTTACGATAGCTGTACACATACATATTTTAGGTGACGACTTCACTATAAAAAGTGCAAGAGAAAACTCATCATCAGTCTTACCTAGCTGTGAACCCCAGGAGCTACAATAATGATGGCCTGGAAAGATTTGTCTACTAGTGCAATCATGGCATGCTATGAGACTGATCAACCAATTTCTGATTTGATCTAAACCCCCTACTCAAAGGAGGACTCACACCTAGTGTATGAACTGAGCCAAAGAACGGGCGGATCCAAGTTCATAAGTATTTACTGGTGTCCCGCTGCTTATTCTTATAGGACATTATTGCACATTTTTGATACCCTAAATAAACTTCTCTCAAGCGTCTTAGAATCTACATCACTGGCTTTAGTTTGCCACAATCACAAGAAGGCTTGTTCAAGCTCGAACTCCCATAATTAATTACACTAGGGGGGGTGTGCTTTAGTTGGAATAATAATTTTTTGTCCCCCACGGGTAGATACATTAAAGGTTTGTTTTCCAGGATGATGATAACAGGAGGTGCTGTGGACCTTTAAGGGGTGGAGCCTGAAAGAGCATTGCAAAAGAGAGAGTGGCAGCAGTGCAAGAGTTGGATGGGAGGGATGAGTGTCATGAAAAGGCTGCCATCCATATATGACCTAGCATGGCAATCGTGGAAACAGAGCAGCAATGGGTACTTGTGCAACACTGGGCCTGCAACATTCCATTGTAGAGAGAAAAGGTGTCCCTGAGGCTCCACCCCTTCCTGGGGAGCTATGGAAGCTTGCTTTCTTTCTTTTTTCCTCCCTCACCCCAACTTTCACTAACAGCATGTAACAAGTTCAGCATTTTGCTACAAAAGGGAAAAATTAAGACTTCAAGTCCACTTGATGACAGGTTCACTGAGAGCATACATTTGGACGATGTGATTCATGCAAAGTACAATTTCCATGAGAGAGCAGAAGCCCAGCATCTTATTGGTAGAGAAAATTAGATTTTAATGGAAAGTGAATATGTTACATAGAAAAGTTATGGGACAAACATGACCCTAAAGTGCCCTGACCTTTAAAATCTGAGCAAAACACTTCTAAGCAGAGTCCAAAAAAATATAACATTTCTTGGTTCATTAGTTGATAAGTCAGTCTGAAGAACATTAGCACACGTATTTCTGAAGCTGATCCAAGAAAGAAATTGAGGTTTCCATGGCTACCGAGTTCAGTAGGGAAATGAAAAGGCCATTAGATACTTTGCAGGCAAAATATCACTTCTAGCGTCTAATTTCCTTTGTCACCAAAGACAGTTTTCCTATGAAGAGAGACTCAAAAGCAACAGTAAAGAACCAGAAGTCCCATGGACTGCATTGCTGAAAAGTAGATTTTGAAAGTTAGAAAAGAGATTCGTTTTTTTCCAGATTTATTGAGGCATTTGACAAACAAGAATTATGTACAACCAAGAAATACAACATGATATTTTTAGATAATACACACATGGTGAGATTATTGCCACAATCAAGCTAATGGGCATATCTCCTTCCTCATAGGTCATGCCTGTGACCATGTATGGAGGAAACCCTGAAGATCTAATTGTTTCGTAAAGTATGTGATAAATTTTTTTGAGAAGTCTCACTGTGTTACCAAGCTAATCTTGAACTCGTGAGTCAAGTCATCCTCCAGCCCCAGCCTGACAAAGGGCTGGTGTCATAAGCATACAGCACAATATCTAGCTTTATGGTGCATTTATTGTCAGCTACAGTTGATAGGACAGACTTCACTCACTTCTAGAAGTATCTAAAACTTTGAAGTTCCCAAATTTAGTGTGCTCATTCTCATAAAATTCCAAACATGGCGTATCTTTTTCCAAATTTTTTTTTCCAAAATGTCATTGTAAATAATACATACAGAGAAGAAACCAATGCAATGTAAATATATATGTATATATAATTACAGGTAAATACATGATGTGTGTGTGTGTGTGCGCGCATGTGTAAAAAGAACTACACATTGCTGTTTCTAGAACTTTCCCTGTGTTTTGAAAGAGAAAGCAGAAGAGACCTATTGGAAACTTAAGAAATTTCTCAAGATGTCAGCACTGAAATGTGTGTCAAAGGACCTCTAATTCAAGTATGTCTGAGATTTTTCCACTAAAATCATATATGTTTTTAAACCCCTCCGTTTACATCTTCATGGTTCATTTCCATCATCCCTGCAGTTCTAGCCACAGAGGCAGATTGATAAAGTTATGGCAGCTGAAGCAATGGACTCTTCATTTCCAGTCTCTCAAGTTAGGCTTCTCTGACCGGTTTTGCTAGTGTGCTACAAACTGTACCTGGCTTATTGTTTCTTCTATATTCCCTCCTACTTCACTATCAGGAATCTAACATTTCCTGAAAATATAGCAGCAAAAGGATTTATTTGTCATATCCTCACACCCCCTAAGTGTGTAAATTGTGGCAGAGAATGTCCTTGCCCATAGTGTGAAGATGACTGACACATGAACATGATGGAACCCTACCTGTCTAAGGAAGGAGGGATAGAATCATGGACAGACAGACAGCTCTGCTATTCTAAAATTTCAACCAGAGTGAGTGTAAGTATTGATACTTCTATAGAGAGAAAGGACAATAACCAGCAAAGGGAAAGGTCTTGATGGAAAGGTACAACATTAATTAGATTAGACAGGTTGAACAGAAGTTGGTGTGCCAGTATTGTATCCAACAGAAGACAGTCTGGTATTTGGATCCATTTTCTCATCATTTGTAAGGCCATGAAATTGGAGATGTGAAAAGAGAAATGAATTGTTGGCACAATGTAGAAATATGTTTATGGGACCCACATGCCCACTCAGTATCTCTCAGCTTTACCTGCTCTGCTATTTTTTCCTGTGGACTTGCACTGAAGCAGCAGAAGGATTATGCAGGACAATATAGCCATCCTTTTGAACCAGCCCCATCCCCCCTTTTTCTTTTACATTTAGCAAGTTGCCACCCCACATCCTGCAAGGGGCTGCCAAACGAGCTGGATGAACCACACTGAAATGGAGAAGAGTTGACTCCCCTCAGTGTCATCTTGGCCAAAAGAAGGACGATGAAAATGAACAGACTAATTTCATTTCCCTCATCCTCCCAGTTATGTTGCCTAAACAATGCACTGTGGGGTCAGGTGTAGACACCCACACCAACAGGAAGTATCTCTTGGCAGCTGTTCACCAGAAAATGACTTCAGGGATAAAGCTTCACCATCATTAGTTGTTGTTCATCCCTGATTGTGCCCCCTTTCCTCTCATACTGACTACCCAAGGTTTAACACCCAGAGTACTAGGACTTAATTCTGTCCAAGGCACTGTCTTATTGATGGCAGCTAGACCAGAGAACCAAGATGGAATGAGATTGTAAAGTCTAATGGATAGCCCGAGATGAAATTCTTCAGATACTACATTAACAGAGTAGGATGAAGGCGAACTGAGAGCAAGGGATAGTGGTCTCCTTCCAACTCCTCCACGAAGAGCCTCCAGTCAGCGGGACTGGGGAGAGTAACTGTTACGGAATGCTGCGTTTCTTTTTCTTCTTTCAAGAGAGTAATCATCCTTATCCTAAGGCAGGTGGTAATTTATTACTTTTTTTTATTCAGCAAACACTGTGGAGTCACTGAAGATGCAAAGCTGACAAGGCTGCAGCTGTGAACTGGGGTTAATAGTCTGGGTGATGAGCCATATTAGAGAGAGATTCAGGCATATGTGCCTGATGGAGGCAGACCGCCAGAACATGGGAGGGCACCTAACAGCGATTAATGGAAAAACAGAGAAGGCCATATGAGAGGATGAGTATGGAAGGGCATAGAAGATACCTAAATAAAGTAGGGGAGGCAAGAGGAGTGAGCCCAAGAAGTACTGGGCAAACATCGCAGGCATAGACGTAGCAGTTAGACAGACTGCAGCTTGCTAACTGCAGACTTTTGTGGATATCATTTTATCTGAGTTTCACCATTCCATGTACAAAGAGAAGAAAATAAAACTGTTCTGTAAGGAAGTTGTAAAATTAAATGAGATGATATGAGCACAGAGCAGTGATGGGTAATTTCCAGATAACAGTGATTCTTCTTTCAGCCTCGAGACCTGCCAAACCACATTCTCTCTGCTGTTTATAGATAGGGGCATGGAGGAAACAGCGAGTTTGGGAAATTCAATGACTTTCAGATTTCTCAAACACAAATACAATCAGAGACTGAGACGTTTAAACTTCTTAAGACCATTTGTTATACTTAGGCCTTCCGTGTCCTTTAAACACTGCTTTTCCTTTCCGTTTTGAGATGACGCTTCTGGTCGTCTCTTGGTTTCACCCATATCTGCATTCTTGAGTCTGTTTGAGGTGCACCAAGTCATGAGTGTCACACATCCTTTTCATCGCCAAAGGAAAAGATGCTGCCAAACTCCAGCACAGCTTGCGCTCAGATGGGCTAGCCTTTCAATTCTGAGCAATTTTTCACTTTGACTGGAAAGACTCAGATCGCCTCAAAAATCAATACTTTCCAAGGAGAAAAATGTAACAGATGAGTCTCTCTCTCTCTTTTTTTTTTTTTTACTTCACACATAAGGATGAGACAAAATGGCTGTTTAATAACAAAACCATAATTCATACCAGATTACTCAAAATATGTTTGCACATATTTAAAGCTTACAGATAAATCTAATTTGCAAAACTATGTGATTTGATGTTCTTCTCTTGCTCATCCTTCTTTCTTTTAATTGTAGATAGGTGTCACTCCTAGCCCTCATAAGAGTCCTGGAGAATTCAGAAAGGCTAACTTTGTGGCAGTTGACAAATCCTATTTCTCATGCAATGGCTGCAAGATGGAGACCTGAGAAGATATTTGTGGTGGTGTGTTCATAGTGCTTCACAATCTTCACAGGCCCCTGGCAGAACTACAGACAAATCATCCCAGGGTTCATGTGGAAGAAGAGACTTTATGGAATGACCAAGTCCTCTTGGCAGTCTGTAGCCACTGACATCCTCGATTTGATTCCCAAAAATGTGAAGCATTACATCCAATGCTCCAGGGTCCACATGCCTTCCGCAAAGCTGTGAATGTGGAATTAAGCACTTCCAGGGCTTCAAATACCATGGGCACATAAGGTCTCCAAGAATAGTGAAAAACTCTCCATTATACTTCTTTAGAAGTACATAGAGAATACTCTTGGAACACCAGCTGTGGACTTTAGAGCACAGATTTTCAATTACTGCTGGTCAGTTATCTACCACCTACCCCTCAACTCTACCCACGAATGAGATAGGAGTCAAAGGTACACATCACCTATAGAGAGATGACCGGTCTCATCTGGCTCTTAATGGCTCCAAAATAAAACAGTGTCTTTGAATTCCCTTTGAGTTTTTAACTAAACAGCAAAATAGCTTATCGTAGTATTTATTTGTCAAGTGCCAAACATGTACCAAATGCTGAAGAAGATACTGGGAACAAGATACTGAAAATACATGATTGCTATCCTTAAATAGCTCTTGGTGGGATGTAGAAGAGTAACTATTTTTATGTACATCCTGTGAACTATGAATGTATCAGATATTGTTCTGGTAAAAACCAGGCGCATGTGAGTCAGATCTCATAGGATGAGGGAAAGTTTTCCAAATGAGATGCCCTTTCTACTACAAGGATCAGAGAGAACAGGCTGATAAATAAGCAGAAATTGCTCCATACAGAGGAAAGAATATATGCAATACCACAAGGGAAAAATAAGGTAACGTCCAGTTCAATGACTACGCGTTTCAATACAACCGTGAGTTAGAGTAAAAGAAACAGAGCAAGAGCTGAAGCTACATAGGCTAAAAGCAGAACAAAGAAATCATAGTGCCCAGGGTATTTTATTCTATGATCACATGTTTGAACTGTTTGAGGATAATAGTAAACTTTAAAAGGACCTTAATCAGGTGAAATGAATGGTTAGATAGGTACCGTGCAAAACTTTGGAGCATGGAAGGAGCCAGAGAAAACTCTTATATGATTAAAAAAAAATTTACCCAAGAGAGGAAAAAAGTCTCAGAAGCCAAGAGTTTCACAGAGGAGGGTCCATGATGCTATGGTTTGCATCTGTGACATAGGTTTTAGGATGTTTCATTCTAGAATTATTGCTCAACTTTGTGTAATGGAGCCTAATAGAGGAAATAGGTGGCTGAGGCTGGTCCTTCAGAGATTGTGATGCCTAGTTATTATTGATTGACATGCAACACATGCCTTCCCTGCCTTAAACTGTAAGCCAAAATAAGATCTTCCTTCCTTAGGCTGCTATGGTCAGGCATTTTGTCACAGCCCAGAGAAAAGTAACTAATAAGGAGTTACATTATCCTTGTCTACTTCCTCTCACCCTTTACTCCCCGGTCAACTAGGAAGTGAAAAACTCTCTTCCACGTCTCTTCCTGCTAACAGTATCCAGACCAAGAACCTGAGGCCAACTGAACATGGACTGCACACTTTGCAACTGTTAGTTCAAATAAATCCTCCTCCTTTAAGTTTGCTGTTAGAGCTTGTGTTTGTTTTTTTTCCCCAGTGATTCAAAAGTCACTAATGCATATAGGTACCTGAACTATGACACTGACAGTGAACACGGACAGAGATGCATAAATAGGATAGATGACTAGAATGTGAAGTCTTAATGATTATTTTTTAAGGAATAATAGAGACAGATGAATCAAGAAATGAGACCTAGGTTTTAAAATTAAGCAGCTAAGTGGTACCATTTGTTGGTACAGGAAGACCAGGAGAGGCAAAGCAGGAAATAATGAGTTCATTTTGTGTGTTGGTGTATCAGAAGAGAATCAAAAACCTTTGAAACTTTTTAATCTCAAGAAATGTAGATGTCATTGATTCTTTACCATATTTGGAGCAGTTGATGTCATACCTGGATGAAATCACTGAGGTCACATGTGTGCAGTGTAACAAGAGCATGACAAAACGTAGAAAGACCAACTATTAAGTGATCAGTCAAGAAATCAGAGCTATCAAAAGTCAGAGTAGAAAATTTACCCAAGAGAGGAAAAAAGTCTCAGAAGTCAAGAGTTTCACAGAGGAGTGTCCATGATGCCAAATGCTACAGGGCGGTCAAGTAAGATAAGGTCTAAGAAGTGTCCATTTGACTCAAGGTTGTTTTAGGCCAAGATGACAAGTCCTGTTCCAAAAGTATCATCTCAGCAGCCTCGGATGCTATCTGTAATAGAGATCATCAACTTTCCACATTAGCAACAAACGTACTGGGTGAATTGCTATTCACACTGAGACAAACTGTCAGGTCACACAGCTACAAGTCTCTTTGACATTAATGTTTCGAAGATAAACCTAAGAACTGAACTTTTTCTGAGCAAAAAGAGCTTAGAATTTTTTCGTTTTCCTTCTCTGTTAAGAAGTGAGCCAATGCTTGGGCATTCTTCCCTCTGGGGTGTAACAAATTCATCCACTGTTTAGGTTGGGGTATTCCAGAAGTCTCTACTGCTACATGTCCTTGCAGTGAAGTTCCAGTAGAATTCCCTGGGAACTATGATTTAAGCAAGACCATTTACATTAATAATTGTACTAGTGTTTACATATAGATTTTAATAAAGAAAAGTCGTAGCCAAGTTTGCTTTTGAAAGAAGCATGTTCAATTTTATTATTAATTAAAATATGTGATCTTTGATACAGAGATGTGCGCGGTGTACTCAATATTGGTGATAACTAAATTAGAAAAATAAAACATGGTTTTTTTCCCAGAAAGTTCAAAGCTTTTTCTTCATGCATTTTGGCACTTAGTGTATATAACACATGCAAGGGAAAAGTATATTTATCAACTTTTCACACACAGAAGCTATTAATGTAAGCCATTATTTCCTCCTAATTCAATAGGAAACCGCCCTTAAAAACTATGGGAGTGCAAAAGAAAATGTGTCTTCTGCCAATTTTCTTCATCTTACATTCCAGTTCTACTGACAGTAGATGATCTTTATCTATTTGGGATGGCAGAGGAAATGTCTTATGGATCCAAGCTGTCACAATTAATTGGACTCACTCAGCTCATCTAGGAATTCCATGCAGTTACATAAGCTTGCAATTCGACCTTTGTAAAAGGAGTAAAAATGTTGGTTACATCTTTGGAAATAAATGTGATTGCCATAATTCTGTCTCCACAAAACCCTCATATTGCCAGCTTTCCACAAAAGCATTATCAGTGGTCCAAAGATTCCATAAATTATATCTATTTAGTTGAGTTTATTTAGTTTACAGTACTTAAAGTTATCATTGCAATAAGAGTATCTATTTTGATGCCTGACTTCTTACCTTGTTCTCAAGCATACATTTATGGCAAGAGATGGCTGCACAGTGGATCCCAAGGATCACCTTGCTCCACTGGAGCCATACTACTCATTGAAAAGGAAAGTTTTATTCTCCATAGCTCCTTGAAGACACTGTCTCATGCTCTGAGTCTATGAATTAGACTGTTAGGATGACCCAGGGGAAACTGTGAAATATTAGTGTCTCAGTGACTGGCACGGTGTTCTCGGGGTCTATCCATTCCACTGAAAACTTAAGACTTTCTTTTTCTAAGCCTGAATAATACTGCAGCTCACTCACATGCTCCGTTTTCTTTTGCCCATTCATAAGTAGAATGTTTTCCCATCGTGGCTACAGTGAAATAGTGCTGCAAAGAGCATGAGTGCTCGTTTCTCTCTGAAACCCTTTCAGTTCTTTTCCATAAGAACAAGAGAAGCTGCTTGACCATATGCAAATTCTGTTCTTACTTTTTTGAGAAACCATTGTGCTGTCTTCCATATCAACTGGGATCTATCATCCCAACAATGACGTGCCAGAGTTCCATTTCATTCACACCCTCTGCTCCCATCTTTTTCTCTTTCTGATGATGCTCATTCCAAGAGGTATGAAATTACAACACAGTATTATTTTTTTACTTGCATTTCCCCAACTATTAGTGACACTGATTGTGGTGGCTTCGATAAGAATGCCCCCACCCCGCACATATATTTAAATACTTAGTCATTGAGGAATGGTACTGCTCAGGATTAGAAGGTGTGGCTTTGTTGAGGTAGGTGTGGCCTTGGTGGAGGAAATGTGTCACCTGGAGTAGGCTTTGAGTTTTCAGAAGTCCAAGCTAGGCCCAGAGTGTCTCTCTCTTCCTGATGTCTGCAGATCCAGATGTAGAACTTTCAGATTCAGCACCATGTCTGCCTGTGTGCCACCATGCTTCCCACCATCATGACAATAGACTAAACCTCTGAACCTGTAAACAAGCCCCAATTAAATCAACTTTCCTTTATAAAAGTTGCTATGGTCATGGTATTCCTTCACAGCAATAGAACAGTGACTAAGAAACAAATTTTTAGCTTAGTTTTGTTTTTCATGTGAGTTTAGTGGTTTTCTGCTTTTCTCTCCTAGCAAACTACTGAGGAATTCTAGATATTGGGAACAAATGAACACATGGGTATGAACCATTTTCCCAGTTTCAGTGTCCATATTTAATTCAAATTCTATCAATAACAGTAGATAGATACCATTTATTGATTACTATGTATTAGTTGACCTTGTTTATTTGTAACTACAACACTAAATGAGCTTTCTATTACAAATGCTTGATATATGAAACACTTGAGACTTAAAAGAATTAAGTAACATACTTCCAATTCACTCAGCAAATATCCCGTCTTGAACTCCAGAGCTCACACTATTAGGTACAGCCTTACACTGCTGTCTCCACAGAGATCTTGATCCTTTCCTGTCCACTAAATAGTAACTGTCAAATTAAGACATTCACAAGCACACTTGAATTCACATAAAATATCCAGCTTCTGTTAAATTCCAGGTACCCACAAGTGCTTTTTCTTCAAAACTTCATTCTGGCAATTTGCTCAGCCCATGATGTGAAATTGGGTTACTGCAGACAGACTTATTATGCAACATTCCCATCCAAGAATAAGAGAAGCTTCCTTTGATGTTGTGAAAGTGTGTGGAACAAATTAACATGACTGGCAAATCAGTGCTCCCTTCAACACAGTTGGCTTTTCCGTGGGCGCATGCCCCATTCATTCTTTCATTGGCACTTGCCAAGTGCCAATAACTAACCTGCACTCTCTCTGGGGAAAACAAGAAAGGGGGGTTGAAGACTGTATCTTTGCCCTTTAAAAAGCCAGTACCTCATCTGGAAAGGGAATCAACTTATTTAAAATCAATATCCATGTACAAGCTAAATACAATGCTTTCCAAACTACTCTTAAATGCTAAGAATAGCAGAGAGAGGAAGGAACTTCCCATATTCCAAGATGTACAAGACTTTTGCTTCTCATCTTAAGACAAAGATGAAAGGGGAGGCACTGACCTTTGAATCCCTGATCACTAGCACTTCCATATCTTTGCAGTTTGTAGAGTCAGACACAGGCCACAAATAGGAGAAGGAAGCAAATAGGTAGCAATGTTTAGTTGTCCTGGTAACTGTGACAGGTCCCAGCCTTCAGCCAATGGTAACTAGAGTTTTATAGTCTTCTGCAGAACTCTACACAATTAAACATCGGTTTAAATGACTACATTAGCCAAGTCATTCCAAAGACAGAATGAGTGAGCCAGTAGCTATAGCTGGCAGACAGGGAAAGGAAAATGTGCTCTGAATACTCAGTGACTCACCACACAGACATAAGGGAGAGGGTGCCAATTTTGTCTGGACTGTGTGCCAGAGCCCCAGCTCTGAGCAGGGTCAGGATTTACATAGGAGGTAAATGCTGTTGCCATTTAAAAGTCACCCAGAAATGTCAGATAAGTGGTTAGATTTCCTCTCACAGGTGTCAAGAACTATATCCTCATGGTTCTGGGTTCTAGGTCTGGCCTTCAAAATGTACAAGTCTACAGTCCCTCATTGGTGGCTGACCATCAAAGGCCCCACTCGGATGACCCGAACTCACACCAGGGGTGTGATACTTCACATTTCTCATTCAGGTCACATTGCAGCTGGGATTGCTTGGTGGCCCATTTTCTCATGTAGCTTAGCATGTCATCAGATTCATCTACATACTGATTGTTTACTCACTATTGAATTCAAGGTGGAGTGTGAGAAATAGGTTTACAGTATGGGTGGTTGTATCCATGCATCAGCATGTGGATAAATCTAGTGGAGCTATAGTCCAGGAACAACAGAGTCGTTTATTGTGGTAAACACAGACACAAAATGAGAAAGTGTATGTCTGTCACCATAGCAAAACAAACTCATCCTTTCCCCAGAAGAAAGCAAGTGGATCCTGACTGAATACGTAGTTTTCCCAAGAAAGAAAGAATTGTTTCTTTCTAAACACAGATAGGAAATGAATTCATTTATACTACAGTTTTCAAAATTTTAAGCATAAAAAAATCTCCAGAGAATCTATCAAGATGAAAGAGGAATCTTCACAAGGACTAGAGAAATGGTCCAACAGGTAAGAGTGCTTACTGGTCTTCCAGAGGATCCCAGTTCGGTTCCCAGAACCTACATCAAGCAGATTACATCCACCTCTCGAGGATTCAACACCCTCTTCTGGTCTCCATAGATTACATGTGGCATATACTCATACAGACACATATATACAAATAAACATAAATCTTTAAGAAGGATCTTCACAGAGAGTAATTCAATAAGAATCTGTATCTTATTTAGTTTTATTTATGTGTGCTGGTTTAGCGGTCAGTCTCTGGTGTTGACCAGCAGGAGCTGTCTACCTTGGCTTTTGAGACAGGTCTTTCACAGGAGCCTGAGACTCATATATTAGACTAGGTTGGCTGTCCTGAGGAAGTCAGGAATCTACCTGTCTCTGCCTCCCCAACACTGTGATTATAAACACATGTTACCACATCTGGCTTTTTACACTGGCACTGCAGATTGAACTCAGGTCCTGACATTTGCATAACAAGTACTTTAACTGAGTCATCTCCCCAGATGCAAGAGTATATATTTTAAAGAAGTGTTCAAAGTCTCACTGTCTTGCTGTTTATTTGGTCTTATTGGATATAGCACTTACGGAATAAAGATCAGCCAAAAGTATATTCATACATTACCATGTACATGGTTTTGTTTTGTTTTTGTTTGTTTGCTTTTTTAAGGTTCTCTCTTTTCTGGTGGGTGGTAGTGGAATAGGGTGTTAGATATGCTTTGGGCCATTGTATTGGAGATGTTGACTTATGAGTGAATGAAAATCATCTAATAGCAGTCTACCACAGACATAAAACTGGAGGCAAAAAAAGGAGGTGGGGCTGGCACACGACCTCGGACATACCCACACAAACATACACACACACACACACACACACACACACACACACACACACACACAGCTTTCCAGAGGCCACAGCCACTCACCTAAGCAGAGAAATACTGAGTGATGTTTCTGTCACAGTTGCACTTTCAATATACAAGGGTCAAATGTCTGCTTTTTGCAAAGCATATTCTTAGTGTTTTTAAATTTCATACACTTACATGATAATAAGGAGAGGACTTGCTATTTAGAAAAACAACTCCCGAGCTGTTCTTCCTGTGAATAAAAACAGAGAAACCTTGGTCTCCGGTATAGATGGACTTCTGTTTAGTCAGCACCTTGACTGACTTACTTAGGATAAGAAAGGCAATATACCTAGTATATGGCTGAAATGTGATGTCAAGAAATAGATAGCAAAGTGCTTCTTAAAAATTGAGGGAAATTAGAGGGAGAAAACATTCCTCTACTCAGAGACAGGCAGAAAAAGAAAGGGTCCACTCATGGAATTGGCGTCAGTATACGTTTCATGGAGAAAAGTGAGCTAGCAAGAAAGTCCCTGGCTTACAGGGACTGAAACTACAGTAAAGAAAAGTCAGATCAAATCTCCTCTGTATAGTGCATAATACAAAAAGACAAGTATTTTTACAAGGAGAACAAATGACCAATAATACATGAAAAGATTTCCAACATCTTTAGTCATCAAAGAAATGCAAATAAAAAAAAAAAAAACCTAAGATTCCATCTCACCCAAATCAAATTAGCTATCACAAAGAAAATAGCAACAAACACCCGTGGGAACATGGGACACTTATGCGCTGTTGGTGGCAATGCAAACTAGTACACCCACTGTGGAAATCAGTACAGAGAGTCTTCAAAAAATTAAAAATAAATGCACCATGCAATCCAGCTTTACCCCTCCTGGGTGTAGTCCCAAAGGAGTCAAAGCTAGTATGCAGCTGAGCTACCTGCATTCCTGAATTTATTACAGCAGTATTCACAATAGCTAAATTATGGGATTAGCCTAGATGCCCATCAGTGGGGGAGAAATAAAGAAAATTCAGTGCGCATATAGTAAGTACTAAAAACATTGAAATTATGGTTCTTTTTTTTTTTGCTAGAAAGAAGATGGAATTGCATTAAGCAAAATAAGGTAGACTCAGAAAAATAAATACCATGTGTTTCTCTCATAAGCAGAATCTAGATTTTTTTTTAAAAAGACATAAAAGTAGAAACATGACTATTCTAAGAAAAAAGAGATGAGTTTATACAGGATAGTAATTCAACATAAATATGAGGTATGTTTGCAATGTTAAAAGCAACAGGATTACATGTGCATAAAATAAATGCAAATAGAAATAGATGATATAAATTGGTTGATATATAGATAGATAGATGTGAATACATATTTAATTTTTTTATGTGAACATGTGTTTTTCCTGCATTCATATTTGTGTAACATATGCATGCCTGCAGAGGTAACTAGAGAGCACTAGATACCCTAGAATAGGAGTTGAAGATGTTTGTGAACTGCTATGTGGGTACTGGAAATCAAACCTGGGTCCTCTGGAAAAGCAGTCAATGATCTTAACTGCTAAGTCATCTCTTCAATCACTGGATGTACATAGTTATAAATATGTATATTTAGATAGATAGATAGATAGATAGATAGATAGATAGATAGATAATACAAGGCAAAGCCCTTCCCAGAAGGAGTGATCAGAAAATATAGACAAAGTGACTCCCCCTAAACAGCTCAATACTACAGAATAACTAGAATCAGAATAATTTGGTGAAATTAAAAGGACTGTATAAGTAAGGCAGAAAAGCTTAAATCATAATGGAGAGGCAAAGATAAAAGAAAACTCCTAGGGCCCAGATAAAGAAGAACAAGAGAGGAACAGGTTGTAGATGGACTGCAAATATCCCTGAAAAGCATAGGCCTGAGTCAATACTGGAGGACCTGGCCTGAAATTTCAGGGTGGGGCTACTGATTCTGTGTGGTCCTGCAGACAAATCTATACACAAATTCCAAGGGTCTATGGCCCTTCATCTCTTGGGATCCCATCTGGAAAGTTAGCTATAGCATCCAGACTTGAAAAACAATACTCAGCTCCATCCAGGTCTCTGTGGAAGATTAGAGGTCATGAGGACTGCGGTCCTGACTTCAGTTATTTACCAGGCCTACTGAGTTTCAGCTCATTTAAAAAAAAGAATGCTTCCAGCCTAAGATTCCCACAGCTTCACTACTCACAAAGCACAATCTTTGGATCATGCATATGAGTAGCAATCCTTCAAGGTCAATGAATTACCATGCCTCAATGATGTGTGGCCAACACTTCTATCAGGCCACCATGGAAAAAAAAAAAAAAAAGAAAGAAAGAAAGAAAAGAAAAGAAAAACGAAAAAGCGAGACTAATTGCAATTAGAGAAAACAATGATCCAGGAACACCCTTTGTGGGAGGAGGAGAGTTGATGTTGAGGCTTTGCTCTCAAGAGAGTGCACATCATTTCTCTTCATTGTTTCTGTGCTTCTGACTTACCAGGGGCCCTGATAGAATTCTCTTGGGTGCTTATTTGTCTATCTTTTCATTTCCTATGCTCACAAATCCACCTCTACAGCGTCCCTTGAAATCATTTCTGCTTTCAAAACTATCTTCCAAACAGTGGAAAGCGAAGGGGAACCTGGTAGCCTGTGAGAAGTAGACTCCTTCAGGCATCTATGCCAAAGAAACTCACGTTCCTCTAGAAAAAGTTGAAATTGTCCCATCATCACAGGGCACCACAGAAAGAAAAGAAGAAATTCCAAGCAGAGTCTTGATTGAAGTTCTATTTGTAGCAAGCAAGACAAGCAATATGGAGCTGATCAAATTGTTATCTATCACTTTGGACCGAGACTTGCTTCTTGCTCAGAGTGTCCAGCTAAGCTGTTCTCAATTTTCAGGAAGACACTACCATGAGGCCACAGTGTGCTGGTCATTAACACCATACACTAAATATTTCTAATTGATCCTGTAAGACTTACAGTACGAGGACACTTCCCTGTCCTTTGCTTCTCTCTTGTTTTGCTCTTATAATACTGTTTGAGTTGTTCTTGTGATTGATTACTTTTGTCCATAAAATATAAGAAGTATCATTCACAATCCAGGCATGAACTTTCAGAGTACACACATACTTTCCCCCCTCCTCTTTACTGCTCCGACCACAGTAAATCTTGGGATGAGGAACGGGGGCGCCTTCCTCTTCTGCTTAACCATACCAGAAACAAGCAGAAAAAAGGAAACATACCTGGGATCTTTCTAACCATTTGAGATTTCAAGGGCTTTGTTCAGTTGCATAAATTGGTTTGTCTAAATGGCTTCACATATTGCTTACAGTACTACAATACTGGCTACTTTTCTTTCTTTCTTTCTTTCTTTCTTTCTTTCTTTCTTTCTTTCTTTCTCTCTTTCTTTCTTTCTTTCTTTCTTTCTCTCTCTCTCTCTCTTCTTTCTTTCTTTCTTTCTTTCTTTCTTTCTTTCTTTCTTTCTTTCTTTCTTTCTTTCTTTCTTTCTTTCTTTTTGCTAGGGGAGAGCTCAAATGCAGCCCCCATCCCCCAACTACCACAAATTAGGCAGTTGAGTTCTTCACATTTGAGGAAATCACAGGGCTCAGCACATCCAGAGTGCAATGGATAAGCCTTGCCAGGAGAAAATGATTTTCATGATCATGGTTATCTCCCCTACCACATAAGTATCTTAATTGCTTTTTCATTGCTGTGCTAAAACACCATGAACAAGGAAACTTATAAAAGAGTGAATTTAATGGGGCTAATGGTTTCAGAGGGTTAGACTTTGTGATGGCAGAGCAAATGCATGGTGTGGAGAACAGAAGAAGCCCTGAGCATGTGAAGTTCTAAGTGAATGTCTGTTGTTGACATGGGCCCAACATGTCAAGGACCCACCCTCAAACTCATAGAAAGAGAGCAAATACCCCCCCCCACACACCCCCCCACATATACACACCCCTGGAGTGAGATGTAGAGGAATGTCAAAGCCTTTCTCTGGCCCATGTACAGATGTTGATAGTAAGTGCAGAAAATTTCCACCATAGGTTTCTTCCCCTTCCCCTGGATATTTATGGTCTGAAGACTGTTTCCACTACAGAGACTACTATAATCCTACTGAGATTAGCTAAACCTGCCTCCTCGATTCAGCTGTAGAGCATAAACTCTATCAGTCGTTCACAATAACCTCACCTGCCTATTGAATGTATAATACACACACACTGAGTTTCCTGGATGCTACCATTTCTCCATCAGAGAGCCCAGTCCACTTGATCACAATTTTGTTTTGTTTTTTTTCCTGTGTCTCTATGTCTATTCTTCCTTCATTACATTCCCACTCCAATAAGGTCTGTCTCTGGAGCCATGCTGGGCATAAAAGCATGGCACCAGGAATAGCAGAGAGGTAACATCTTTATCTCCAAGTAAGGGACAAAGAAAGTGCCTTGAAACCTTAAGCTCGCTCCCAGTGACACACTTCCTGCAACAAGACCACACCTCCTAACCCATCCCAAACAGCCACCAACTGAGAACTAGATATTGAAATGCCTGAGGTTTATGAGAAACACCGAATCGCCACATTACATTGCCTGACCCCATGTCTCATGGTCATATCATAAAGTAATACGCATTTAGGCCAACTTCAAATGTCCTTATAGTCTTTCACTGCCTCAACACTATTTCAAAGTCCAAAGACTCTTCAGAGACCCAAGGTAATCTCTTAACTGTAACCTCCTGTAAAATCAAAGAGCAAATCGCATACTTCCAACATACAAAGGCACAGAATACACATTGCTATTCCAAAAGGAAAGAATCAAGGCACAATGAGGAAAATGCAGGATCAAAGAGAGACCAAAACACAGGAAGGCAAACTGCAATTCCTGTAGCTTTGTGTCCAATGTCAAGTGGATTAGTGGTTTCTGCCCTTCGAGCTTTGTTGTCTGAACGACACATCTCTGTCTTAGGGTGGTCCCACTTCCTGTGTGCAGCTCTCCCTCATAGACATTCCACAGCTCTAGCACATCCAACATTTGGGGATTTCCAACTCAATCCAGGCATCACTTCACTTAATGGCATCTCAGGGCCTCTTGCTCTCTCAAGGCCTTCATACAGGGACTTCCCTACCATACACTGGCTGGCTTCAGAAGCTCCTCTTACCTAGAGAAGAAGATTCCATAACCTCTCTACTCACATATCCTTCATGACTGTAAAGCCAGAACCCTGTGGACATTGCTGCCAAGTTTGGCTGCCCACTTGGGATGAAGGCTGGTCCCTTGAATTATATTTGCAGTGGCTTTCTCTTGTTGATTTTAGGAACACAGAATTGCTTACGCCTTTTCTTTTTACAAGTTGGAAGCTCAGATGGGTGGGGTCTTGCTCTGAGGGCACCCCTCCCTTTAGCCCATTGTAGCTCAGACCTCTCCTTGATATCCTTACCTCTTTCAGCACAACCTTAGGCTCCACCATTAAATTTCCTGATATTCCTTTTTTCTTCAAAATGTATGTTTTGCATTTCCTTTTGTCTCTTTTGTATTTCCTTATGTCAGTCCTCAGCAAATTGAAGTACCAGATAGGCCATCAGAATTCTGATGCATCAGTAAAATTATGAAAATATAGTTAAATGTGACCTAAAAATTTTGATTTTACATGATAAAAATCCCTTTGGATTTTATATTAGTTAGGATTCTATTATTGTGATAAAGCCATGACTAAAAGCAGCTTTGGGAGGACAGGGTTTATTTCGTCTTACATTTCTATATCTCAGTTCATCATTGAAGGAGTAGGGGTAGGAACTCAAGGCAGGAACCTGGAGGTAAGGACTTAAGCATAAGCCATGGAAGAGTGCCGCTTACTGGGTTACTCCTTATGGCTTGTTCAGCCTGCTTTCTTATTCTATCCAGGACCACTTGCCCAGGATGGGACTGGCCACAGTGAGCTGGGCTCTCCAGCAATCACTAATCGAGAAAATGTCCTTCAGACTTGTCTTAAGGCTAATCTTCTAGAGCGGTGGTCCTCAACCTTCCTAATGCTGCGACCCTTTAATACAATTCCTCATCTTACGGTGACTCCCCAATCATAAAATTACTTTCATTGCTACTTCATAAGAATCATAATGTAAATATCCGATATGCAGATGGCCTTAGGCAACCCCTGTGACAGGATTGCTTGACCCCAAAAGGGTCATGAACCACAAGTTGAGAACTGCTGCTCTAGAGGCATTTTTCAATTAAGATTCCCTCTTCCCAAATATGTTTAGGCTTGTGTCAAGATAACAAAAGCCATCCAGCACAGCGGGCATTGTTATTAACTACTCAATGATCAGATGAATAAGAGATTTTTTTTTTTTTTTTTTTTTTTTAGTTTTCATTGTATATTCTCAGTATACTGGTTTTTCAGATTTCTTTACTATGTATGTGTGTGTTGTTTGAGTATGTCTGTGCACATGTAAGTGAGGTATATGTGTACATATGTGGTTGATTGCTCTCTGTCTTCCATATTGAGGCAAGCTGTCTCCCTAAACTATTTGGCAAGTGCACAATTTTGGCTAGTCTGCTAGGGTAAGGGCCATGAAGATTCCCAATCTCTGCCTCATGTATGCCGGGGTTACACATCCACCAAGCTTTTACTTGTGTTCTTGGGACTAAACTCCAATCCCGCATGGACTTACAGGCTGAGGCCATCTCATACAGCCTAATATGTTGTCTTTTCATCTTCATATTTAACTGTGGAACTAAGGATGGGTGTTTTGATGTATGCTTATGGTTAATAACAGAAGGGAGAATTAAGAAATGTCTTAAATATATACCTTACCTTATACAAATGCAAAATCATTAAACAAAAGCACCCCTAAAAGATCCCAATTGTAGCTCATTGACCTGTAGTTCATGAAATATCTACCTCAGTCTGTAAGGAAGATAATGGCTAGGATTGAGGGAGCTAATAAAGAGCTAGGGGGTCTTCTGCCCTTTGGTTGTGACTTTAAAATGTTCTGATAATATTGTTTATTGTGTTTTTACATTACACATATTTGTTTAAAATATTTTTTTTTGTATTGTGAGCAACTTTAACTTCTTTGTCTTTCCTTCCCAAAATCTACACAGAGATCCATGCCTTTGCTGACATATGCCTGATAGTATGAATGTTTGTTGTATTGGCTAATTTTGTATTGACTCAGCACAAGCTACAGTCATCAGAGAAGAAGCCTCGATCGAGAAAAGTCTCCACAAGAGCAGGCTGTAGGTAAGCTGTTGGGCATATTCTTAACTAGTTATTGTCCAGTCCATTGGGTTTTGCAAGAAAGCAGACTGAGCAAGCTATGGGGAGCAAGCCAGTAGGCTGCATTCCTCTGCATCAGCTCCTGTCTCCAGGTTCCTGCCCTCACTGCTTTTGATGATGAAGTGTTATATGGAGCTGTGAGTAAAGTAAACCCTTTCCTCCCCAAGTTGCTTTCGGTCATGGTGTTTCATCATATCATTAGTAACCCTAACTAGGACACTTGTTTAGTAAAATGCTTGCCCTTTTGTTACTGGAACAATAGGAGCTCTGGACTGACTCCTGTTCAGCCTGTGGTGGTTTGGATGAGAATGAGTGAGAATGACCCCCCACACACACATAGGCTTTTAGTCCCCAGTTGGTAGAGCTGTGAACTGTTTGGAAAGAATTAGTAGGTGTGGCTGTGACTGAGGAGCTGTGTCACTGGGGGCCAATTAAAAAAAAACTCTATCATTCTCAGTTAGCGCTGTCTCTCTCTTTCTCTCTTGTTCTCTCTCTCACTCTCGCTCTGTGTGTGTGTGTGTGTGTGTGTCTGTCTGTCTGTCTGTCTGTCTGTCTGTCCCCTCTCTGCCTCATAATCATTGTCTCAAAACAAAAGCTGCCAGCTACTGCTCCATCACCATTTCTGCCTGCCTGTTTTCCATTTTCCTTGCCATGATGGTCATTGACTAACCCTGTGAAACTAAGTCCCCAGTAGACACTTCTATAAGGTGCATGGCCATGGTGTCTTAGCACAACAGAAAAGTAACTAAGACAGAGTCTTGGCTTCAAGAGTAGTGTTCTCAGGCCCTGCTTGGGAACCTGGTGTTATCTTCTGTTCTGTAACAATCTCACAACCATCATCACTGCTTTCAGCACAGAGGCTGCAGCCCACAGGCTTCATCATAATTCCCAAATTTATCGGTAAAATGGCTGCAGTACCTGCACACCAAAGTCCCTCATGTTCCTGAAGAGTTCCATGATGATTCATATTTTACATTTGTATTTGGACTTTTTTTCTGACCCTATATTTTCCTTCTAGATCAAGGCTGATTTCTTTGAAGCCTGTAGCTTCATGATGGTGAATTCCCCCACTTCACTAGCATCTTGAAAACTCCTGAAATGGATAGATTTATATCAAACAATATAATGCCTTTGTGATTCTTAATGTGGTGTTTTGTTCAAGTCATGCATTCATGGGACATATTTAAGGAGTCAAAAAAAGAGGGAAGTGCACAGAACAGGAAAGGGATAGTCCCCCTTCACTTCTCATTCTCTGCTGCAAATATCCCCCCTTCTTTCCAGAAGTGGCCTTGGTGCATGGTCTCCTATGCTTTCCCTGAATAGCCCACAAGTGTATGTTCTCATGTGGATGCATTTATTATTTAGTGCACTACGGATGCTAGGGGGTGAAACTCAGTATATCTGGATCAACATCTGGCTTCCATTATATGTTGGATGCTGTATCAAATGAAGGAGTTCAAAGATGAAATTTCTCTCTTATCTCAGCCATGCTTTCCGCCTCTAATCACACACTTAGAGTATCACACGGGAATGCACATTTATTGCTCACGTAAATGGATCATAATACAGAACAATTACACATTGTTCTGTAACTTTTTTCTTATATCCAAATTATTGTACTGTCTGAACATTCCCCCACCTTATGCTTAGTGAGGATTGCGAAGCACAGCTGCTTTTGTAACTTATGAAGTCATTACTAGGGTCATCAATGCTTCTTTACAATATATATACATATATATGAATTCTGTATATATATGTGTGTGTTTATATATGTTATAAATATAATTCATATATATATATTTACATATACATGTATTTTTTCTATAAGACAAATTTCAAGAAGTGGGAGCAAAAAATTCATGCATTTCTGTTTTCAATAAATGCCACCAAATTGCTTTTAAGAAGACCTTAACACTTACTTCCCACACTGTTTCAAAAACTTGAAGATTCTTCAGTTTCATCAGCAGTGAAGAATAAATGAAAAAAAAAAACCGACATGTTAAAATATGTATTTGGTGTTTGTATTTCCAATTAATGAAGTCACATTTCAAATTCTACTTCCTGTTGAAATTTTAAAACAACAGAAAACTTGAATATAACCAGCATACATCAGAGGCTAATTGGGATTATGCTTGTATTCATTATAATGATGGACAAGCTCCTACAACAAAGTGGAACAAAAAAATTCTAATGGTTAATTAATCTTGTCTTTGTCTGTTTTAAGACACGGTCTTACAAAGCCACCTAGAATAGCCTCAAACTCACAATCCTCCTGCCTCAGCCACCCAAAGGCTTGGATTCAAGGTGAGCACCATCACTCCTGGCTGGGTCAATGAAGCTTTAAATTTGGTCTTTTCTCATATAACAGAATGGGAATGCATAGCTTGAATAGATGGGGCAGATCTGTGACACTGAAATAACTAGAGATTCAGATTCCTTCAGCCTCACTGCTCTCTTACATTCTGGAACACAAATGAAGCTATATCCAGAAAGAATCTTTTGCCTGAGCTTAATATTCAGACCCAGATATGTTACTTCTGATCACATAGGTTCTATAATAAGAACTTAGTCATTTAGCTGCAAGGGAGGCTGGCAGGTAGGGTCTGTTTCACAGATCTGTGTTCAGTGCCAACTCTGTTTCCAGGAGAAAAGGCAGAACAGATTTGGATGAAACTACCAGTCTCAAGAACTAAATCCCCAAATATCACAGTATGATTCAGACTATCGGACAAAATTACGAAGCTGGCATTTCTTAAAGTCAAATCCAGGAGAAGATAAAATTGCTGTTTCAAAGGTTTTTAATGAGGTGGAGAGATGGCACAGCAGTTAAGAGCATGTGGTGCTCTTACAGAGAACCCGAATTCAGTTCCCAGCACTCACGTTGGACAGCTCACAACTGCTTATAACTAACTCTATGTTCAAGGGATCCAATGTCTCTGTCTTCTTCCAATGGCACCCACACTCATGTACACACACACACAATTAAAAACTAAAAATAAAATCTTAAAAAATTTTACATAATTTACATAGAACTCTTCTAACAATGTTTCTTAATTGTGTTTACTACAATTGTGTGCACCATTGATTATACAAATAACTAATTGATTCTCCTAAGCTATATGAATGTCCTATGAACATGGCATGACTTAGAACCAGGTTGTCATGACAGCCTAATGATTATACCTCTTCCTCCAATTTGTATCAGTTTCATCTTGTGACTTTTCAACTTTAGGTCATCCTTTCAAAAAGGCTAAACAAAAACAAATTTGTGATTGCTTAAATCTTGAAATCAAGAACACAAGCTTAAGAGGAGTCTGGCATTTATTAATAAAATTAACCAAATATGTGCTCGGCAGTGGGGAGAAGTCAATTCCAAAACCTGGGATAGAGAATAGAGAAAGCCATAATCCTCTCTAGTTGGATGTCAGCCTGGACTATAAGACATGCCTAACTCCTGTCTGGTTGGCACAATGAATACATTTAACTAAAGGCACACAAAGGGGCCTTTATTGTTTTCTGGAAGATGATAAGACCAGGCGAATAGTTTAATGCCTTTTCTGGCACTGGGAGATGGAGCATTGGCAAGTCAAAAAGAGTAATAAAATGGCCATGTGAAACAGACATTTTAGAAATACAGTAAGGAAAGAAATATAAGATATAAATGTGATCAAGATTCACTGCTGGAGATGTTGCCATAGCTTCAGACCCGCTGCCCCTCTCTCCTGAGGCTGGGGCGATACTGTCAGATGAGCCAAGCGCCTGCTATTAAATGCCAATAGAACCATTGTAAGGACTTCAGCCTGCAGCCTACTTCGTTCTGCCCTTATAAACACAGTAGTCTGTGGAATGCGTACACGAGCCAAGGACTGTATAAAAGGTGATACAATGACTAAATACTCAACATGAAACAAAGAGGTGCAGTTAGTTTAACTCTACCAGCTGGCTTCTTTAATCATGGTCATAAATAATAAGTGAATGTCATATAAAAAGAACCAAAGGATGAGAATGAATGGACAGCTTCATCGGCGTGTCCTTTTAAGAGTTTGATGCTTTATAAACACTTTACTCATTTTCCTGGAGATGGTTGCCCTCTCTTCTTGCACCCCTTTGACTCCTCCATGATCACAAAAAGGCCACATAGCCAGAGTTCTTACCTACAGTGTTTACTGCTACTGCTAGCTTGCTACATTTTTCTTGCTAAGGTTTATCCCTGGAACTTTCTTTCACCTGTTTTTTGTTTGTTTGTTTGTTTGTTTTGGTTTGGTTTTTGGTTTTTTTTTATTTCAGCTGACTGTCACTTATCACTGAGGACTCATTAGTTGATTAATGAGAAGAACTGTATAAGAAGAGAATGATGACAAGGCCAACTGCCTGCCATAGGACCCAGCTTAATTTTGCCACATCAATCCAGCTCTTTAGACTCTTGATAGTTCACAACAGACTGCTGTTTCATGGATTCCGGTAGGCAGTCAGTGTGGAGAAACAGGATTCAAACGGACAATTCCATATGCATGTGGAACTCAATCTGCAGGCCAGGTGGCTGTTGTTGGAAGGCAGCCCATGATTCGGCAGCAGCACCTGTTTATCTGACACGCCCTTTCCTGAAAGCAAAAGGTCTATTTCCTTTGAAATATTTATGGCACTGAAACTAAAGGTCAGTTGGTTCTTGTCTTCAACGTCATTTGATGATTAAAACAGACACTGCAAATAATGAAATCCCTTAAAGGCACAGTATTAGTATTTAGGTATGTGTCCTGTGTGTTACTAGAGAAAGGAAGTGAATGTCTGGGATCTGAGCAATCAATGATCATTCAATTTTAAATGTTTTATTTAAATATTCACGTGGCAGTGTTTATGCAGTTTTATCAATGAGGTCACATAGCCAACCTAAAAACACTGATTTACTGATATATATAATTTGTAATGTGTATATATTTATTTGTAGCAGAAGATTATTTTTAGTTAAAAATAAATATATATATATGTTTATATAAAATAATTGGTTTATGTAGTGTTGGGTGAGGGGCTATCTAAGGCATTTTGTATTGTCTGCAGGTATTGGATTTCTGTGGGGGATGTTTAACTGCTTATGATCTGCACATGGTTTCAGTAAAACACCTAAGAAGTTCTGAATCAATAAAAACATCTGAGCTCAGATGCTCGGGGTTCCACTATCCAGGTTGGTGCTTGCCATGGTGATGGTTCCCTCTGCTGAGGTCTGGCAGGGTTTGCACCTATGAATATGCCTCCATGTCTTCCTTACTGAGTCCATACAGTGGCTAACTACTACATTTATTTGTATATTTGATGTATATATGTTTATCTGTAATGTATATAATACAATTACATTATTGTAATATGTATAAATATACATATATATGTGTGCGCATATGTGTGTGTATATGCACGTGTGTATTTATATATGTTTTGGGCTGCCAAGATTCTGAAGAGCTCCAAGTAAGTATGTATGCAAAATTGAAAGAGAAACCAGGTTGGTCCTTTACAAAAGTCCTGCACACCCTGATTCTCAGAGACACAGTAGTGGTCAAATTAAATAAATAAAATCATTTTGGAAACTTTAGCTCAACAGTTTAGATTTAAACAGCTATTTTCTTAGTTTACAAGAGAGAGAAAATAAATGATACAAAGAGTTTGTCGTTTTGAAGTATAGTTGGTGGCGTTCTCATTATCTCCATGCTTTTTTGCACTTTTCGTCACCCGAAGTTACATCTTTTCCCATGAGCACATTGAGCACTATGTCCTCATACGCATCAGGTCTTTGCTGATAGATCCAAGAATCATTTCTCAGTCCCTAACATGCTAGACCTCTATCTATGAAGTATCCGGCTATACTAGAAGCCAGAAAAAACACTGAACAATCCCAAGTCCCTGAACGCTAGGAGTTCACATTGAATAGGAGAGTTGACTTTGAAACACAGACTAATTCTTTGGAAACAGTTGCAACTAATGATATACAGAATAAATGTAGTCTGCAATGGAGACTAAAGTTGAATATGTAATTTGGTTGAAGACGTCAGGGAAATTTCTCTGAGAAAAATGATTTCAAGTTTAATACGTAATCCATGTTTCTTTACTAAAAAAAAATTGGTATTACAACAATGTAGGTAACTTATCTTCCTTTCAATCAAAAATGTGAACTAACAAATATGTTCACAAATATAGCACAAAATAAAGTTAATATTTCAATTTTTCATTACATTTTGATTATTTTATGTGTCCATGTGTATGTATGGGCATCCTCATGCCATGACACACGTGTGGAACTCGGAGAACAACAGAGATGGTTCTCTCCTTCTGTTATGTGTGTCCCATGGTGACAAGAGCCTTAAACCGCTGAGCCATGTCAGCAGCCTGACAGCTGTCTTTGATAATAGCAATCCTGGGTTAGAAGAGTCCCAGGCACTTCTGAGTCACAGATGTTAACACTTGGCTAACAGAGCTTTAATGCCTGCTGCATTTGGACATATAACATTTCTGAAAATGTCCACTCACATTGAGCTCTCTGATATGGTCATTTCCCCTGCATCTTTGCCCTCTGCACTGTCAGTTATCCAAACATCAACCGTGCTCTGAAAATGTTACATTGGAATTTCCAGAAATAAACAATTCATAAGTACAGAAGGACAGTTGTACCAGTGCGTTGTTATAACTGTGTCATTTTGTAATTATTATTGTTCATCTTTTACCATACCTCACTTATAAGTCAAACACTATAAAAATGTGATGATCAAAACAGATGCTTCAGATCATGAAAATTGTTTTTTTTTAAAGAAATGTGATCAATATTCATGATGTGTCCTGTGTGCCACAGGAGAAAGGAAATGAACATCTGGGACCTGGAAGATCAATCTTCATCCAATTTTAAATGATTTTTTATCAAATACTCACATGACATTTTCTATGCTGCCTCTTAATTATTCCACAGAGCAAATCTGAGTGCATTTCCTTGTGATTTAGGTTTATATGAAAAAATAAACAAACAAACATGATAGAGTATATAAAGGGTTTGCTACCATCTGTGTTTTCAGGAACATGTGGAACAACTTGCAAGAAAGGCTATCTTGTGTATACAAGAAGGTTACTATATTATTCTTGCTAGGCCATGCTATCTCTTCATTATGTAACTGGAATACTAAATTATTATATCATTTTTGTTTCTTTCATAGGTATATAGAAATGAGATTTGTGTATATTTATATATGTATGTGTGATATATATGTACAAATACAACAAACACAAACAAAACGCCACATATGTAAAGAACTCAAAATTAAGAAAACATTCAGAGGTGTTAAATAATTTTTAAAATAACAATTCTAAGCATCCACATGTACCTACTACACTAGGCGTTGTGCTACAGACTTTCACCATCTATCCTTCAGTCTCTGTAACAATAAGAGCTAGTCTGTTAATTTTTGTTACTACCAGATGACCCTGGAAGAGTGGACTGGTACAGTGACTTATACAGCAGACATGTTTTAGCACTCAGCTTGGCAGGGTAACCATGTAGGGTGACCTCAACTGGCCTCAGTTGAGGTCTTGTCTCAGTCTACCTCTAGATCTCACTGAGCACAGTGTATGATACCAAATAGGTTATATGTACAGTGAAGCTGATTTCAAGTGGTACTGAGTGCAAGAATACCCAGTGCCTCCTTCCACCTTGTCTCTCATTCTTTAAGATGCCAGCTTCAGGCCTACTCACACAACAGACACAGAGGTTCCAGAATGTGAGTAGAAGACCAGGCTGTCTTTAAAGACCAGCTCCTAACACATAACTCCCACCCCTTACTCCCTCCTCTCTGTCTCCTATCCCTGCCAACCACCCTCCTACCATAGTATATCCACCAGTTCAGGACATACCACCTACCTCTTACCACAATCCACAGAACTGAGTCAGTCACAGGGTGTCTGAGCTTGATGAGGAAAGGAGTGGAGTCCTTTTAATGGGAGAATCTTTGAGGTCACATTTCAAGATCATTAGAAAAGTGGAAGAAATCAATCATTTTACATAAGATGACATGAAGATGTTATAGGATTTGTTCCTATTTTACAAGTGACACACCAAGACTAAAAAATAGCACACAGTGTCCAGCATAGAGAAGATATTCAATGAATGTTATAAAAAATAAAAGAATAAAGTAGATTGGACAGTTAATAGATATTTAGGTGGAGCTTTGGTTTGGGCCTGGATTGCCTGTGTCCTTAGACTGATGCTTTCCTATTGTTTTACTAACTCCTAAATATAAACTCCAGCAGCAAATAAAAGCTGAGGAATACCAGTTCAATGTTAGTAAAAATCTGATTATTCACATCTGGCTTCTCCTCTTGCTAGCCATGATAGAGCTACAAATGATGTAATGGCTTTAAGACATTAGATAACAGTCTCTCCAGCATACTGCCTAGAAATAGTTTCCTGCCTACAGCACTAACTGGGAAAACCCAAATGGACTTGCAGCCTTACTAGGTGAGAATTAGAGTACAAAGCAGTCAAGATAATTACAAGATCATTTATAGTAAAAAAAAAATGTGAAAAGGAAAAATCCACATGGAACTGAGCATGGTCGCTATAATCCCAGCACTTGGAGGCAGAGGCAAGAGGATGACAAGTTTAAAATAGATAAACTGAAGTTGTACAGAGATAAATCTCTGAATTATACCTATATACCTATATAAAACATACCTTTGTATTTTAGATAAACAGATCTCTGAGTACATTAAAAAAATAGAGCAAATCCAGAGCAGTAATCACTGAAAATCAGTAAAATGAGCAAGTAGTAGAGCTGAGATGGAGTCGAGAAAAAGTCCATGTTTGCACCAGTGCTCATATGTTGGTGGTAACCAACAGCTGCTAAGTGGACTAAAGGCTCACATGACACTGCAGTTCTCAACCTGTGGGTCATGACCCCTTTGGGGGTCAAACAAGTCTTTCATAGGGGTCACCAAAGACCATCCTGCATATCAGATATTTACATTAAAATTCATAACAGTAGCAAAATTACAGTTACGATGTAGTAACAAAAATGATTTTATGGTCGGGGGTCACCATAACATGAGGAACTGTATTAAAATGTCACAGCAGTAGGAAGGTTGAGAACCACTGCCTTAACAGAAGTGAAAACACGCCTAGTACTATAAAACTAGCCAACTATCCAGGATTAGTGACATCATGGATCTTAGAAGAGAATCTATTGCCACCACTATTCTAGACCAGCATAGTTCCCAACTATATCCTTTATCTTATCCTTATCCCCACAGATAAGAAGAGCTATTATCCCTCATCAAAGAAGCTTCTGTTTACAGCACATGGAGAACATCATAGAAAAGCACAACTGGACACAATGCAGAGATCAAAGAATCCTGGGGAACTCTGTCCCAGGGACACATCTACAGCACAACTCCTGCATCTGCAGCTTAGGGAACAACATGGAAGAGATTGTAAGAGCAATAATACCAGAAAGACTGCACAATGACAGACATGCTAACACAAGAAATATAAATATAGATATAGATATAGATATAGATATAGATATAGATATAGATACAGGTACAGATAGAGATATAGATACAGATATATATATATATATAGATAGATAGATAGATAGATAGATAGATAGATAGATAGATACAGGTATAGATGAAAAGTTCTAGCAAGAAAAAAAATGAGGATGAAACCAAAATTTTCAGGAATAATTAGATGCTGGAAACAGTAAATATATGGAAAAAGGTAAAATTCTTTTGATAATATTTTTCTCACTGATAAATCTCTTTAAAAGACATTTTTAATACAAAATCAATAATAATGTATGGGAGTTGTAATAGAAGTAAACTGTCTGGGCATAATATGAAACTGTTGGAAGGAAGAAAATGAAAAGATTCTTTTATAATATCCTTACATCTGGGGTCATAAAAACGCCAATAAATGTTTGAAAGACTGAATTCATATTAAATATGTTCCTTGATCTCAAGATAACAAAACTCAAAATTAATGACAAGGTTATTTTTTAAAAGTCCCCAAATCTTTGAAAATTTATAAAGCATGCCTCTAAATGACCAAAGGACCAAAGAAGAAACCACAAAGGAAATTTGATATCATTTAATTTAATTAAAATTAAAATACAGCATAGTAACTTTTGTGGGATGCAGCCAACACAATTACTAGAGGAAAATTCACAGCATTGTATTCATAGTGTATATTCAAAAGGCGCTCACAAATCAAATCAATTGTCTAAGCTTATACCTTAATAAACTTGAAAGGGAGTAATAAAGTAAGCTGAAATTAAATAGAAAGCTGTAGCAATAAAAGTTAGAGGAGACTGAAATCGAAAAACATAAAGTAAATGAAGCTGAGCTCTTTTATTTATAGTAAAAAAAAAAATGTGAAAAGGAAAAATCCACATGGAACTGAGCATGGTCGCTATAATCCCAGCACTTGGAGGCAGAGGCAAGAGGATGACAAGTTTAAAATAGAGCTGAGCTCTAGGATTGCATTCAACTCATACAGCAAAATAATACATTCTATGGATGCATAGAAAAGTCACCTTCATGCAACACAATCAGTGGTTACCAACAGCTCTTAGATAGTGTTCTCATGTTTGTCTTTATTTATAAGAGAAAACAGCATTTTTCTTCCAGTTTAAGAGAAAAGCCAGCACAAATAAAGAAGACGTTTCCCCCCAATCCAACTGAAAAGTAGAACACACTGCAAACAGGAGCTTTCTGTGGGATACCACTGTGCTAAATATGGCTTGCCGGGAAAAGGCTGAGCCTATTGGGATGGTGTAGGTAATGTCCTTGCCTGTGAAGTCTGAAATGGAACAGAAGATCGGTTTAGCCTTCCATCGGAAAGCAACATTTTCTCTCAGTATCCATGTGTGCAGCTACAGTGTCTCACCTTAAAAACTGTGTGGATATACCATTTTCCAAGTAGAAGACACTGTATCACAAGCATACAAAAAAAAAGGAGACAGACTTCAGTCCAAACATCTGAGGTGGTGCTTGTAAGACCTTCATGGATGCTAGTTAACAAAATGGTCAGTTTCCTTAAGTTTCACTGTCATCAGCTGCTGAGTGACTAAGTACCCAAGGCTGTCAGATCCTCCTTGAGAACAAAGAAGCCTGTCCCCACACAGGCTATTTTAAGATCCTCCATGTATGCTTATGAAATGCTTTTATTCTCAGGCACTCCAGCTGGAAACCTCCGCTGACCACACAGTGGCTCATTCTGAAAAAATGCTGTCAAGAGCAAATTCCTTGAATCTATATTTCTTCAGTCGACAGGATCCAGTTGTTACGATTTTTGCAGTGATGTGTGGGAGCTGCATCTGAACCAAGTCATACCCAGAGGAAACTCACGAAGCTCGGTGGTTGCACAGTTCGTACTTAACCGTTGAGTAAGTTGAAAACTTTGGTCTTGAATTCCAGTGTGGTCTAAGGAATGTTAGCTGTCTCTTTTTCCAAATCTGTGGCATACATACAACCCAGCCGAGTCCCTTACAGGAGGCTTATTCATTATGTCCTGTGTCGTTGGAGAATGTTTCATGTATGGCAAACTGGTACGCTCATCGTTGTTTGGATTCTTCCAAAGCTCATTAAGTACTGTATCAGTGAGTTGTTCCATTTCTCTTGACTTGGAAAAGTCTTTTTCAGACAGCCACCTGTAATTTTGTCTATTCATTTTCATTGCATAAACACAATCTAATGTGTGATAAACACCACAGAGGATACATCCACACTCACTAACTTCAAACCAAGAAAGATGATGTTGAGCTTCCCTGGACTTGCTGTCCACTTCAGATACCATGGAGTCATTCAAAGGACCTAGATTTAACTCCTTGGTTATGAAATTTTCTTCAACCATAGAACCAACACATTCTTTGCTAAATAACCTAATACCATCCAAGATCTCCAGACATTTATTGGACTTACTGGAAATAATGTTAGCCATCCTGCTTCTAACCAACAATGACTCCCTACTTCAAAACGGAGACGGATTGAAATCATGGTGTTGCCTCCAGAACAAGCCTTTCATACTAGCAAGAAAGAAACAGAAGGCATCAGTCTTGAAATGTGGTATTCTGTTAAATACAATGAGAAATAGACTCAGAACTTCTTTCTGTTACCTGCTGGCATAATGCAAAGCTCTTCCCAGAACCTTACACCTATATCTTGTCTACAATTCTATTGGATAAATGTTCAGTTGGTAGAATACATATGAAATTCATTATTTTTAAATTGTAGTAAAATACTCATAGCATACTACCCCTTCTTTTTTCTTTCTATGAATTTGATTCCTCTTGATACCCCATGTAGGTAGGATAATGCAACATTTGTCCTTTTTTGACAGGAGCCTTTTTAGTATAATGTAAATTTTCACCATATTGTACCATGTCTCACAGCTCCCACTCATTTTAAGGATGAATAACATTTTTTGTAGTCCACACTTTCTTGGTTTATGTATTCATCAGTGATAACATGAGTTGTAAGAAAATTTATTTTTTAATTATCTTACTGTTGATGGACTTTCAAGTGAATTTTTATGCAATATATTGAAATTAACTGAGAGCTTTTAAAAATGTGAAGCCCAACACTCAAAATCAGAGCTACTCAATAGGAATTCACACAGAGTCAACCATCTATTTTCAGAAAACCAGTGTGCCATGTCCTTGCATGGCTTCCAGGGACATAAACTTGCCTGGGGTGGGAATGAAGGAAATAATGAAGGAAAGACAGAATCAGACAGAAAAATGTGGAATCAGGTGGTCTGGACTCTGTTGGAGAAACCAGAATGCCCCAAAAGCTCAGCATGTTTATTAAATAGAGTTGAACAGAGAGGAAGGATTATTGCATACACCTGAACCATAAGGATACCTACAGATTAAATAAGGAGGTAGGGTTTATGGTATTCAGCTGGGTCAAGGAAACAGGTTTAGCTAATCTTGGTAGGACCAGTCTCTGTCAGCAGCCATAAACATACAGGGTGAGAAAGCTATGGGGACATTTTCTGCACACACTGTCAATTTCCATAAATTTGGGGAGAAGGCTTTGCCATTTTCTCCATAGATCTGAGGCTCTGGGGACTTTAATATGGCCATGCACACATTTACTCAGGATTTCACACACCCTGGGATTCCTCTGATCCCCACACCAGTGGTCCAAGTCCATGCTAACGATCAACTGGCTTGCTGTTTTCCTTTTTTTAGAAGGGTATTATCGGTGAGATGACCTAAGTACTAGTCACCACACGACACCAATATGTACTTGACCATGGGAAACTGCAGCACAGAGAACGAGGCGGGGCATGCAGCAAGGGCATGTGTGAAGAAAATGGGTGAGCAACTGGTTCTGAAGCAACACAGCTGTCATGGAAATGAGAAAACCCTGGTGGCTGCAGATGCTAGAACACCATGGTTTTCAAGGCATTCTATATGTTTGTTTCTGTTACTAAAGGCCCAAGTAATGACAGCAGGTTAGAATTGCTCCTTAATGCCTCTGGCATGACTTTGAGTATAAAATAAGAATAGAATTAACACAGCCAAGTAAAAGCAATCATGCAGATAGCAGTTAACTAAACCGCCTCCATGTTGCTTTTAGAAGACATTTTAGCAATGACCTTGCAGTTTCTAAGGAACTTTTCCATACAGGTTAAGTTACTGAGTTACAAGGACATGTGATGTTTTTCCTTGCCTTCGGGCTATTGTGTTTCTTTGTATCGGAAGAAGTGTTTGTTTGGTTACCCTGGTTCTTTGCTCACATGTCTTGGTTTTTATCTAGTTCTATATATACCCATCAACCATAAGGAACTATAGTGGTGGGGGGCCTATTGTAAGGGGTGCTGGAAAAATAAAGTTTTCAGTGTGACTTCAGAGCCCTCTCAAACTTTCAGATGCCTTTTGTCTCGTTTAATGTTCACTGTCCGTTTCGGGACCTGTTCAATTACTACTGGCTGATTTCCAACACAATCATAAAGGCTGGGTATTGGCAACCTCTCCACTGAAAAAATGTATTGTCTTAAAAGATAAACGGAGACAGTTTTACCAGAGAATTTCACAGAATACGGGGAAAATGGGTTGTCACAGCAAAAACTAAGATGGTACTCAGGGACTATTAGAGAAAACTGACCATCTCAAAAGGATGTCAAAGACATGGGTTTTATAATCAGAGGCCCCAAGGCATAATGAGCTATTAGGTTACACATGTTAATTACAGTACCACTCCATGGCAAGTAAACCCAACACATTTCTTTGGATCAAGGAAGCTATTTCTCTGGCCTGTGACTCTGAAACAGAAGTATCTGACTAACAATTTTTTTTTAACCCTGTCCCTTGGGGAGCCATAACTCACTACTGTCTCGTTACAGCTTCCATAGCTTGAGGAGGAGCATGAAGGGCAAATGATGAGAATTTTCATGGACTCAGTCTGGAGCTGACTTGGATTGGTTCTTTGAATATTTCATTGGCAAATGCTGATTGTATGCAAATATCCAACTTCAAAGAGGACTGAAGAAACATCATCTAGCTGGTCAAAGAGAAAGGGAAAACAAATTAGGGAACAAGTAGTCAGTGTCCAGCAGACTGAGATAAAAGTCATAGAAAAGAAAAAATATCTATAATGGCCCAGGAACAGTAAACGAGGGAGATAAGGAAGGATGTAATGGATGCAATAACTACACAAAGTAGCTAAAACAGAAGGCTGTGACGGTGATACCAGGCACTTCTCCATGACACTGAAGACACACCAAGGGAGCAATGAAAGAGATGGGGATCAGGGAAATGATGAGGACAGTGTGTGGGTACGGGGAGGTGGTATGGGGTTTGTGAAGGATTGTGGGGGAGGGGTATATATATTGTACTCTGTGTGTGTGTGTGTGTGTGTGTGTGTGTGTGTGTGTGTGTGTGTGTGAATATGGTGTGGTATGGTGTGTCTAGTACATGGGCTTCTGTATACAGGTGTGGGAGCCCATGTCTGCCTGTGGAGGCTTGGGGAGGACCTTGGGTGTCCTGCTCTATGACGCTTCAGCTCTTCCTCTTGAAACAGGGTTGAACCTGGAGCTATGCAGGTGGCCAGCAAGTCCAGTGATCACTGAGGAAGAATATTTTTACCTGTTGCTTGAAAATGCTTCAAAAGTAGAAACCAAATGCAGAACTAAATTAAACTTCGCAAATCAAAAGATACAAGAAGGCAGCCACAGCCAAAATAAAACTCAGTAAAAAGATACCTGTGACAACATGTCATAGAATCATTTTGAATTTGAAAGAAAAAACTAAACAAGGTTTTCAAGTATGCATACAAGCAGGCAAATAAACAGTAGATTTTAGACAAAGCAACAATGTCATTCTAGCAGACATTTTCCTCTACAATTCGATACGGGAACAGATATTGTGATAACATTTTATTTGGGGAGGTTAGATTTTAAGAAAATTTTCACATGAAGAATCAGCTGATGGGGCTGGAGAGATGGCCCAGCAGTTAAGAGGACTTCCTACTTTTACAGGGGACCTGGTTCAGTTCTCAGACTATACATGATGGTTTATAATCACCTGCAAGTCCAGTTCCTGGAGATATGATGACTCCTCTGGTCTCTTCAAGCACCTGTATACATGCAGTATACATACATACACCCAGGCACACATGTGTAAGCATAAAATAAAAATTAAATGATTTTTTAAAAGAACCAGCTTGTTACTCATATTTATGAATAGAATAAAATTCTCAGATATGCCAGAATTCAGAAATATTTTTCCCAAGTAGAACTTCATGAACGGAAATAGCAAAAATAAAACTTCTCTATGTACTATATAGCTTAAAGGCAAAGTTTACTAAAATGTTGTTCTCACAGCTGACAAGCCATGGTAATCATTATCACTATCAACACCACCATTACCACCACCACCACCACCATCACCACCATCACCATCATCATCATCACCATGATCATCATGAGGGGTAAGAGGAACTTTTGAAGGCGATGAATATTGCAGTAACACGATCAAAAATATGCAGTTATATCCAAAACTTAATATGTTACATACAATAAAATAGGTACAGATTTTAGTGTGTTAGTCATATGTTAACACCATGATGCTTTAAAAAAAATAAAAGAAACCTCCAAAATTTCTCACTTCACAGCATACTGTACATAAAGGGGAATAAATCAAAGTTATCAACAGGAATCTTGTGGATAAAAATAGTGCTTAAAATATTAAATCAATGTTTCTCCATTGAAATGCTTATAACCTTATGAAACACAATGTGACGTCCTGACTCATGCGTACTCTAGACAGTGATCAAACCGTCCGACACCTGAAATCTTGTTGATTTTCTTACAGTGATCACACTAACAATCCTCTCTTCTCCAAGATTCTCAATGCATTATTATTAATTATATTCGCCCTATTGTGCTATACACCAGACCTCATTTAGCCTAACTAATGGAACACAGTATCCATTGACCAACTTCTCCTAGCTCTCTTCAATCTGCTTTACCACAGTGTCTGGTTGAAGCTTAAAATTAACCACAAGAATATTTTCTAATGGGACATGAATTTGGACTCTAAGGAAATCCAGATGGCAATTCCCAATCATCTTAGCTCAGCTTCTCACTAACAGCTGCAGGAGAAAAATGAAAATTCTAAGGAAAATAGAAAAGACTGGAAGACATCCACAATGTAAAAAGATTAGCTCTAGCCAAAGAAAGTTCCTAGAGCTGTAGTTTCTGACATATGCTAACTTTGCTTCATGCAACAGAATTGCTAAGAATGAGTAGAAAAGAATACTAGAGTTGATTCCAACCAGGAAACTAAAATATCTGTCTCTACCTATAGAAAATTAATTTCTAAACCTGAGTACCCTTTGCCTAACTCCAGATACTGCACACTCCTGAAAGACAACAAAAGAGCAAAGCAAAAGTCAGTTCCTGGGCACAGCATGTCTTTGAGAGTAGATAGAATTCCTAGGTGAGGTATTGGGCAGGGAAGAACAGAGGGGCCATGAATCAGTATCTACTACTATAAGTTCACATGAACAAGAAATGAATGACAAATAAGAAAACCCAGGAAAGAATAGGACACCTAAGTATTCCATAAAGGAAGTAACATGGAGTAATTATTCACTGGGGAGTAGCCTGCCCTGAAACAGTAAGACAGTAGAGTAACTTTGTGATCTAATTGACTTCACAAAGTTACACATACTAGAGGAAGAATACTAAGACAAAGCATTTTATGGTGTTAGCTATTCCAGGGAGGCACCGTTGGCCTAATATTTTAACACATGAAAGTCACTAATATGGTAGCTGCTACCGTCAAATTCGAAGTGCATTAATACAAATGGCGATGTAGAAATCAATTTTGTGGCACACACACAAAAATGAAGGTTCATTAATGAGTAAAGGTATGAATGTAAAAGATGAAAACAATAGCATAAAAGATAAGATGTAAAATGCTAGAGTTTCTTTAATCTGCAAACAAAATTAAATAACCAACTTAAAACGGGCTTTTATAACTATGAAATATTTTATCCAAAACTCATGGAAGCCACTAAGTGAGAACAAAAATTAAAGAGAAAGGAAGTCAGAATATACCACTACAAAATGAAAGGAAAGGGAAGGAAGGAAGGAAGGAAGGAAGGAAGGAAGGAAGGAAGGAAGGAGGAAGGAAGGAAGGAAGGAGGAAGGAAGGAAGGAAGGAAGGAAAAGAAAGAAGCCATAAAGACGGGAACTAAAAATTAACAGTACATCTTTATTAGTAACTACTCTAAATATAAGCCTCAAGGAAACATATGATTTTATAAGTCATTTTCTAAAACATGTTTGTAATTTAAGTAGAATTATATCACTTTCCCTCTCCCCGCCCTCCGCCCCTCCCAGATCCCTCCCATTTTCAATCTGATAGCCTCTTTATTTATTATTTTACATACATATAAATGCAACCTGCTGAGTCCATTTTTGTAATCTGTGCATGTATGATTTCAAGGCTGACCACTTGGCATTGAACAACAAATAATGGGGTTCATCCCTGGGAGAGGTTATTTCTCCTTCTTCCAGCAGTCCAGTTGCCTGTAGTTCTTTTTCTAGGGCTGGGACTCCAAGGATTTTTTCCCATTCCACATTAACATTGCAACTGTTTTTTTCCATATTCCAATATTCCACACTGGTGTTGCAATTGTTCTGCTCTTGTTTATGCAGCCATTTCTAGGAGAGACTGTTTCACAGCAGACTTCCTGGTATTCTGGCTCTTTCGATCTTTCTGTCACTTCTCCTGTGATGTTCCCTGAGCCATAGATGCAGGAGCTAGGATGTAGATATATCTATTGCAGCTGGGATCTCCAGCCGCTGTTGTTCTCTTCATTTTCTCCATTTGTGGTTTTCTGTGAAGGTCTCTATTTCTGTAAAGAAAAGCTTCTTTGATGAGGGGTAGTAGCCTACTTTTATCTGTGGCTATAAGAGTTAGAATATAGTAAGGAATTGTACTGATCTAGCAAAGTGGTGGTAATAAATTCTTTTCTAAGGTCCATGACTTTATGAGTTCTTGGAAACTGGCTAGGTTTCCAGCATCGGGCATGATTTCCCTTCTGTTGAATGGACCTTAAGTCCAATTGGACAGCTACTTATCACCATTGACATGCAAATGCCATATGTTGCTCCTTTCTTCATGTTGTCATTGTTCATAGGTGTTGCAGCTGGGTAGGAATGTTTAAGTGCTTCCTTCCCTTCACAGCTACCTTGTTTTTTTTTTTTTTTTTTTTTTTTTTTTTTTTTGCAACTATGGGAGCTGGGCCACAGGAAAGAGGCTTTTAGATAAGATAAAGCTCAAATCATCTGAGTCCTGGGTCCTAAGTGTGTCGACTTCAGCAACAGGAGCCCACCTTTGACCCTTGAGAGCCACCAAAGGCTACATCTATAGCTGACATTGTTTTAGGAGTCACTTGCTCTACTCTGACCAACCATTTGAAAGAATGTTCCTTGTTCCTGGTACTGAGGTTTTGATAGTTTATGGTTCTTGTGAGGAGCATTGTCAGTCCAAGTGGCTTATCGTCCGTGTGTGTCTGTGTGTGTGTGTGTGTGTGTGTGTGTGTGTGTGTGTGTGTGTACTTTTATATGTATTTATATATTGTGTATAATTTGGGGTAAATATAAAATAATATGATTCATTGAGGCTTTGCCAAACAGCACTGGTATTGCTTGTCCCTTGTCTCTCTTTCTTCATTTATATTGGCTGGCCTCCTGCCATACAATTGGAACTCTCTCCTCGTTATTTTATTTCCCACTTCACATCATTTGTACCATGCCACTCCCCTCTCAAGTCCCCCCCCACACACACCTATGGTCTCATTATACTTGCCTAGGTTCTATGAGTGTTCCACGTTATACATTCACATCTGAGGATTTGGAGCTAGGAACCACAGATGTGAAAGAACATGCAGTGTTTGACTTTCTGGGTCTGAGATTACTCATTCAATATAATATTTTCTAGGTCCATTCATTTACCTGCAAATTTCATGAATTGTTTTTCTTTACAGATGAGTAGTATCCGTGTATATATGCTACATTTTCCTTATCCATTAATCAATGGAAGGACATTTATGTTGTTTAGATTTCCTTATATTGCAAATATGATAGCTAGGAACCTTGCTGAGCAGGTATCTGTAGAGTACGATATCAAGTTTGGGGTGGGGGCATACATATCCCATGGAGTGGTATTGCTGGGTCATATGATAGATTTATCTTTAGATTTTTGAAGAGTCTCCATACTGATTTCCAGAGTGGCTGCATCAATTTGCATACATACCAACAGTGAATAAGGAGGGTTCCCCTTTCACACAAATGTCACCAGCATTTGTTGTCAGTTGTTTTGTTGATTTTATCCATTATGATTGGGATGAGATGAAAACTCAATGTTGTTCTAATTTGCATTTCCTTGGTTGCTAAGAATGATGAATGTTTTTTGAAGTACTTCTTAGGTAATTTATTCCTTCTATTAAGAACTCTGTTTAAATACCTAGCCCATTTTTTTTTTTAATTGGGTCATTCATTTTCTTGACTCTGACTTTTAGATTCTTGTATATTCTGGATATTAATCTTTTGTCGAATGTGTAGCTGGCAAAGATTCTCCCCCACTCCATGAGTTTCTTCTTCATTCAATTGTTTCCTTTGCTGTACAGAAGTCCTTCTGTTTTCTAAGGTCTCACTTGTCAATTGTTGTTGACCTTAATTCCTTAGCTAATGGAGGTCAGAAAGTCCTTTCCTATACCTACATCACATAGGGTACTGTCTGTGTTTACTTCTAGCAGTTTTAGTGTTCCAAGTTTCAAACTGAAGTCTTTGTTCCATTTGGACCTAATTTTTATTATCTATCACAGGATGATAGATATGGGATTAATTTCATTCTTCTGCCTTTGAACATATAGTTTTCCCAGCACCATTTGTTGAAGATGTCTTTACTCTGGTGTATAATTTTGTTTCTTTGTCAAATATCACAAGGCTATAGTAATGAGTACTCATGCTTGGATCTTCTATTTTATTCCATTGGCCTATATACCTCTTTTCATGCCAGTATCATATTCCTTTATTACTATAGCTATGTAATGTATCTTGAAATCAAGGATAGCATTCCTCCAATATTCTTTTTGCTCATAATTTGTCTATCCAGGCTTTTTTTCTGGTTCCATATGAATTTTAGAATGTTTTTTTCTATTTCTATAAAGAATAAAGATATTTAGATTGGGATTGCATTGAACCTGTAAATCAATTTTGATAGTATGGTCATTTTCACAATATTAATTCCACCAATCCATGAACACGGGATGTCTTTCTCAATTTCTTTCTTCAAGGATCTGAAGTTTTCATTGTAGAGGTCTTTCACCTCCTTGAATTGGTTTATTCCAAGATACAGTATGGTCTTTGATGCAAGTGTAAATAGAAGTATGCCTCCGATTTCTTTCTCAGCGTGTTTGTTATTGGTGTATAGAAAGGTTACTGATTTTTGTAAAGTGATTTTGTACCCTGACACTTTGCTGAAATTGTTGATTGTTTCAGTAGTTAGTTTGCTGATGAATATTTTTGAGATCTCTTATATATACTTCATATCATCTGCAATTGGGATAATTTGATAAGTTTTTTTTAAAAAAAAAAAACTTGGGTGTATGAGATTAGAAATAAATAACATAAAAATTCAAAAATTCAAAAATATGTGAAAAGTGAGCAACACATTGAGTGTGCCACAGAACAAGATAAAAGGAAAATCAAAATAATAAGGATATAATGAAAACATGAGCATTCTATACAAAACTTGTAGAACTTATTTAAAAATATTCTGAGAATGGTTTATAGTAGCTACTTCATACATTAATAGGAAAGAAGTGAGCTGGTGAGCTGGCTGAATGAGTAAGGAGCCTTGCCATCAGGCCTGAAAACCCAAATTCAATTTTTTTTCTTTTTTCAAGACAAGGTTTCTCTGTTGTACCTCTGCTGTCCTAGAACTCCACTCTGTGGACCACACTGATCTCGAACTCACAGAGATCCATCTGCCTCTGCCTCCCAAGTGCTGGGATTAAAGGTGCATACCACCACTGCCTAGCCCTAAGAACCCAAATTCTATCCCCAGACCCACATGATGAAAGGAGAGAACAAATTTCATCAAGTTATCCACTGACTTCCACCTGTGTGCACCCCAAACTCTCATCAATAAATAAATGTAATTTGGAAAAGAATAAAGAAATGTCTCAAGCAATGCATCTTTGTACCTTGAGGAACCGGAGAAAACAAGCTACATGCAGTCAGCAGAGAAAATGAAAGAATAATTGAGGGTAGGAAGACATAAAATAGAGAAGAAGAAAAACAATAAAAGTGAACAAACTGAGTTTTACTTTCATAAAAGATAAGAAAAATTGGAAAACCTTCATGCAAACTTTTAAAAAGGGAGAAAAATAATGTATTTCTAAATGAAATTGTTAAGGTATCACTACTGATACCAAAGAAACAAAGGCATTGTGAGACTACTGTGAACAATTATATATTAATAAATTGAATTATCTGGAAGAAATAAATTCTTAGAAGTAGACACAATACAACTGAAGATACAGGAAAGTGAATGGACCACCAACAAATGATGATTGAATCAGTATGAAAATTCTCCCACCAGAGAAATGTTTATGACCTGTTGACATCATTGCTAAATTCTAACAATGCTTGAAGAGCTCGTGCCAATCCTCCCACACTCTCACTCTTCTAAGAATAATTAAAAGGAGTGGCCACCTTTGAACTCTTAATAACAGGCTAGCATCACTTCTACACCACAGCCAGATGATGACTTTATAAGACATGAAAATTAAAGTTCAATACCACTAATGAACACAAATGTAAGTATTCCCAAGAAAATACAAGTAAGCCAAATTCAACAATATATAAGTTCATATACCACAACAAGTATGATTTATCCCTCAGGTACAAGGAGGGCTCAATAGACACATAAATTAATCATGTGGGCTAGGGCATAACTCAGTAATTGAGTTACTAAGTAATTGAGTACTTGCCTGTCAGCTACAAGGCTCTAAATCCAATCCCCAGCACCACTGGGGAACATAAATCAATAAACATGGCAGACAATATTAACAGAATGGAGAACAAAAACTACCATACAGTCATCTTGAATAATGGACACAAGGAATATGATCAAGCTCACCATCCCTTCAGGGCAACAAGTCCCCAAAAAACTAAGGACAGACAGAGAAGATGTATATTCACAAAATGATTGTAGCCACATGTAAGACACCCACAGCTCACACCATAAGAAATGAGGAAGGGTTGAAAGTCTTGCCTCCAGGACCACGTAGACAGTAATACACACTGTTGTTTCTACTCCGCACAAAACCAGAAGTTACAGCCGGAGCAGCTATCCCAAAAATGAAATTAAGGTGTTTATTTTGGAAAGGAAAAATAAAATAATAGTCTCTTTGTTGATAGCATAATCTTTTATGTAGAAGCCTCTAAAGATAAAAAAAAATGGAAAGAGCTAAGAAAAGAGAAGAACTGCAAGATATAAAATCAACTTACAAAAAGTTTTATTTCCATACACTACCATTAACTATGTGAAAAAGAAGTTAGGACCAGCAAGATTGCACAGTGGGTAAAAGTGCATGTAAGACAGGCCTGACTAACTTTGATTCCCAAACACAAGTGAAAGAAAAGATCTAGTTCCTGAGGGTGATCTTCTGACCTTCACACATGCACACACACGTGAGTGTGTACACACTCACATCCACACAACACATATACACAAATAATAATGCACACACACACAAACAATAATAAAGTAAAATTTAGATGGTTCATATTTAAAAAGAAATTTAAAAAACAGTCCCACTTGTAATAGCTTCCAAATATTAAATACTGAGTACAAAATTAATTGAGGTAAGATTCTCAAATTGAAAAACTAGAAAACACTGATAAAAAATGAAAGTTGAAAAAAAATAAACAGATTGAAACACCATGATCGTGTGTTAAAATAATTAATATTGTTAAAACACCCATGCTATTCAAGGTGATCTGCAAATTCACTGTAACTTCCACCAAAATTAAAAAAAAAAGTTCTAAGATTCACGTGAAACAACAGGAATATCTCAAATAAACAAGATAAGGTTGCATAAGAAAAAAATCTCTAGAGACATTTCATTTCCTAATAAATTATATTATAAAGTTCTAACACTTCACACAGTCTGGTACTGTGCTTTAGGAAAGACACATGGGCCAATGGAATTTAAAAGGACCCCTGAAATAAGATAATGCATATATGGTTAGCTATGTTTGACAAAAGAACAAGAAATTGATAATGGAAAAAATCTCTTTTGATAAATGTTGTTGGCATACCTAGATATCTGCATACTAATAAGGAAAAATATAGATACTTTGACCATGAAAAAAAAAAAATCAAGTCTCAATGGACTAAATTTTAAATGTAAAACCTGAAAGCATAAAACCCCTAGAAGAAAACAGGAAGGATGTTGTGGCTTCACATTGGTCTTAGCAATAATTGGAGGCAGGGCTCAAAACACACACACACACACACACACACATAAAGGTAACAATGGAAAACACTGTATGTGATATGTGTGTGTTTGTGTGGTGCGTGTGTATATGTGGTATATGTGTGTGTGTGTGTGTGTGTGTGTGTGTGTGTATATGTGTGGTATATATGTGTGTGTATGTTTGGTGTGTATGTGTGTGTGTATGTGTGGTGTGTATGCATGTGTATATGTGTGGTGTGTGTGTATGTGTATGTGTGGTGTGTATGTGTGTGTATGTGTGTGTATGTGTGGTATGTGTGTGTATATGTGGTGTGTGTGTGTATGTGTGTGTATGTGTGTGCATGTATGGGGTGTGTGTGTATGTGTGTATGTGTTTGTATGTGTGGTGTGTGTGTGTATGTGTGTGTATGTGTGGTGTGTGTGTGTATGTGTGTGTATGTGTGGTGTGTGTGTGTATGTGTGTGTATGTATGTGCATGTATGGGGTGTGTGTGTATGTGTGTATGTGTTTGTATGTGTGGTGTGTGTGTGTATGTGTGTGTATGTGTGGGGTGTGTGTGTATGTGTGTATGTGTATGTATATGTAGGGTGTGTGTGTATGTGTGGTGTGTCTGTGTGTATGTGTTTGTATGGGTGGTGTAAGTGTGTGGGTGTGATGTGTATGTATATGTGGTATGGGGGATTATATCTCTGTGTGTGTGTGTGTGTGTGTGTGTGTGTGTGTGTGTGTATGGGTGGTATATGTGTGTGTGTGTGTGTGTGTGTATGTCTGTGTATGTCTGTGTGTATGTGTATATGTATGGTGTGTATATTTGTGTGTGTGTGTATGTGTGGTGTGTGTGTATGGTTGGTGTGTGTGTGTGTGTATATGTGTGTGTATGTCTGTGTATGTGTGTGTATGTATGGTCTGTGTATGTGTTTGTGTGGTGTATATGTATGTGTGTGTGTGTATGTGTGGTGTGTGTGTATATGGTGTGTGTGTGTGTGTGTGTGTGTGTGTGTGTGTGTGTGTGTACATTCTAACATGGCTCACTGGGTGACAAAAGCAATCAACAAGGTGAAAACATATCCTGAGGAAATTTTAACAAAAATCCTACAACAGGTGGAAAGGCTGGTTTTCACTTTAAAAAAAAAAAAAGGGAAGAGAGAGAATAATTATGTCTAGACAACACCGGAGAGATTATAAGTTAACTCTGACTTAAGCTAACTTTTGTAGCTTGACATTGGCAGTTCAGACTCTAAGGCAGAGAAAGTGTTATTCTTCTTGCCAGGACCAAAAAGCAGCTGCAACAAACTATCACAGCCTTGGTGACTTAGGACCACAGGCATTCTTTCCCTCAACTGAGTCTCACATTCACAGGCTTTGTCATTTTGGATATGACAGTTTCTGGGATTGCTCTGCAAACACATCCTGTATGCTACTATTTACCCATTGCCCAGCTTTTGTTAGCTTACTAAAGAATGAAAACACAAAACAAAACAAACAAACAAAAACAAAGAATGAACCACAGACTTCCAGATGTTAAAGGAAGAACTTATGAAAGAAAAAAATTAAAGTATAAAAGTATTGGTTGAAGTATTGGCACATAAAATACATTATATATATATATATATATATAATATTTATCTTTATTTTTAAATGCTTTCTTGGAAAGAGACTAAGATGACAGACTAGAGAAGTGCAAGTGGCCAACAGCTTGGAAGAGGGAGCATGTCATTGCTGAGTAGGGCCAGCCCTCAGGCTGTAGGGAGGTTCTGTCGTCTGCCAGGCCCATGCTTCTGCTCAGTCTGCACCTGCTGCTACCTATCTTGTTGCTTGCCCTGCTGGCAGGAGGAGATGTCCATGATTCATGCTGCCACCGGAAGCCATATTAACATCTGTACTCCATGATGCTGCCGGAAACCATATTGATGTCTATGATCTATACTACCACTGGCGGCTATGGGCAGGGAAGCTCCTTTTGCAGTGGTATCGATGATTGCAGATTTATAACTAAGAACGAGAGACATTGGAGGTTTCTGTGCCAAGCTATCTTCACACACACACACACACACACACACACACACACAGTCTGGACATGAAGCTATTGAGCAGAGTCCCCTCAAAAGTGTGGTGGAAATGAAGTATAGCTTTTCACAGTTAGTGGCTTCTGGTAAAGAGGTGGGGAGGGAGTTGGTTTTCTTTCTGGCAACTGGGAGATTGACCATACTCCAGTGAGTATGTGGGCACCATGGGTTGGATTGGCTCTCCGCCCCCTCCTCCTCCTCCTCCTCTTCCTCCTCGTCTTTCCTCTTCCTCTTCCTCTTCTTCTTTTTCTTCTTTGGGGGTGGGAGGATGAACCTGAGTGGAGTGGGAGGTAGGTTTGATTGGAATATATTGTATAAATCCTTCAAATAATTAATAAAAATGTTATGTAAAAATATCTTCTCATTCAACTAAATACAGGGTACAATAATAATAATTTGCAATATAAGATGTTAAAAAGAACTGCATTGCACTCGCATTAGCTTAGAAAGGCTAGCTGTGGGGAGGTACATTTAGAATGAGAATATGAGCTAAGTTCCCTGTGGGGTGGCTGTGCTCCAGGACTCGCTCCCTTTACTGTATGTGATGTGAGGCAGAGAAGGAACAGTACCAGAACTTTCCACCTTTTGATTTTTGAAGTGTACATATGAATATACAAACTGGCCAAAATCATGAGATTATTTTTCAAAAGACTATAAGAAGAAATATTTTGAGGAAAAAAAAAACCTTAGATCTATACCTTGTCATAAACAAAAAGCTTAAATGTACTGAATCTATAAGCATCACAGCTTAAGCTGTGAGACATTTGAAAATGACTGTTGAGCTGATGGACTTCACTATACACAAGAGCATCTGTACCACAGGCATCTGGAGAATCCTTGAAGTATTTATATAATTTCTATTTATGTAATGGCTTCTAGAAGAGCTTCAATTCCAACCCCAAAAGCATGAATATCTCCTGATATCACTTAATGTGTCTTACATCTGGACTTTCAGTAATGTGCATGCTCTAGTAATTGAAACAGTATGGTACTGGCATACAAAGGAAGACAGCAGATAAGTGGAACAGAAGAGAGAGCCTAAAAATAAGCCAATTTCCTACAGTCAACTGATTTTTTAACAAATATGCAAAGAGCACAATGTAAAGAAGGAACAGACTTCTGAGTTAAAAGTTCTCGGAGAAGTGAATATCTTCATTCAGAAGAGTGAAATAAGGCTCCTGACTCTCACCAGATACAATAATCAGCTCTAGACAGATTAATGATTTAAATGTAAAACTTAAACCTATAAAACTCCTGGAAGAAAGCATACAGAAAATGCTTTGGAATATTGAAATTGGCAAGGACAGAAAATTAAGGAGAATAAGAACAGCAGAGTAAACCAAAAGGAAACAACAAGCAAAACATAGAGATGGCCAACAGAATGGAAGAAAATATTTGCAAACTATCTACATGCCAAAGGGTTAAAATCCAGATCTCTGAAAAGTTAATAGCAGTAAATAAATACATAAATAAATTGGTTAATGAATTAATTAATAAAATGACCTCTTCTAGCTGGGCAGTTGTGATGCACAACTTTAATCCCAGCACTCAGGAGGCAGAGGCAGCCGGGTCTCTAAGTTTGAGGTCATGCTGGTCTAAAAGAGTGAGTTCCAGGACAGCCAGGGCTACACAGAGAAACCCTGTTTTGAAAAAAAAGAAAGAAAGAGTGGGGAGAGGAAAGAAGGAAGGAAGGAAGGAAGGAAGGAAGGAAGGAAGGAAGGAAGGAAGGGAGGTAGGAAGGAAGAGAGGAAGGGAGGGAAAGGAAAGGAAAAGAAAGACCTCTTCTAAAAATGGGCAGTGGAGCTAAACTTCCCTCAACAGAAGGTATGTAAATAGCCAGCAGGTGTATATGCAAGACACTCAGTATCACTCAGTCAACATCGGGGAAACAGCAGATCAAAACCACTCACCGTGAGAAACCATTTCCAACCAATAAGAATAGCTTTTACCAAAAAGAGACATAGAAGTGATAGCTGGTACTAGGAAAGGGAAGCCTTGCACACTGTTGGTGGGAATACAAATTAGCACAGTCAACATGCAAAATAGTATTCAGGGTCCTCATATTATGTAAAATACAACTATCATATGGCTCAACAACCCAACTACATGAAATCAATGTCTGAATAGGGCATATGTACTCCAATATCCACAATTTCCAAGAAAAAGGAATAGTTAAAGTGTCCATCAACCTGTAACTAGATAAAGAAATTTACATATAGACAATGCAATACCATTCAGTCACAAAAAACTCAAGTCCTGGGGTTGACAAGATGGCTCAGTGATTAAGAATGCTTAATGTTCTTGCAGAGGATCCAGGTTCAATTTCCAGAACCTACTTTAAGCAGGTCACAACCACATGCAACTCCAGCATAATCCTCTTGAGGCACCTGCACTCATGTGGAACACATAAATTCATTATGGTGCACATGTGTACATATACATTGAAAAGCAAACCCTTTTACTTTCATGGTTTCTACAGCTACTCTATGCTATGTACTCAGATCTGAAGATTTGGAGCTAGGACCCGAAGGTGAGAGAGAATATGTGGTGTTTCTCTCTCTGGGTCTGGGTTACCTCTCTTCGTATAATCCTTTCTAAGTTCAACCATATACTTTCTCATAATCAAAGCAAAAGATGCTATAGATTTGAGAGGGGGTGTGGGAGGAGTTGGAGAGAGGGGGGACATGGAAGGGGCTAGAGCATTAAAATCATAAAATTATTAGGAATAAATTTACTAAAAGAAAGTAAAATACAGTTTGAACACTGTAAAACACTGAGACAAAAGCTAAGTAAGGAACAAAGCAATGGAAAACTCCTATGTACACGAACCTATAGACCTAACCTTGTTAAAACAGAATGCTCCTCAAATGAAGATGTAGTACATGTTAACATCATAGCTAATTGCTTTGTGAAACTGGCAAGCTTATCCTAAAGTCGGGTTGTATTGAAAGAAGTGAAGAATAACTTTTTAATTTTTCTACATTAATTTTGGTGTGTGGGGGCGAAGAAATATGCATCATGGCAATATGGATATGTGGAGTCCAGGAATTGAACTGAGGTCATCAGGCTTGGCAGCAGATACCTTTACCTACTGAGCCATATCAAAGCTCCTTAAAGTAACTTAAAACACAATAGAGAACAAAGTAGGGGTCTTTACACATTCTAATTTCAGAACTAAAGCAACAGTATTCAAAGGTTATGATGCTGACATAAGGATCTGATATAAAACAGTGGACCCAACAGAACCCAAAACGTGTCCACACATTCAAAGACAGCAGTACATCCACACCGCCAGAGTCAGTTGGTCCTTGATTAGTGTGCTCAGGCCACTCAGCAATAAAAGGTAAAGTGGTGGTCAATTCAGGAGCTACACACAGTAGCGTGCAGCCTCATCCTATACTCTCACATAGTACAAAAAAAACTAACTCCAAATGGATTGAAGATGGAAATGTAAGCACTTAATTAAAACTTTCAGAAAAAAAAAGATGAGAAACATTTATGACCTCAGTTTGTCCAAGGATTCTTATGACATCAAAAGCATAAGTAACAAGATAAGAGCATATAAATTAGATTAAAAAAATCTATGCTTCAGAGAATATCACAATATGACCTGTCAGCAGTCAGCCATGGGTGGAGAAGGGAGTTAGGTGGCCCCACCCCTGACAGCTATACTACTAATAGGTTCAGGGAAAGGGAAGATCATTGCCTTCCAATTGCGTTCCCACTGGTGATGCACCAAGCGCGGATAATAGTCCCGATCCAATAGTCACACAGATGGCCCTGCTTACACTGAATGGATCTCAAAACCAAACCAAAAATCATGGACATGGTAAAAGGACTTTTGGGGATGAAAGCGTGCCGTTGATAGGAGAGAGAAGAGAGAGGGAGAGGAGGTAAGAGTGATCGGAACACACTGTATGTGTGGTATGTGTGTATCAGATTATCAAACAGTAAGATGGATTAAAATGCTAAAAAGAAAGTAACTGAAAATAATACATACGATAAAAGCCTTCTATCTGCAGACAGCATCTACTGCTCAATACTGGAAAACAAATGCACAGTTAAGACACAGAGGAAACGAACATGTTCTCCTAACCCTTCAGCATCTCCTTCCATTTAAGAGGTAATTTCTTAAAGACAAGCGACTCTTCAAAGTTTGTAAGCCCCCTCAGAACTAGCATGTCCCAAGTCTTCATTGCTCTTCTTTACAGCCTCATCTTCACAATTGCCATGTGCTTCCAAATCTAAAGAAATATGAAATGATGTGCAGAATCATCAATATCTGAAGCTTCTTGCATGTTTTATCTTGCAAAAGTCCTTGGAATAGATGTGGATCTCACTACCTTCCCAAAGAGTTCATCTCTCCCTCTCTCTCTCTGTCTCTCTGTCTCTCTGTCTCTCTGTCTCTCTCTCTCTTTCTCTCTCTCTCTTTCCCTCCTCTCCCTCCCTCCCTCTTTCCCTCTCTCTCCCTCCCTCCCTCCCCACATAGAGCTCCAGTTTCTCCCTTCTCTAATTGCTCCCTTTGCAAGGCTACATATTATGCTATGTCTTTCCTTAATTACTCATATGCACATATTCTTGTTACCTCAAAGTTATTTATCTTTTGAAGGTAGGAATTGATCATTTTATTTCTTCTTTAAACGCATAACATCAGATGGGCTAAAAAAAATCAAAGCAATTTTTGACTGATCACTTTAGTACATTTTGGACTTTGATGGTGTCTAATGTAATGTCACTGAACTGTTAATAGTATTCGAAATAGTGCTATGAAAGGGAACACTTTGCAATTACATTATTACTATGATTATCATTTTTAAAAACTTAAGAGAGTCCAGAAGCAAGTGCTATTTAAAATAGTACTTTCTACCAGTTTCTACCGGACTGTAGTTGGATGGAGAAGTTCATCGTGGGTTCTATGCTGGCTTTCTATTTCTTGGGTATAAAACACTTTCTGGGCCACTCAGACACGGCAAGCTATTTTGGTGTGTCTTTGGATTTCTATTACAAGCAGTGCACTGTTCTCAGGACCTGGACCATCTGAAATAAGGAAAATTCTTTTTCGGTATTACAGGCAGTTAGTGAGCTGATGAGCCTAGCCAGACAAGGAAGCAGTGTTGATGTTTCCACAACAAGAAGCTGAAAACAAAGATTTGAGAATCTGACCTGGAAGGCCATCCCCAGATAATCACCAACGTGAACCTCACTTGAATATAATCCAAAGAGCACCCCGGGGCATAAAATTCCCTAAGCCCCTGTCTTTCTTTATAAACTCTATTTGTCTTTATTCTACCACTGTTGTTTTTAATACCCCTTGGACTTTCCCAGTTCCTAGGTTAAATTGAAAGTGCCGGAAGAATTCCACAAATACTGCCACCATACTTACGGTTTAACCAGAAGTAGTAACCAGTGGAAATATCAAGACACCATAATTAAAGTCTGCCAAATTACAATTCCTGCAAGATACAAACAAGACAGTAGCCAACGTGGCCTTGACATGGACTGAGTGTAAGGCCCTTGGCTAAGGTTTTGGAAAAGTTCATATATATGGAGGAGAGGAGGGAAGAGAGAGATGAAGGGGGGAAAGAATAAAATAGAGACGAGAACAAGAAATATACTGCACATTTGGGGACAATTGAAAGGAATCTATTAGTGGCTAATGTCTATGGTCTTTTTCTTTTTCCTTTTAAAGGTTTTTGGTTAGTGTTGGGCAGAAGTGGAGATAAACTTCACTTCCATTCCATACCTCTGTACAATGTCCTAACGACTGTTATAAAAATTAATTTCACCAGGCAGTAGTAGTGTGCACCTTTAATCCCAGCACTTAGGAGGCCCCAAACTCATTGAAGCCTGGTCTACAGAGTGAGTTCCAGGACAGTCAGAGTTACAACAGAGAAACCCTGTCTTGAAAAAAAAAATTAATTTCAACATGTATGATGAGGACCTGTAGAGACAGCCCAGTGGTTAAGAGCACTTGCTAATATTCCAGAGGATGCAAGTTCAGTTACCAGCACCCACATCAAGCAGCTTACAATTGCCTATCCAGCTCCAGGCTATCCAGTGCCCTCTACTGCCCTCTGCAGGCGCCTGCACTTACAAACCCACTGTCTGTCTTTCTGTCCCTCTGTGTGTCTTGTCTGTCTAAATATTTTTAAAGGTATGATCAATAAGATAGGATATGGGAAATCTGCAACCAAAATCAATTTTGGATTGATTAAGGGTAAATCCTATAAATTTGTGACTACAGGCAGATTTTCAATATGGCCAACAAACCAGTGTACAATGAGCAAGTATGATGCTGTCAGTATCCTGTTGTCTGTGACCCCAGTGACAGAGTATTTTGGTTCCAGAACTAAACTTGGAAGGACAGATTTAGTAGGAAAATGGCAAATTTTATTTCGGACCCGGTATCTGTTAAAATGCGCTCAACACGCCGTAAGATCTCCAGAGCCTGGAGAAAACCTGGAGGCAAGACAGGTGTTAATTTACTCTAGAAATGAAATCTGAGAAGATGCTAATGAAGCTACACATGGCAGTTGTTAGGCAGATGGGGTGAAACTAAGAAGCTAGACCAAGTTCAGAACCAGCTCCGCGAATGCATGAACTGCTGCCTCGCAAGGCTCTGTGTTCGCCGGGGCTCTGCTATTCTGCTATACTTCGGATGGCCCCCAACAGTATATGCGTTAAAAACTTAGCCTTTATGGTGATGGCTTTGGGAAGTAGGAAGTGGGGCTTATAAGAGGATCCTAGAACATTCAGACCAGGATTATGGGACACACACACCTCCACCTTTTGCCTTCAGAATGGTAAGATAAATGTTTTGGTTTTTTTTTTCCCCCACCATGCATTCCTTCTATATGCTGCTGCTCCAGGGCCCAAAAGCAGTCAGACTGCTTGACCACACAGACTGTAACCTGCAGGATCATGAGCCAAACTTTTTGCAGCTTTATAATCTCAAGTGTTCTGTTATAGTAATAGGATACTGACTAATACAGAAAGTAGGTAGCACATACTGGGATCACTGATGCAACTGTGATCTGTAATGATATAGGGGAGTCTTTGGAATTGGGTGGTATTAAGAGGTTTTAAGGAAGAACTAGAAAAGGTCTAAAATCCAGTGTGTGGGGATTAATGGGTGACTCTGTTTGAGGCACAAGAGATCAGAATGCTATTAGAAACGTGGACAAAATAAACTATACTCATGAAGTTTCAGATAGAAGTGAAGAATCTCCTAGGAACTGGCCTAGAAGGTCACTCTGGTTCCATACACCATGGCAACATCTGGCAGCATCTTCTTCATTTGTGCATGACTAGTTTATCTGACATCCAAACTTTCAAGGCAGTAAAACATCCAACAGGGGCATGGATATTACCGGGTGCCTTTGCCCAAATCTACTTGTTACAATTAGGAGAGATGAACAGATCAGAAGGTTTTGAAATTTTGCAGAATTGCCAGGTCTTATGAAGTCGCAACTGTGAAGGGTGCAGTTGTTAGACCAATTAAAAGAAGCCAAGTGTTCCAGATGGAAACCATTAGGAAAGATGCCTGGAAGCCATCTTAGAAATCCTCCCAGCCCAGAAGGCCATCACAAGCTTCTCAGTGCAGAAACGCAAACTTGTGCCAGAGATTCTACACCATAGAACTGTTTGAAAAAAGCATCTCCAGAGTGCCCCACTTGACTGGTTTGTTTCTCCAAGGCCTCTGTTTCCCATGTTACACAGGAAAGACCCTTAAAGGCTACTGAGACACTGACTTGAGAAAGTCCAGCTACAACACTGTCCAAGTCATGATGGTTTGCAGTCATGAAAAATGCATGATTTGGGGGTCTTAGAAGCTTTTACAGTGATTCCAGGGAAGCACATGGATGTCAGGAAATGTCCTGTCATATCAGAATTCCTGCACACTGCCAGAGCTGCACTGAAGACCCTGGGAAGGAATGAGTACCAGAGACATGTGACACTCACCAAGGGAAGTATAGACAATAGGCAAAGCAATCACAAGACAGTTACATTGCTGTAGCTCTGTAAGGCAGAGCTGCCCACGCCTTCAGGAGCTCACATCTGCCACAGTGTGTCCAGATGCTGAACGTGGAACTTTAGAATGTAACCTGCCTTGCTCTATTTCAGTCTTGCTCTCAGCTAACCTGATTCCTCCTCTTTGTCCTGTGCTGTCATTGAGTCTTACACGTATGCAACTTTCTTTTGTATCTTCATAAAGGCTCTCAACTGATTTCCCCTTGAATCTCAGGCTCATTGCAGTTGGACTGTTGAGAGTTGCTGGGGCACATAGTACTTGGGTAACTCTTGGAGATGTGGTGAACGCCCTCTGCATTGTGATATGGACATGAACCTCTGGGACCAGGGGTGACGCACTATGCTGAGAGGCCCCCAGTATTCATGTGTTAAATGTCTGGTGCCCAAGTGGCACTCCTAGGACAGAGTAGAACCTTTTAGAGGTAAGACCTCTCTAGCAAGCCCCTAAGTCATTGGGGGTGTACCTTCAGAAGGCACTGTGGCTCTCCAGACCTTATTCATGTTGCGTTTTGCTGCCTTGTTAGTGATATAAGCAGTGTTTCCTTGGCCACCATTTCCAAGAACTGCTGCCTTGAAACTGAACAAAAGCAAAGCCTGTTGATCATGAACTGGAAACTGCAGATCTATGACCCCAAATAACCTTCTTTTTAATCAATTAAGCATCTCATGTGTTTTGTTATAGTGATGGGAAGCTAGCTATAATAACAGTTCTAAGCCTAGCTCACTTGCACGGTCCAGACATTCTTAATAACTTTAATTTCGAGTTTGTGTTTTGTAAGTAAAGTCACATGACACGATGGGGCATGTATGTGAGGAAAAGAACCACATATATGCATATTTGCCATTCCGACTTCCCTCTTCAGGTGCTACCCTCATGATTAGAGCTCAAATGTCTAGTGGACTCACTACGTGGGGAGGTAGCAAGGATACAATGCAATGGAAATGTGCTCTGTTTCAAACTGAGTAAAGGAAGGGAAAGGAAAGGGTCGAAAGCCCTGAAAGGCTGTGTTACTGCTCAGCACACATGGGCTAGTTAGAACAAAATCATTTCTAAGAGAAGAATGACAAGAAAACCAAAGACTCGTTTTCTTGGTTGTGTTGCTTCTTTGAGGTAGCAAAACAGAGTGAGACCGTGATGGGAGAGGGACCAGGGCAAAACAGTTTCTTTTCCTCCTAATTCCTCCGTGCTCATCAACAAGCCAGTCACACTGTTAGCTGTGTGCACATGTGGGTAAACCCGTACATGTGTGATATGTACATCTGAGCAGCATAACAGAACATGCATTTGCAGGGACTCCCCTGTTGTGGGAGGAACCAACACACAGGCTTTTTGAGGTACTCAGGAATAGGTTGCTGAATTGAATACTTTAAAATCTGAATTTAAAGTTGACATTATACAATATAACAATATAATCCAAAACCCATGCTAATAATTTGCAATTTTAATATTTTTCTTACTGAGAAGGACATTAAATAGCAAATAAAAAGTTGCCAAGACAGGCGAGAAAGACAGGCTTTATATGTGCATTTTTTTAGTAGTAACTTTTAATGCATTTTGAGCAAAAGTACTTGCATTTTTAATTTACTCTGGTCTTCCAATCATGGAGACAGTCTGGGGAGAGTTATTAGCACTGATTGTGCAAATACAGTTCTGTTTCTGAGGTGGGAGTTTGGAGGGCAGGACTTTCCATGTTTGCCTTCCCAGTTAGCAGAGGGCCAGGACTCCCAGGGACATTGCTCACTTCCCAAGTCTGCCCTTCTTGCCATCTGTCCAAAGGCTGAGAACTGAAGACAGATGTTGGATGTGAAGGTTGAGCGGGCCCTAGCTACTTTTAAGAAAGCAGAATGTGGGGAGTCACTAGTGGGAGGCCAGATTTCAGAAGGCCATGGAAAGAGCAGAGGGAAGTTAAGTTCATCAAGGGTAATTTATGCTGCCAGAAACTGATGGGAGGATTGACAGACTGTAGACATGATGTGTGCACCTTGCCTTCCACTCTATGGACAGTATGAAATGAGAAAAGGGTACACTGTTAGAAAAGAGAACTCAGGATGGAGGTCTATAGTTCAGTGGCAGGTCACCTGCCTAGCATGTACAGTACAAGGCCCTGGGCTTAAGTTCTATTATCACAAAACAAATAGACACACGAGAACCAAACCAGTACTTAAACACTTGTGCAAAGCAGTCCATGCAGAACAAAATATCATTTTTAGGTTAGACAGTACAATTGAGCAGGATCTTTTAAATTTTTTTCTTTTTTAAAAATTTTGTTTAGAATTTTGTTTGTCATTAAGGAAAAATGCTGTCTAATATGTCAACAGACACCGCAACAGGTTGTTCTTGGCATGATGGCATCTCTGTTCTTCTTTTGTCCAACTGTAGTTGTAGGCTGCAGTATACTACAGGCTCCTGGTCTTTCCTCAAGATCAAGTTGTGCCCCGTGAAAGACATCTGTCTGTTGCTAGCTAGAGACAGGAATTCTGTCTATGTCTTTGAGAAATTTTCACTTATCATGAGGCCAACTGCCCCACATAGGACTCAGCTCTACAACTGTGGCTTCATTAGCAACTGATGAGTAAAAGCTCAGGGCCAGAGAAAAAGGGAAATTCCTACCTTTGTGACCTGAGGTTCAAGGTTAAGGCATTAGTCTAGAGTGAAATTGGCCTGCAGAAAACCAAAATACACCCTGCACCAATAAAAACACAAACTGCACATACCATGAGACATCTTTGAGTGATTATACCTAAAAGCTAATACCGCCTGTATGGAGCTCGTTAGATTTTCAAATGTTTCCCAGAGTGTCATATTATAGCCTCCTACTCTGAACTAATTCCTGGCTGAGGCTTTGCCTTTCAACGGGTTTACTGATCATACAGGGAAAGCCAGAGTGGGAGCAAATTTGTTTCTATGAATTGCCAGCACTGGCTACTATGATCAGGAGGCTGTTTCTACAGTGCGAACAAGTTGGGATTTCATCTCAGCTGAAAGCCACAGACTTTGACACTCTTGACCATTGAATCCGTTTATTCACACTGGTATAAGTGATTGTAGACAAAAGATTTCATTATTTACAACTGAGATAGACTGGTAAATTCATTTGATATGCATAACACTTGCCTCACGATTACTTAAAAACAAGAGCAGAAGTCATGGTAGGTCACACCTGTATTGCCAGCACTTAGGATGTAGAGGCAGAGGAATCAGAAGTTGAAGGTCATCTTTGGCTACATAGCAAGTCTGAGGCCAAACTGGACAATTTGAGACCCTATCTCAAACACACACACACACACACACACACACACACACACACACACACACACACAAAACCAGAGATAAGAAGAGCCATCCTTTTCTTAGCACTTCTTGCTATATCAGGTTGTTATAACCTGATTTAAGGCAGAAGCAGATCCCTGCCCTGTCTACACTTATCAATGCCCTTTCCTGAGTCAACAGCAAAGCCAGACAGAGTCAATGCTTTAGAGCTGATCCGTTGATCCAGTCAACTCTAGGGTCTCCTGGGATACCAGTACTCTGTTCCAGAGCCCTTTCCATTTGCCACGTGTCTTCAGGATGCTGGATAGATGTTTTCCTTCCATAGTTGGTCCTATTCATTTCAAATTTAGAATAATTACATATTTGATCATAGTGAATATATAAATATGTATGTAACAAACACTGTTCAAATCCTAGTGGACATGATTTATATAATAACATCAAGAGAGGAAGGGAGAAAGGAATGGAGGGAGATGAGAGGGAAGGCAGGTTGCCTGGTCATAGGACACCATCTTGGGCTTTTTAGTAGTCTTTCCAATTTTTCTAGAGAAGAGTATTGTGGCAAGTCCAAGTATGTGTGAACTATTGCTGATGCTCACCTCTCTACCAGTGTCTCCCTATCCGTGGAATAAAGAACATCAGTAGTCAGGCATGGTGGCACACCTCTAATCCCAACACTCAGAAAGCAGAGACAGGTGGATCTCTGTGAGTTTGAGACTTGATTGGTCCAAATATTGAGTTCCAAGCCAGCCAGGGTAGTCTTATAATAAAAAAAATCAGTGAGATTGTCTTTAGGAACAGTGTGAAACTCAATGCCAAACCAGAAAATCTCCAGTAAGCATGGGATTTTACAAGTTTGCCATTCATAAGCCACCTACACCATTTTCCACATTACTATAGGATTTACACTGCTAATCACTTAATATTTTTCATGTGACCCTCCTCAGACTTTCCATTTTAATGGAAAACTTTAAGTTGCCGCTGTGCTCCTATCGTACTGGACTGTGTCTTGGGAAGTATACACTTGACCTTGTCTATATTTCTGTGGTCTCCTTGGTCCCTGGTCTGGTGCATCGCTTACAGTAGTAAAGCCCGTATGACAATGCTTATAGACTAGGCTTAGCTTTTCTAACGTCACAGATTTTACTGTATGAATTGTTTCTACACAGACAGCTTAGACAATTCAAAATGTCATGTGTATGAGGGAATATGGACGAGAAAAGACAAACATGTACATGACTTCGGGCTTTTTTGACATTCTGTATAACCTATTTGAAGAGACAAGGGAAAAATGAGTGTCTGTTAATAAAGCACGCTTGAATACACTGTTGCGTGTAGTAAAGAATACTAACCTTCAGAACGGGGTGCCAAGTGTAGCCTTTCCAGAGCCAGGCATGTCAAGATGCTCAATCAAATTCTCACCAAAGAGAGGACGGAGAAGAAAGGACAGGACAGGGCAGAAAAAGCGGAGACCGTCACAGAACAACATTGCCATCACTCTGCTCAGATTTGAAGAAACTTGCCTGTTTTCTTTGCTAAAAAAATTTTTTTCAAGTGTCATCAGACTGAGAACTGGGGGCATCTTGTTTGGTTTTGGGTAGAGAGTAATTACCATCCGCACCCCACAAATGTGAGTAAGCCTGCACAGAAATAAGCCATCCGAGTCCATGACGAACATCAAAATTGTAGACATAAAGAGCAGAGCAGAAAATTGTAGCGTGACAAAATAGCTACATTTAATTATGTGAAATTACATAGAATTTTCATCTTCTGTAGAGGTGCTTTATTTAAACTTACATCGAAAGGCACGTATTTGGTTAATGCAACTTTCACGGCAAGTGAGCAAGTTGATGGAATAGGACTCATTGACTTTACAATTTACATTGCCGTTTGCAGTGCGTGGCACTTTTTCAAAGTTCTAGAGTCACCCCTGCCCTTTGTGAGGAAAATGTTTATAACTACAAGCCGCCTGATATCTTGGGTTCCAACATCTACCCAAAGCTTTCACTTCCATGGAATATCCTAAGAGAAAGTGTCCCTCTGTCTGAGGCGTTGGAAGCTCCTGAAACTTCCCTTGGCAGCCCTGATAGCTAGGTCATCCTAGAAAAGGGACAATATTGATCCGGTACTATTTTTATCAGGGCAACTGCTCTCCGTGGCTGTGTGACTGCAGGATGGAAACATCAATGACATCAACTACACAGCTCAGTGAGCATCATCACACACCAGTTCCCATGGTCCCTTGCAGAGGAAAGCATCAGCAGGCTTCCTGCAAAACAAGCTCCGGTCTTCTGCCAACGGGGCATTGAACCAGGGACCGGGGTCTTAGGGTCTCTCTGAGTCAAAATGTCATAAACAAAACCAAATAAAATAATAAATAACTAAAGAAACATGATTGCGTTGGCCATCAGGGAGAAGAAACAGAGTTGCTGCTTTCTCCGTGCTGCCTCCAAAAGGCTTCATTGGAGTCCATGCCTATCTTTGCAATCGCCCGTCATTTCTTCCTGATTCAGAGTCACATTTCAAAGCAACTTGGAAAAGGCTCAGCCTACATATGATAACTAAATAAATGTACAATAAATAAAGAAATGCTTTCTTGGTAAACCATCCAAGACCCCACTACACACTCTGTAAGTTTGTTCTTCAGGGTTGCTCTATCCCCTGTAAGTTTGCTCTTCAGGGTCGCTCTATCCCCTGACAAGCTGGGGCTTGATATTTTCTAGAAGTTAGGGCCCCTCCTTTCTTCCCATTTGCATTCATGATGTAAGATTGTGCAAAAGGAGAAAATCCAAGATACAAACTCACCTGGATCCCCTCACTCTCTGCTTCCGATCTTGGTGAAACAGAAGCTTCAGTTTCCAGATTTGCCTTGTAATGCTTTGTTACTTGGCTGTGACTTATTGATTATTTAAGAAATTTTGCTGAAGCAGAGAATAAGCACTGTGTCTGGAAGGTGTGAGTGCCCTGATTGATGACTGAAAAGGCAAACCCACAGGAACTGGAAGGAACTCCCATTCTCAGCACCAAGTGTTTTCTTCTGCATAGAGTCCTTTAAAGGTCAGCCATACTTCATCTTGACCTTCATTGCTTAGTCTAGATAAAACACTTTCTTAAGAAGAAACAGCTGGTGGTGGTGGCATACGCCTTTAATCCCAGTACTCAGGAGGCAGAGGCAGGCAGATCTCTGTGAGTTCAAGGCCAGCCTGGTCTAGAGTGAGTTCCAGGACAGCCAGAGTTACAACAGGGAAATCTTGTCTCGAAAAACAAAACAAACAACAACAAAAAACAAAAAAGAAATAGCAACAATTACTTCTTTCAGAGAAAGTGACTCGAGAAGCATTTGTGTAGACGCCATCTTTCCCCAGTCTTCCATAAGCCATATACCTACACCTATTCCTGGTTCCAGCTGTGGCGAGGACAGGGAGCCTGACCTATGCTGGGCCCATTATTCTCAGTCTGGGAAACTTGGAATTAGATAGACAGATACTGAGTTTGTTTGTGATGTGAAACAAAGTGTGAAAGAGCTCTTCCTCACGGAGCAGAGTACAAGGCCACGAGTGACTTGAGATGCAGTCAGCAGGGAGACAAGAATGAAGTTGGCTCGAGGTGCAGAGGAGACATGGTGGGCCCGAGGGCTGTAGGGAAGGCTAGGGAAGGGGAGAGTAGAAAGGCTCCATGGTAACTTCCTACTTTATCAGGCTTAAAGCTCTTCATAAAATTGGAATCTTTAGAACGACTTCTGCCTTCTTTAAATCAACACGAGTAGATTTCTTGTCTCCCAAATGAAAAGCTCACAGACTCACCTATTTCTTTAAATAGACGTGGGCTCATTAGCCAACAAGGTGTGAACATCTGGACGTTAGCTTTTGTCACAGCTGACCCTCGGCTCTAAAAAGCTTTATTTATCAGTCTGTTCTATTTCACTTGGATCATAATCACCGATACAGGAAGGCCCTACATTGCACACTTCGCCCACGGTGATGAGTGTGTCAGGCTTTCTTCCTGCTGGGAATGGATGACACAAATGATGATGACAGGATCATGTGAGAAACTTGGTACAGACAAACAGGCTCTCCAACAGAGGCTCCGGGATACATGTCTTATTTAATTTTCACTTATTTCAAAGAGTTAGAATTACTACCTTGTAAAAAACAATCACGGGACACAGGTGAATCTAAGTTTGACTTCTGCAGTTTGGAAGTGAAGACTGAGAGCATAAAGATTGCTCATTTGATACATAATCAAGGTTTGGTAACATTGAGTCCTCCTCTCAGAGTCTTGTAATCTACTACCACCTCCTATCCATCCTCCTTTAACAGTTAGAAAAACAGGCACATGGAAAGATTGGGAAGTTTATCGGTCTGGCTGAGAACACAGGAAGTTGATAGCACTCTTTTGCTCTGATGTAAAATTTCCAATGACAAGATTTTTTTCCTTAATTAGCACAGCCTTTTAACAAGACTGTGGAGCCACACACAGGCTTAGCCCCTCCTCTTCCTGGGGAGTCATGAAGATGACAATGGAGAAAAAGGTCGCTTTTAAATATAAATTCCAATGGCAAAACAGGGGAGCAGACAGGAGTATGTATCAGAAGTTAAGAAATGAAAGACGTTTTTAGGGGAGGAAGTCCCAGGCTGTGAGAGGAATGGAAGTGAGGGGAACAGGGAGAGGGAATGGGGCGTGGGGATGGGGGTGGGGGTGAGGGGGTGGATTGTTCTGAAAAACCTGTGACTGCATCATTGAGAGAAGGGATGAAAGGGGAACAAAAGTAAGGTGTCTACCTGCCCCTCGGGAGGCCAGTAGCTGCCCTCCACAGGAGAGAGGGGAGGGAGCCACAGGGTCAGGAAAGCCAAGTTCAGACAAATAAAGAACCCTAGACCATGCAGGCTCCTCAGCTGTGCAGGCTTAATGACCTAGCCTACCCTGCAGAGGGAGAATATTTTCTTCTGCATCAGCGCCAGAGGGACTCCTCTCACTTCCAGTGTTGAGACTACCTTAGAGGGCGAAGCCTGCTGCAAAATGTTTGTGAGAACAAATAAGAGTCTTAGACAAGTGGAGGCTGTGGTCAGGGAAGCAACGCCTCAAGAATCCCGAGACCAAAAATACATGGTTTTTAGCTGAACTATTGCCAGAGGCCTGAAGTCTGGGCTTTCTCACATGAACAATCTCAGAGGATGAGCTTTCTGGGAGGACACTGGAAGGAACCTACTGTGTGCTCCAGCAGACCCACACAGTAAGTGGAATTGACAAGCAGCCACAAGTCCTAGTGGAGCTGTGGAGACCCACGCTGACAGCACAGCTGGTCACGTTGTATGTTGTTTGTTTCATCAAGAACGGGGACTCTCTGAGAACCAACATATGACCCTGCTACAGATGACCCTGCTGGCAACTTCCTCCAGGAGAACAAACCAGCCGAGGACAAGGGCCACCACTAAGAAGTATCCACAGGCCAGTGAAACGATTCTGCTGATAAAGTCTGTCAACCTGAGTTCGATCGAAGGAAACGTCTTACTGAAAGGGAAAAACCAACTCCAACAAATGGTCACTTATTCTCCACAGGTGCGCTGTGGTACATGCCTCCTCCCCCGTCCCCAATTTAAATATAATTTAAAAAATTAAAAAGATCCATGGTATTCAGCAGGCTTAGAACAGTGACCCTGTGGTTGAGCAGGTACTGACATCTGCCGCTCCATTTACCCTTCAAATCCATCTCTACCTTGCCCAGCCCTGTGCCCAGAGAGGCTGTCATCTAGGGACAGAATTGACTTCCTTGTGTTCCTTGGCTTCCATGTGTAGGCAGGTTAGACCAATGGAAGCACTTGCAGCCTTGAGGAGTTAGGAGGGAGGACCAGCGATATGACCCTCTCCACCCAGGCTGTTTCTTCTTCAGTTGTACCTTGTCTCTGTGGCCACATCTCATCCCTTTAACCCGCTTAGGTCATTGCCAAAGCCCCTTTTATTTAGCTCCAATCAATTAAAAATGTGACTGTGACCTTTTCTTTGTGCAATGGACCTGAGTAATAAATATTTGCATCTGGATCCAACAGGTTAAACTTACACAGCCCCTAGTTTAGTATTTATAGAAGGTGAATTCTTCTCTTGAATTGTTCCCTCCAGAGTTTATCGAGCAGAGCTCTTGTGGGTGCATGACTTGCATATGAGAGAGTTTAAGGGTAAGAAAACTGTTGTGTTTTGTTTCCTGCTTTTGAAGTAATCGTATGGAAAACAAAAAGATTCCCTAGTGCTGGTGTTTGTTGATGGTTTCTTTGAAGAATAAGAAAGCTATGCAATGGTAATATTTGGAAATATTGGGTTAAGTATGCATTAGTAGGTACTTCATTACATGGGTAATATACATGCTAACAACTGAATTATCTCTTACTGTGGAATTGCTCACAATATGTACCCTCACACAGCTGCTGTGCTCTGATGATCCCTTTAAAAGGAAAATCATAAGTAATAATCACGGTAGTCACAAGAAATAGTAGTTATAATCATAATATACATATAATTTTGAATCCTGATTTTTCCACTTCAAGATACATAATGATCATGGTTTCCATGTTTCCACATAATTTTCGTAATCATTACTTGCAAATTCTGCATTGTATCTAACCATGTGACTGCACTGTGAATCACAGACCACTACTGTTCCATTTTCTCCTAGGCAGTTTTTCCATAATCTATATGAAATTTTACTGTGCATAAAATAAATGAAATAAACTGAATAGACAGGAGTTATTTCCTTAGGGGAGTATGCCATTTGGGCTTAGTTTGCTCTAGGATCAAACTAATCTCTAGGACAAAGGAAACCCATGGAGAAGTCACTTCTCAGAGAAAGGGGAGCTGAAACTCAGGATCAGTCTAGTAACAGTACCTGTGCCCTAGAGAGACAGAGGTTCCAATACAGTAATTGACAAGCTATTGATATGGCCAAGATAAACAACTCTATGAGCAAATACCTGTGAGATTTGGGGGGAACAAAAGCTCACTATTTAGGAACCCTTTGTCTCCATGGGAGGCAAATAGATTCTTCTATTTTGGAGAGCTCCACAAAACCAATGGGAACTAGTATTAATCAAGCTCACCCTGTAAGCAGCTTGGAGGGCTGTTTCAGGGTACCAAGCATCAACTACAGTGGTCCTTGTGGCAGGAGTGACAGGAGGAGTCCTCTATAGCTGCAGATAGTGCACATTTACACAGGGAGTCAGAGTCAGAGGGAAGCATGAACTTCACGCACATGCTCAGCTAACAGGGTTTGAAATCCGTCCAAACAACTGCAGAAAAACCCTTGAGGAGACTTTGGGGACAGATCTCACTGAGGAGAACCTTGTGAGGCTAGGTAGCTGTTGGTGACAGACATTTTTTAAGTACTACTTATTACTATTGAGAGGGTGTTAACTTCTCTCTGGGTTAAGGAAGAATGGGAAGATAAACTGCTTTGTAAACTGGGAACACAGATACTTCATTGTTCTCTAACTTTTTTAAAAATCTCCATTTAGAAATAAAGAAATCAAGATGAGTAATAAACAGTTGAATGTAAGGAAGATGAATCTGAGTTTACACGAAGTATATTTTAAAAAATTCATACTAAACAGGCAGCATTAAAATTCTTTGTAAAACAAAATTTCCTAGGTCTGTTTGACTTCTCTGGCTAAGGTCAGCAACAGCACTAAGGTCTCAGGACTGTAGTAAAGGACTTCACAGGAACAAGTCACCAACCAATAAGTCTCCAGAGGACAGCTGTTGAGCGACTTGCTTCCCTGAGGGGAGATGGCAGTATTTAAGCTCAAAGTCTGAATTCACTTATTTTATGGCTAAGACTCTTATTAACACAGTATCTGCAGCTAATTTGTGTGTCATAGATACAAAGAGAAAAGGCAAGCACAAGACAAAACTAATCCCAACAGCGGAGGGTTTCCCCCAAATGTACATTATTGAAAACATGTGGACTTCCCTCTTTGGTTTTAGTGTGTGCTGTATTACTGGGATGGTTGAATTAGGATGCTTTCAGCTCCAAACTACAGAAGCCCAACTTGAACAAAGGTAACTTATCACAGAGAGCATGGAGTGACACCTCAGAGAACATAAGATCGGCATACCAGAGGGTGTGACCCTAGCGGAAGTGGAGCCAGCCTGGAGTGACAGCTGCCACCTTGTCCTGCCCCTCTAGTTCACTACAGTACAGGTTTCACCCCAAGGCAACTTGTAGAAGAAAGAGTTTATTTGGCTTATAGCTCCAGAGGGATAGAGTCTATGATGGTGGAGTGGAGGCATGATAGCATGAACAGGAATCTGACGGCTCACATCTGAACCACAAGCAGGAAGCAGAGAATGCAAGCTAGAAATGGCGTGAGTCTTTTAAATGCTAAAATCCCCACCCTCACCTCTCATGCCATATTTTCTCCAACAAGGCCATACCTCCTAAGCTTCCCCAAACAGCACTATCAACCAAGTGTCCACATGCCCAACACTATGGGGGGCATCTTACTCAAACTACCACAAGTCTCTTATTGGAACAGTTCTGAATGAGCGCTGTATTCTATATTGTGCACATACATACGCACTTTAACAAAATGTTGTCTCAGAGCCCTTTAACAAATACAGTTCTGAATCTATCTGACAAAACAGACCGGAAACATAGAGAAATAGTGCCCACCTCCTGGAGACTGCCAATGTAGCATCACTGTGGGGGCTGAAGGATGCTGTATTTCAGCAGCTAATGGAGTCCAGTGCCACATTGATGAGTTAGCCTGAGCACATGCTGGTCATGGTCTTACTGGTGCATGGCATCTCTACCGGTTCTGTGTCTAGAAGTCTGTATCCATAAATATAAGTTACGGCTCCCTGTATTAATAAATTCAGTCAGCAAAGATGGTGAGGCCATATGGACACAAGCTGTTCGGAGTGACTGGACTCCTGGTGCCTTTGCTTTTTAAGGGGTCAGTGAACACATTCTTCATTCACTAGGTTGTGGTAAGCGGTCCCTCTGGATACACTAGCTTGAAACATGGGCACCCCATTTTTGTTTAAAAGATCCGTTTCTCTCTGGTCTTAATGGACAGAGTTCAGACAAGGTCAGATAGCCTAAAGCTGCCCAGTTCTGGGAAACTGCCTGCTGGACTAAATTAACTTTATTGCTTCCTCATTCTATGGGACCTTCCCACCCTTATAGATTATACAAGAAGCCCCTAGAGAAAATCTTACAGTTGCATTATTTCCTTATTGCTCTGAGACATCCTAACACTACCTAGGAATACCGGATAGACCAGACCAGTCCACATGACAGATAAGGTTACCATAGCAACCTGCTTACGCATTCCCCGCTCTTCTCCCCACTTCAAAAATTGCATAAATACTGGTACTATGTGTTCAATAAATTTGAGGTTTGATCAGGAAAACTGTCTTGCCTCCCATCATTCTCGTGTCCCTGCCCATACCCCATTCTCACGCCCTCTCCTAGGGTCCTGGTTGAAGATCCCGCGGGTCGGGACACTAGGTCACTAAAAATACTGTGTAAATTACCTTCAGGCTTTGTATATGAGGCACACAGGAAATGTAAATGGACAATTGAGCTTTCAATTTGTGTTCCCTGCCCTAAAATATCTCCTGTTTATGTAAATGCTTCAATCTCCCTAAATTTTAAAATCCAAAAACATGTAAGGGTCTTAGCATTTCAGACGAGGAACTAATAGCCTCATTACTCTGATGAAATTAGTAGCCAAGTGCTGTGGAAAATGACGTGATGTCAAACAGCATCTTGAACATGCACAGAAAGCATAGGGAGGAAGGGAGAGAGTGTCACTTGGGCACACGGGCTTGCATTTCCACTTCTATTCAGCCACTAACACACTGAGAATCTGGCATGATTCTAGGCTCTACTAGGCTCTGTGGAACCACCAGCAGAAAGAGCAAACTGCACACCATGCCCTTCTGGAACCCATAAGACCCCTGGGTCTGGAGGGATGGGATAAATCCAATGATCAAGAAAACAGTCTGTGTGCGTGCGATCACATGTGTGCACACGTATGCTTGTGAATAGAGGTCAGAGGTCAAAGTTGGGCTTTATTTCTCAGGAGTTTGACACAGGTCAATAGGCTAGTTTGGCAGGCTAGCCTGGTGATCCACCTCCTCAGCGCTGCAATTCCAACCTTGCGCCACTGTGCCAGACGCTGGTTTTACACATATTCTGAGGGTTGAACTCAGATCTTCACGCTTGCGCAGTAGGCCCTATATAGGCTGAGCTGTCCCTACCTCTAGCACCAAGAAAACAGTTTTGAAATCATTATTCTCTTTACAGCCACCGACTCTGATGACAGCCTTTAGTACAAACAGACCTCCTTAAGAAACTAAAGGATTTTCAGCAAACCAAGGCCCTGGAAAGTTGTTTCACTAAAGCAGTGAGATAAGACACACCAGTCGTGAAGATCTTTGTGTGACAACACAAAGGAGCCAAAACTATTTGACTTCACAAAAGTATTCCCTCACCCCTAAACATAGAACCGAGGCAGTATGAGTTTTAATAGCCATTATGGAGTCATTAAATGCACTTGTCATGATTACTCTAAAATAAATTTAGCATCATAAAATAAAATTTAAAAATATGAAAAAAAATAACTTTATATTCCTCCCTAGGGTTTTCTACTTTTGGTTCTGTTTTTTATTTTTGCAGTCTTATGATTCCAGTTTTCTATTTGAGAAATTTCAGGTCTATGCATTTACTGCTACAAAATCTCAGCTGACCCCGTCCATGGGCTTATCCTCTAAAGGTTGGGTTACTTTGGTTTCGAAGTTACCAAGCTGGATGCTCTATTATTTCCAAGGAGTTGGACTATTTGCTATTAATTCAGGATGTGGTGGGAAAATGAGGTGCTTTTTTCATATGCTTTCCTTAGGGGAGCATACTGTTAATTTTCTTTGTGCCTTGGGATGTGATTAAATACATTAGCTGCCACGCCCACTTTACAGGCTTTACATTCTACGTGAAGACACACAAGCTTAAACATATAAATTTATCGATCCACCCTTTTACTTACCTATCAAACTGAAATCGGTATACAGTTTTCTTCTGGCCACCTTCTGTTCATGTCTTCGGTATTTATGTCTTTCCTCATTTCGTTAATATTACACTTTTGGAATTTAAAGGATTTAACTGTTATGCCTTCACGGTATGTTCCTTATGTCAATACTGAAAATATATTTTCCTTTCTCTGTAGCTTTGATTAATATAAATTTTTGTCACAAATTTTTGGCTTACTGGTATTTCATGGTTTTCCATGCTTAAATCTGCATGTGTGCATGTTCTTGTGTGCACACGCACGTGGGCCAGAGGTCAACACAGGGTGGCTCCCTCCCCCCTCCCTCTATCTCCCTCTTCCCTCTACTCCCAGTCTCGTTTTGAGACAGTCTCTCACAGAACCTGGAGCTCTCTGAGATTCAGTTAGATTGGCTGGCATCCTCCTCCTCCTCTGCTTCCTCAGTGCTGGTATGTGTCAGGTTTTTACATAGGTACAGGGATCAAACCCCCTGGGTTTTCATGCCTGCTGGTAAGCACACTACCAGCTAAGCCATCTCTCCAGCAATCTATGTCAAACTTGCAACCTTTCTCCATCACCTTTCTGGAAGACTTTACCAGATAACAGCCTGTAAGTGGGTTTTGTTTCTTAAACCAACCTACATTCTTCCTGATTAACTAGGGCTCTGTCTTATTCCATCCGTTGTGTGATTATTTTCTTTGGCTTTTCTTTACACACACACACGACACACCCAATTCCTTTTCTCATTGTGTTTTGTTTTTGTTGTTTTGATCCTGATTTTATTTTCTTATAGAGATTATTGCTCTGTTGACTTGGCATTTTAAACTATAACCCAGTGCCTGGCTATTGGGCAACACTGTACTTGGGACAACATGGAGAAACATCTATTCATCCCAGATAAGAAACCAACAGACCAAAGTAAGGACACTGCTAACCTCAAGTTTAGTGAAACAATAAGTTTTATTGGGGTTACTTACAGGAGCAGAAAAACACAGAGACAGCTGCATGAGCAGTCACCCTAGCGTGAGTGACAGCTCATGAAAGGTAGAATCCTAGAGTATGATATGCAATCTGCAGGCATTGCCACAGGTTAGAGAATGCCTTCTCCAAGTAATTCAGTTAGCTTGAGCCTCTTCCAGGCTTGATTGAGGTTTGTCCAGGTAACTTGGATAGTCTGAGTGTGTCTCTTAGTAGTTCTGCTTGTACATGTTTGGGGAGGAGGAGACTAGTGAATCTGGTCAGCTTCAGGGACTTCTGAAGCTGCTGAATTATTTATGACCTGAGCTAAATAGGCTTCCCTGAAGGATAGAATGGTTTCACCTCCCCTTACAATGGTTCCCAATCTTTAGGGGTCCAAAAACCTTTTCACAGGGGTCACCTAAGACCATCCTGCATATCAGATACTTATATTAGGATTCATAACAGTAGCAAAATTAGTTATGAAGTAGCAACAAAAATAATTTTATTGTTGGGGGGGTCATCACAACATGAGGAACTGTATTAAAGGGTCGCAGCATCAGGACGGAAGAGAACCACTGACTTAGAACATCCTTTGTCTTAACAAGCTTCCCTCCAACAATGCAGGGTTTTATGACCAAGGAAACCATTACCCAGCACTGGCCCAGTTCACATACCCACTGAAACTTTATGAAAAATTAATAAACAAAGTATAAAGCATGCAATGATTTGGAAAATACTGGTTTCAGTTCTATTCATGATTAATTGTCTTTATTTTATTAAATTAGATGTTTTCATACAATATATTCTAATTATGGTGTCCCCCCCCCATGAGTCCACCCAGCTTCTCTGCACCTCCCTACTGTAGTTGAAAGCTGCTGGGGCAGCTCACCGAAGAAGAAATATGTGCAAGCTCTGCCAGACCTCAGCAGAGGGAACCACCATCATGGCAGCACCATTCCAACAGTGACCCTGAGCGTCTGAGCTCAGGTGTTTTTATTCTTTCAGAACACCTCAGGCATTCTACTGGTAGCACATGCACATCATTAGCAACCCCCACAGAAATCCAACACCTGCAGACAATACAAGACACCCTAGACAGCCCCAACAGTGCATGAAACAATTATTTTAAATTAAACTTAAAAAAAAACTTCTGCAACCCCCCCCACCCATTTGGATCCACCTCCTATCTATTTTTTTCTATTAGAAAACAAACAGGCATCTACGGGATAATAATAAAATATAATAAGATAAAACAAAACAAAACCAATCAGAATAGGAGAAAACAAGGAAAAGGGTCAAAGAAAAATGCATAAGAAACACATGTTTGCACACACAAGAATCCCATAAAAACACAAAACTGGAAGCCATAATACATAATACACAAAGGGCCTGTAAGGTGTTTGGTTTTGTTATTGTTGTTTTTAAGAAAGAAAGAAAGAAAGAAAGAAAAGAAAGAAAGAAAGAAAGAAAGAAAGAAAGAAAGAAAGAAAGAAAGAAAGAAAGAAAGAAGAAAGAAAGAAAGAAAGAAAGAAAGAAAGAAAGAAAGAAGGAAAGAAAGAAAGAAAGAAGGAAAGAAAGAAAGAAAGAAAGGAAAGAAAGAAAGAAAGAAAGAAGGAAAGAAAGAAAGAAAGAAGGAAAGAAAGAAAGAAAGAAAGAAAGAAAGAAGAAAGAAAGAAAGAAAGAAAGAAGAAAAAAGAAAGAAAGAAAGAAAGAAAGAAAGAAAGAAAGAAAGAAAGAAAGAAAGAAAGAAAGAAAGAAGGAAAGAAGGAAAGAAGGAAAGAAAGAAAGAAAGAAAGAAAGAAAGAAAGAAAGAAAGAAAGAAAGAAAGAAGGAAAGAAAGAAAGAAGGAAAGAAAGAAAGAAAGAAAGAAAGAAAGAAAGAAAGAAAGAAAGAAGGAAAGAAGGAAAGAAAGAAAGAAAGAAAGAAAGAAAGAAAGAAAGAAAGAAAGAAGAAAGAAAGAAAGAAAGAAAGAAGGAAAGAAAGAAAGAAAGAAAGAAAGAAAGAAAGAAAGAAAGAAAGAAAGAAAGAAAGGAAAGAAGGAAAGAAGGAAAGAAAGAAAGAAAGAAAGAAAGAAAGAAAGAAAGAAAGAAAGAAAGAAAGAAAGAAGGAAAGAAAGAAAGAAGGAAAGAAGAAAGAAAGAAAGAAAGAAAGAAAGAAAGAAAGAAAGAAAGAAAGAAAGAAAGAAAGAAAGAAAGAAAGAAAGAAAGAAAGAAAGAAAGAAAGAAAGAAAGAAAGAAGGAAAGAAAGAAAGAAAGGAAAGAAAGAAAGAAAGAAGAAAGAAAGAAAGAAAGAAAGAAAGAAAGAAAGAAAGAAAGAAGGAAAGAAAGAAAGAAAGAAGGAAAGAAAGAAAGAAAGAAAGAAAGAAAGAAGAAAGAAAGAAAGAAAGAAAGAAAGAAAGAAGGAAAGAAAGAAAGAAAGAAAGAAAGAAAGAAAGAA